>CM062857.1:24936179-25536179 GCA_031772225.1 Eubasilissa splendida | reverse complement strand
ATTATTCAGAACATTGGTCTGTGATATTTTAAATACTAATTAAATGTATTCATTATAAAGATATACATATAAAATCAATTTTATCGAAAAGTATTGTTTTTACGCTACCGGGATTCGAACCTGGATCTCTTTCCAATCCGGGGAAGGTGCATTTGGTCTACTATCGGTTTACTCAAAGGTAAAAACAAAGTATATGGCACGATATAAAATGAAAATGATTTGAAAAGTGTAACATATAGGTTCGAAAATTTGTCGCCAAAAATACTGTCGCTGTAGCACAGTTGGATAATTCACCTCATCCGGTTTGGAAAGAGATCCAGGTTCGAATCCCAGTAGCGCAACAACAATATTTTTCGATAAAATGGATTTTATATGTATATCTTTATAATTAATACATTTAATTAGTGACGAATTCATTTTAAACAAATGGAACAACCGGAGAGCAATATTTTTTCAAATCCAACCAAATGACAAGTGACAGACGATTGCACATCTAGCGCGATTTTTTCTCAAATTGGTCGGTTCGTGGATGACTTATTTTCATAATTCAGAAACTAATATTTATATTCGATAAAACTTTATTACCGAAACGAATTGAAAATTCATTGACCCCGTTTTTTCTATCACGTCTAACTTGGTCGCAAGACGGAATGCAGAGACCTCAACAAAATGTGCCTGAGTAAAAAATTGTGGTAGTATCTATTGAAACCATATGGCGCTGATAATTTATAACCAAAACAAATTGGTTCATATTATTTATTAATTACAGACGCGACTGCATTTGTAAATCGAGCAATCGTTACGAAATCACTACGCTTTTGTGATTATTTATGTCAACATTATGCATGGTATTACAGTACACTTATCACATGTACCGCAATTTACAAAACGCACAAATTAAATGTATCAATTAGAAAAACAATTTATCGAAAAAAATATTTTTGCTGCCACCGAGATTTGGATTTGGCAGCCGAACTTGGAAATGCTTCCACTTCCAAAATCCACATTGCCTCAAAATACTGCGTTACTTAGAGTACGCATCTCAAATCTGGAACGCACAGCAGATTACATACAGGGTGGCCCCAAAAAAAGTGAGAAAACTTCGTAAAATTTGATATAATTACATCAAAATTAGTTTAACCATATCAACAATAGCTTACTAATTTACTTATTCCCGGTCATCTTTGATTATTAGTTTTCCCATTGTTTGTATTTGTTTTTTTTTTTTTAAATTGTTGCCAAGAATGACAAAAATCACTGCGGAAGACCGTATTCTGATCAAAAATTTGCGAATTGGAAGTCGTTGGGGCGCTAGGAAAATTATCAAAGAGTTTCAAAACAAAGCCTGGAGGATATATTAAAATATTTTTTCGATAAATTGACTTTATCTGTATCTATAATCTTTCTAATTGATGCATTTAATTCGTTTGTTTCATAGCATACAGCATTTTAGAAAAGATGTATATATTTATATATGTTTAATAAGTCTTATTAAATAACCCTAATAACACACCAATCCTTTCAAATTTTGGATATAAGACTAAACTATTTACTAGATCAATCTTAAAACTATATCTTTTAAAATTAACTTAACAAAGGAAACTAGAAGCAAAACCTTAGGATACTTTTCAGTGCCAAAAATGAATACCAAATTCGGTCAACGAACTTTCTTGTTTTGTGCACCGCGGATATTTAACAAATTGCCACTAGACCTTAAAGGGTCTAAAGTGATTTTAAATTGTAAACCAAAAATAACAAAGTGGTTGCTTGATGTGGGTAGAAAGCAAAATGAAACCAATTTGTAATTTGTTCTAACCTAACCACCTACACATTTTTGTCTCCAACTATATTACAGACAATAATATTTTTATAACTTTTCTCGCAATAACGTTTTATAACTTCTGATTGTACTTTTTTTACGTAACTTTTTACAACTTACTTAATTATACTTACTTACCTTACTTTATAACGATTGTACCTTAACAATTACAACTTTTAAAAACTGTACAGGTAATTGCTTTAGAACAGACCGCGTCTAGTAAAGTAATTATCTTTATTTTCATATATACTGTTTATGCACATGTCGGCTGTTGCGTATTACTCAAAATGCGGTGAATTTTCTATATTACAGCAGTGACAGAGAAGCCTGTTACTGAGATTAACTGCGATACCGGACTGGCACATTACGCAGAGCTGGGCTGCAAGCCAATATTCTCCAAGAGGAGCGGAAGATGCGTGGAGAGATACGACTGCCCCTTCACGAGGCAATCCAACAGCCCCAAGAAATGTTTTTACAAGTGAGTATTTAAAATCTTTAAATTATCAGCCATTTTTTATCCGCAGAATTTTGTCCGCTCTTATCATCACCGCCCGGCGAAGCTGAACACACCCACCATGTATCGGTGCGTGAAGCAAAACTCCCATCAGTGCCGGCGTTACGCACAGGCGGAGCAGACGCCTGCCCGTGGCGGCCAAATTAAGGAGAACCGAAAAATATATTTATAAAATTTGAAAAACAAAATCCCAAGTTGTAAAACGATTATAGTATGTAAAAAAAATAAACCAGGTATAAACAATCCAATAAATAATATTACAGTTATTTTCTAATAATTTCTAGTAATTTGTAGTCCAGAACGTCTTTTGGTAAAAAGCAGCCCTTGGGGTTTCAAAATGCCGGCCTAACAAATTACCACCCACGTGTGGCACGCGGGCGGCCAATTTATGGGGATGGTTTTACAAAAATTTAAAATATCACTTTCACTACTTACTGGGGTGGAAAAAAACAATCTCGCCTGTTACGGCAAAAAGTCTAGTCTTTAAACCATTGATCGCGTTCATAAATACGCATGACATCTTTCATACGCGGCACTATTTGGTGGCATTATAATTTACGACTTTATACTACGATAATGCAATAAATTTATGATTTGTTTTTAAGAAATCGATGGCAAAGATTCTGAAGTATCCCCGCGAAAATAAACAAATACAAAAATCATAACCAGTGCCTTATCCGGGGGTGGCGTACCTAGGGCACGCGTGCCAGAAATGCCACGTTTATCAATTTACCTGGCACGTAACAATGCAATTATTTGAACTCCAATCATGTTCGACCTAGGGACAAAAAATTTGTCGATTTGAGAAATGAATTAGAAATAATTGAAAATGATCGATTATCGAATATAATTTAAAAGAATGCAGAAGAAGGAATAATAATAACTCGGAACACCATTCCAGAAACTGTTTAAAACAACTAGCGACGGTAATATTATCAATCTTCTCTTCCACGTATGCTTATGTTAATTTTATAAAATGTACATAGTACAAGGAGTAGATTGACCGATGAATCCAGTTGTGCATGTATTTTACTAAAAGTGACGACATGTGAACCAGATATAAAGTATTTGGCATCAAAAATCTCATTAATACTTAGAACTCAAAGTGTATTTTTTAAATAAAATATTAAAAATACTATTTTTTTCCATTTTTTCCCCAATAAAAATTGCTCGGAAGGGTGAATAAGCCCATTCTATCTTATCGGACCACAATGTTAAATGACGACACGGTCTTTGCGCTATGTTTTTAAGTAAAAAAAAAAATATAGCACAATTGCTAATTGTAGTTATTTAAATAAATACATTTTTAAAAACTGCTGGGCACGTCATACAATCGATATATATATTATTTGGGGATTTTTGGCACGCGCATGTAAAAAGGTTCGCCACCACTGCCGTATACTATCTCTATACTAGCGCCGTTTGTAGTCATACGTAATAGAGTGAAGTAGTAATCTGTGCGGGAGCTGATTTCTGAGACTAATGCACACTGTTTACAAGTTTTTAAATATTGACATTAAATCTAACTTTATAGTTTGAAACGCATTACATTTTACTGAGTTTGAGAATTTGTATAACGAAGCGATGCTGGATGATACGAGGACTTTTATTATTTCGTGGTCGTTTATAAGATGGCTAATAATCTTCGACCAATATCGATAGGATAAATTTTTTTAATAATTTTGGTACGATTTTCACCGCTGCTCAGCGCGTATGTACGCACTAGTGGCGGGTATTTGAGTCACCCGCGTTGTGGGCATGTAAGGCGCGACTCGTATATGAGTTGCCCGCGGGGAATGGGCTAAGACACTCTGTACCGACACCGTCGCGGCCAGCGGTGGCCGGGAAGGGCGTCACTCTTCCCATCGCCATATTCCACACTCCGCGACTTTCAAACTGACACGAGAGTGGTGGATGAAATATTGGAGCATCCACCACTCTCACATCACATCATTTTAAACATAACCTCCAAAATCGTTCCGATACGACTTCAACTACACAAACACTCTTTCGTAACTTTATTCACCAACTCCCAAATATTTTAGGACTCTTGATTTGGATATCACTGTATGACTGCATACATCTAACGATTGTCCGTCCTCCGAGCGATGTGGCTTGCCCATTTGTCTTGGCGTATTTAACTATATCAACTACTGTATTTTCGTAGAAAACAATCACTTTGTGGTTTGACATATTAGATTAAATAAAACACAATCTCCTTGTAGAGTAGTTGATATAGATCAAATAAAACGCAATCATTTTCTATAAAACCACGAATTTTATTAAACGCCAACCGGTTTCGCTTAGCTCAAGCTTCGTCAGAGCGTATTTAAAACTAACAATAAATACAAAAAAAGTGCAATATATTGCATTATTACTAGTACTGTATATATTAGTGCACTCATTTTGTATTTATTATTAATTTTAAATACGAAGCTTGAGCTAAGCAAAACCGGTTGGCCTTTAATAAAATTCGTGGTTTTATACAAAATGTGTTTTATATAATCTATATCAACTACTCTACATTTGTATTGAGTGTTCATTGCATTGTTCAGTCCAGAGAGATTTTTTTTTTGATTATTTAACAAAATTAATTAATATTTTTTGGAACCAGAAATTTTCTATATACAACCAAACGGTATAGATGTTAATTTAACAATAATTGAGGTATACTGATTAAATCAAATTTCTCTGAGATTGATTTATATATGTGGAATATCGCAAAGAATGTCGTGAAGGATCATCTTTGGGAATCGTAAGCGGAAGTGGAACAAATTACGACGCGTGCTCTAAACAGCCTCACGGATAATGACTCTGAACACATAGGTACCGCTTCCTGGTTACTGAAAAAAAATTTTTTTTTACAGGAACAAGGAATATGAAGTCAGCCAAGAGCTTGACAAAAGTGTCAATGACCACAAGTGTTCTGTTGAATGCATGTGCAGCGAGACATACGACGGCAAGTAAGTAAAATGAAGTGTGTTTTATAAATCTCATAGCACTAATATATATAAATATGTACATCAATAAAATTAATTCAACAATAATAATGATAAGTATCCTACCTAACAAATGAGTCATTTTTAGTTAACTGCGAGGCGCGTTTTTAAAGTAAGCTAACGCTACACACCTTAACCTACTTCTTAACATTGTCGCCACCATTATTAAGGCAAATGTCATAACGGGACGCCAATTTTTGTATATCTTCATCATATGACAATGCCGCCTGGGATGAAAACCATGTCTGTACTCTGTCATTGAGTTTATCATCGTTATCAAAACGCTTGCCACCAAGGGACCGCTTCAGATGAGGGAAATGATCAGGATAAAATAGGATGATGATGTCAGCTGTCAGTATCTCACAGTCGGCAGGCTGATCTATTGTCTTGAACATTTCAACCACTCATACACAAGATGGCCACACTATGTGAATGTCGCTAACTTTGCATGTGGTGAGTCAACGGGTGAAGTAATCTGTTGCGCATGCGCAACATCGCAACCGCAGCGCTTCACCGGGAATATCCGGCAACGGTAGTTACTCAAAAAACGCCCCTCGTACATTATATATTTATAAAATAGTACCTAAAAATGAACCATTTGTTGGTTATTTCAACAATTTTCTAAGGACTAAGGTTCTAAGGACTCTATAGAAGTCTTTTAGGTTATTTTACACTAGTGGTTCTTGCTCGGGATTCTTGGAGGGAGTTGGTAGTGGGGGCAGGGGGATGCCGTTGTTTCGCGTACATTCTTTAGAGTAAAACTGCATGCAGAATTTTATCCAGACAGGGGGGAAGTAAAATGTCAGGGGAGAAGGATGGGGTGACTATATTTTTCTCAGGATCCTAGAGCGTAATTGAGCAAAATATAGAACTGATAAAATTCAGCACATGACACATTTATTTGCGGAGGGAGAGGGGAAGATGCCCACATTGTGTAGGGTCCTAAAGAGTAACAATACAAAATTTACTTAATAAATTTAAGGCTTTGCTTTGAAACTCTTTTCATCATTTTCCTAGCACCGCGACGTTTTTCAATTCACAAATTTTTGATCAGGATACAATCTGGGAAACAATTTGAAAAAACCAAATATAAACAATGGGAAAATTAATTTAAGAATAGAAGATTGATAGATCTTTGTACATGAATCGGCAAGAATTTAATGAGAATGACGTGACGCCTCTATACATCTGTTTTATTCATGTTCAAGTTACTTTAGTAGTCACCTTGGTTTAACAGTTACAAATATATATTTGGACAGTGATGAGGCGTGAACAGAGAAACAATGCTTACTTGAGATATATACATTGAATTTATTGATCCAAGGTTTACAATACGGATATTTACGAGGCGGAAAACAACGTACGTGTCAGCGGGACGTTCAGCATTACAGCCCGCTGATGGCGCTAGCTGCGTTTGCTGGCCTGACAACGCGTGGTGACGTCACGGTCCGTGATCGCTAGATAGCGCACTGTGTTTATGATAAATTTGGGTAATTTTCAGAGCCGCCTTCACGTGTGCCCAAGTGGAATGTCCAGAAGAATTGGGTGAACCGAGTTCAGGTCCTGAATGTTTAAAGCAATACAAAATGGACAGCTGCTGCAGTGAGAATGAAGTGTGTGGTAAGGAACCTTATTTATAATATTATAATGTAACTCCAAGAGAAAATAATTCATACAATTCTACATACCTATCATAAATGTTGTTTTTTTCTCACCGGGTTCAACTAATCTTTTCCTTCTTAATGACTCTCCGTTAGCGTTCATTAATTTATTTACAGCGTCTCGAAGTAGTTGGACTGTGGACCTCCAGAATTATTGCTTTAGGTCTCTTCAGCTTGCAATTTTGCCTTAAATAGTAATGTTCAATCTTCGCAATAGTTACGCTGTGGATACACACAACTCTGACGTAAGCACGGAAATGTTTCTCATTGTCAACTTTCACCTTCCCGCGTGCCTTCAATTCCCCAGTATCAAAATATCTCTCAGCTCGGCGTGTTGGCTATTCGGGCTCGTGAATTTTCGTCCTCATTGTGATCATTTTGTGGAAGTGTACTCATTAGAGTATTAGTGTGTAAACTAGAACATGAAATTTGTGTTTGTGAGCTTCAGGGTAAAAGAACCAGCACTATCATCGGGTAAGCAGAGTTGTCCTTCCGTGTCTCATAAATCCTCACAATCAGGTCCATTAATACCGAAAGATTCCCTAAATAACCCACCTATCCATTCCTTTATATTCCCATCTCCCCTAACTCCAGCGAATTACGTCGGAAACAAATGAAATACAGGATAAATATATTAATTAGTGTTGCGTAAAAGCATAGATGCCGGAAGAAACAGGATATTCGGAAGGAAGTTCCTCTCACCACAGTCCCGTTCTTCTGGCACCTCCGAGGTAGACTGTAACTTTAGGTTTTGTAACACAATCTCCGTTAAGGGTCTTGAATCCTTCAGATTGCACAGGACAGACACGTCTCACTCGTTTGTTATACTGCGAAATTTACTCGTTACCGCACCGGTTCAGGGTCGCCGATCGATTGACACGTCGGCAGGTGAGGAAGGGAGGGGAGGTGGAAGGCACAGTACATTATCTTGGTTCAAGCATAAATATATGTCCCAAACAATTAGAAAGATATACATACAAAATCAATTTTATCGAAAAATAAATGCTACAGCGACAATATTTTTAGCAAATAATTTTCGAACCTAAATGTTACCTTTTTTTATATTAATAGATTTAATCGTTCCATTTGAAAGAGCCATCTACCTTATTTTTACGGAATGTTAAATACCTTTGAGTAATCTGATAGCAGACGCCAGAATTATCAATTCATTTTAATTAAATTTTGGACACATTGATACAACTTTATTATATATATATAATAATTAATATTATATTATATAATACAGGATTTAATATTTTTCTAAATGTTTTTTACGTGTGATTATTGTTTGAATATGAAAAGTAGGCGTTCAGTTTCGGTCCCACGCGGCATCCGGCAGAACGGAAGCATTGTCATTGGCGAGCAACTGCTCATTGCTGGAGCCTGCGTTCTCAATCCAAGTGTCGCTCGCGTCGTCCGTCGGTGTTTGCATTTAGTTGAAGACCGCGCGCTACGCATTCATTAATACTCGAGCTTACTACTGTACTTGAAGATCTTCAATGTTAACTAGAATCACCATATTGCTACCATTAAAGTTCTTTCTTGCCTTAAAACATAATTTAAGACAAAAATAAAATTTAATACACACATTTCAGATAACATTGGATAAAACCTGAGCAAGCGTATTTTTTTCTCTTTTATCTTACTATAGCGATCATTCTGGAAATTGACGTAAATAACAAACTCAATTTATCTACTTTCTTGTAGTTAACAGAAAAAACTAACTGATAATCTGTCAGACAATTTTAAGATTAAAAACGAATCGCTTAAGTGGTTTGCTCATATGGAACGGATGAATGAGAAGAGAATAGTGAGAAAGATATGTGACACAATTGTTAATGGCACCAGAAATAGAGGACGTCCGCGGAAGACTTGGTACAACCAGGTAAACCAGATACTTGAAGATAATGACCGTTGCCAGAAGTCTAAATCTAGTGAACGGGTATTTGCAGCGGCAGGCCCAAAAGCGTGGAACTCTTTGCCCTCCGTATTAAGAAAAAGAAAAAGAAGAAAAGTTTAAGAAAAGAAAGTTTTAAACTAAAAATGCACCTTTTCAAAAAATCATTTCCACAAGTTAAAATAACAATTTTAATTTTAAAAACAAAGATTTTACGAAAATGGCGCTATATAAATTATCCAATATTATTATTATTAACTTTGGACATGAAGTCACCCAAAGACATATAAATATTGTTTTTGGTGATTAAATAATTATAGCTATTTATCATATGTAATAGTTTTATTTTTTGTTATTCTAGATGAGACTGAGATTAAAGCTCTCAGTATTTGCAATTGGGCATCAAAGGACTACAAAGAGGGTGAGCGCTTCTATCCTGAAGGAACCTGCAAGGAGTGTGTGTGTACCAAGGAATACGACGGCACCCTTAATGCCACCTGGTGCCAGACCATCAACTGCGGAATAGAGCTGTACCGGTCGGATGAGGTACACTCAATGTGCGCCCCGATCTATCTGGAATCTAGGGAGTGCTGCCCAATCGAATGGAAGTGCTGTAAGTATGATTAAATGTAAACAAACTGTTATATCCTTAACTCGACTATTACGGCTGCAAACAATGATATCTTGTGTGCGGGAATTCAGGTAGTCAAGAACTTGATGTACAACAATACAGTTTATTACGAATACAATATAAGAGATGTATTCTAATCTATGATTCTGGAGAGAGAACGCTCTTTTAACCCTTCCACGTTGCCATTCTTGCCAACTTGCGCGCGTCACCCATTCACCACATCATGATACTTTATACAAACTAAATATAAACAAAACTATATTAATGAACATATATTATATATGATTGAATAATATCATTGGTAACAGCATAACCTTAATCTATACCTACTGCACACCACTGATTACAATATATTAAAATTGTAGTTTTTAACAATAAAATTTTTCAACTTACCTTTTCTAACATACTCGTATATTTTTTTAACAGTTGATAAAGAAGATAGGATTGAAGTAACGGCAGCTGCCAAGAATTCCAATCCTGATATGAAGTGTCAATACGGAAATCAGACCCTGGACATCAGGGACTCAATTATGGGAGACGATGAATGCGTCACGTGCACATGTAACGTTCCACCCATGGTCACGTGTCTAAGAGCTCTAAATTGTTAATTGTGTACAGATTCTATAATAAAATAACTTTAAAAAATTTAAATAACAAGCTACTTCAGTTACGTTTAAGGAGTTCATTCAAGAAATTATTTTTAAAGATTGAAGAATAGATTATGTACTGATGAAGACCATAGTTGATGGACGTACGGACTCAAGATACTTTTTTCATTTAAACTGAAATCGGTATATATTAATTATTCCTAAAATTTTAACCATCCTTGTTTCATTGAATAATCTTTCAAACCGTTCAATATTGGTAGAACAAGTTAGAAAAATAAATTAATTATATCATACCTATATTTTTTTTTTAATATTTCTATAACTAATAATATAATGCTGTATTCAAAAGGATTTAAAAACACTAAAAAATACTTATTACCGTATAAACAAACGAGTTCCAAAGAATATGCAGAACAAAAAATATTATTTTGATTTACTTAATTAGGTAATAGAATAAAGATAGAAATTGGTATGTGAAGGGTTGCGCCGCCCACAAGGGCAATGTCATGTGACACACGGTAACGCCAAACCAAATAAAGAACTCCACAAACTTTTAAAATTTAATATATATTTTGTTAATACATTAAAATCATGTACTTATCACCTATTAGGCTACATGGTCAAGGAGCCCTTCCCTTTGAGAAGCCTTTTATACTTAGGTGGCTTAATCCTATTAAAAGATTTGAAATGTCAGGAGGTATATGCCTCCGGTACACACTCTTATAATTTGAGAGTGCTCATTAGGCTTGGCGCAGCCCCGAGTTATGTGATAACATTAAATTAAAAATTAAGAAATGTTTTTTTTTTAAATATAATATATTACGTATACAAAATAAAATTTTGTGTCGTGAAAATATGTAATGTTAACGTATGTTTAAATGTGTACCCATAACATTACAAAACATTATACTTACATTAAATCTATATAATATATTCACAGAAAATATTTTGTTTATATTAGCATACGATATAATACCATTTTTTGTATGATAGTAGAGTACTATGTTTTATAAAACTTTATTGTGATCGTCTTTAAAATATATTATTATTTATTTTTAGAAATTATATTGTACTTATTATTTTATAAAGCATTTTAATAAAATAAAATGTGAAATTTTGCCTTCTCATTTAATACTCTTAATTTAACTTTAATATAAAGACAAATTATAGATATCTTATAGAGACAAAGCTATTATATTATATGTGTAAGTATGGAAATATGGGTATTACAGGGCATACAACCTGTCTTCGACCAGCTTAAGTGATCACTTTACACAATGTAACATTCACCGTTCCACCCAACCAACCTCCATATCTATCAAATTTTTGGAATTTGTATATATGCTACCATGTAAAGGGTGGGCCAACTTGGGCTGAGGCTGGACTTTTTGATTATATTTTTTTTTGCGGATTAAAAAAAATGTATGAAATATAATGGCTGCATACTCAGTGCAAGAGCGCGTTAAAATTATTGGATTTTATTATTTTTCGCGACGATCTATTTTCGGTGACCGGCTAATTTAAAAAAATGCAGAGTTTGCTTGGCCTCCCCGTTCCCCAGATTTGACGGCGGCTGATTTCTTTCTGTGGGGCTACTTAAAAGGCTGAGTTTACATGAACAAACCAGCAAAATATTTGTGCAGAAATAACAAATTTGGAGACAGAAATGTTGAGTAATGTAATGCAAAATACTTTAGAAAGAGCAATTATTTGTCAACAAGAAAATGGAGGTCATTTAAATGGTGTTATTTTCCACACATAGATTAAAAAAAAGTTAACAAAGTATAATTTCATGTAATAATAATTTTTTTAATAAACATTAAAATTACAAAAGTTATGTGCATTTTACACCAGTCTGTCCTAGTATTAACCACTTGTTCGCTGTCGCCATCCATGGACTGAAATTTGATATTCATTTCTGTAATATAATTCAACAGTGCTATATGTACCCTTGACCTCTTTTATTTTTACCTCCACATGCTCTAACTCTCAGCGACCATCTCCCAGTTTAGAATCTGCTGCACATCTTTATGCTCTTATTTCATTAAGATGTCTTCCCAGCAAAGTCAAGATCATTCCACACTTCTCCTACCACTCTAGTGGTGGATTTAAAGTTGCACAAGTTGAAATGCGACGGACCCTGATACATTGAGAAAATGGAAATAAAACTAAAAGCAACAGATAAAGCGGAAAGAAAATAAAGGAAAGGATTTTAAAAGTAAGGAACTCTAGGCTCTGGGCTTGTTATTATTGATAGTTTAACCTAAAACATCATCCCTATATCAGTACAGTAAAATCCCGTTTATTCAAAATTCACCGTAGTCAAAGTTTTAGAGCAGAATGTGGTCCATCTGGAAAGTTTTCATATTAAATCATACATATAAATTGAATATCGTTATTCGAAGCTATTTTTGGATCTTATCAGATGAATGTGATTTATTTTTCACATAATTCAATTTTTTTTGTCAAACATCCGTAATCTGGAAAATACGCATTACAAATTAACAGGAAAGGTTGACAGCCGACTGATGAAAGTACGAACACATTACGCTGTGCGATGTGCCTGTCAAAGTCCATCCAAATGGGTAGAACCCACCCCTATATTGTTTGTTTTCTCACTAATTTTCAATATCCTAAAAAAAGATGACAACATATCTTGCGCGTTCTCGACTTTTAAATTTTTATCTTCCTTACCACGACTCATTAATTTAGTTGACAAATTTGACAATTATGTCGTTATTAAAAATGGCGCGAATCGCCCAATAAATAAATAATAATTTAAATATATTTTAAGTGTGATTAGAATACTTCCAATTTTTCTGAAAATAACATCTAGTGTTTATTTTAGTTACGAGTGCGTCATTTACGAGTACACAGATAAGGGGGAAAAAAAATGACTGCACTGTAAATTGTGTATGTTTTCGATTAGCTACCCTTGCCTGGAACTTAAGAGGCCATTATTACGAGGCACAATGTTTTATACTTCAAAACGTTGATTTTCATAATTTATTGAAAAGTTACGAATACTTGTACATATAATAAATAAATATGAATAGTGTTTGGGACATATATTTATTTGTGTAAATACATATTTATTTTGAACGAAAATAATGCACTGTGCTTTCCCTCCAACCAGTCGATTGGCGACCTTGAGCCAGTGCGGTTATACGTTTACCTAAACAATTACAATATTACACTAATTTGAGACTTCGCGCCTATACTGTGTCAGAACCTAAGACGAAATAGTGAATCAAAATACAGTCCACATTTTGGAGATATCCGCAGAATCTGCCTGTTCCTTCAGTATCCTGAATTCTTCCGGCATTTATGCTTGTACGCAACAAATAATATTTTTTAAATTTAGAAAAAGATAAATGAATTCAATGTCTTTCATTGGCTGCCCGAGCCAGCCCTTCCACTGAAAGAACAATCTGGCAAAATTTTGATCTCAAAACCAGCACTGCCCGTTGAAGCAAATAAAAAACATTCCTGTAAAATCATCGCAAATCTAACAAAAAATAATTAATCAATAAAATAGATCTAAATAATTAAATCCAACAAAAATAAATTAATTAATAAAATAGATCTGCGTGCAGAAAAATGCACAACTCATTTATTCTACTTGTCAATTCAAAAAATGTACATGTACATTTTACTATTTTATTCAAATTTAATATTCAAGGAAAATATACATTTAAAAAAATATATATATACAATTTGTTGAGAAAGATACACATATTAGATTAATTGGTAAAACTGTCTACTGTCAAAAAAAAGTTACAGGTTCGAGTCCCGGTGATGACCAGGGGCGTGCAGTGCGTACAAGCAAAAAAGCTGTGCGTTACTGAAAATTCTGGTAAACAAATATATATTAAATAATAGGATTAACATAAACGAAAACATTATTTTACAATTAGCGCCATCTATATACCAGTAAAGACTTTAATTGCTTAATTCTAAATACTACCACGACAACTCACCGCTGTACCCATGGCGCTCTTTGGTATTCGCCGCATCAAGGTATTCTTATTACTCTGTTCTGTCTTAAAGTTAGTGAATTACTCAAGTCATATAAATGGCTATTTACAGAATTGAAAATTCCTTTCGGTTGATCCGTTTTGTATCGAGTTGTTACCTATGCTATTTTTAACAAAATAACATAAGGCTTACAACTGCGTGCAAATCATTGAAGTGTCTACTTCCTCTTTTACTAATTCGCAAAATTTACTACCTTACTGCTTTTTAGGTGTTGATTTCATGATTGTTTTTTAAATTTGGTGCATGGATTAGTTTTTGATTTGAGAAAAACAAAAAGGAATTGGCAGAAATATTTCCTACATTGACCTTCAATAAAAATAATTATTTCCTTTAGTTATTACGTGAAGGATTTTCAAACAATAAATTAATCATGTTCAGTGATAGAAAGTGTTCTTAAAAACTTCCATACATTTTTATATGGGTAAGAAGGTATTATTTTATGTTAAAACTTAAACTTTTAAAACACTATTAATAGTACTCTAAAATCATAAATAAATACACAGTAGGGTCGTATAAACGACGGATTTATTTTGTCTAAAGATGTTGGTTAAACAAAAGTACATGTATTGTATTAAATATATTATATATTATTGTATTATATCATTGGTAACAGCATAACCTAAACAAGGAGACTGTGTAGAAAAATAAAGATAAATTTGAAGAAAAAATATCTTGTTTCTTTGTTAGGTTGGAAACTTTTCAGACAGCCCTCGTATATACGTCAACTATTATTTTAATGATTAATATTAGTAAATGAAAAATATTCATATTTATCCGACTTAAAAATCGTAAAAGTCTACACGTACACTGAGTTTACGGCACCGTAATGCGTGCTTTTATTTTAACACAGTAAGGGAAAGGTTAATAAAAATCATTAAAAAAAAAACACATCAAACTGTTTAGTGTTGTTCCAATGCAATTTTAAATTAAAACCATTTTTGAAACAATAACTACACAATATGCGTACACAGATGAAGAAAGCGAGACATGTTGCCAAACATTCATGTATGTCAATTTATTTTTGTTCTCAATTATGCATATACATGTGTATCCATCGCACACGTGTATCCGTCTTTCTAAAATATCGGTTTCATATTATTTATACGCGCCGCTCGATATAGGCTTGATGTTGTAATTCTCTTTACTTTCCGGAAAAGGATACCGCTCAGGAATGGAGGACACATAGGACATATTGAATTGATGGGACATTATATACTTCTGGAGAGTTTCCTCGGCCTTCAATCCTTTTGTTGCGCATCCTATACAGGCAGACAAAGAATAACAGGGGTAGTTTAAAAAGAAAAATGAAATTTTAAAAACAAAAACGGGGTGCAGTAACTGAATTTTAATGAAAATTAATTTTACAAGTTGCTAAAAAGGGATAATTCTATGTTGCCGCTGAATTAATGGGTGAATACTTTTTCAAAGGAATTAAAACAAAACGAGTTAGGAACAATCGTTTATAATAATTATGTAATCCCATCGAGTATTAGTGAACATATCCAGCTACTCAATGGATCATTTTCAACAGTTATTACAATAAATATAGTATTTAAAGTAGTACTCCAAGTACAGTACAATAATCCTTAAGATTTATAAAACAAATGCATAACTACAATAATATAACTTTATGTCATAAAAATAATACCAATGGGATAGTAAAAAATAATAATAATTCTAAAAATAGACGATTAATTTACTAAAAATGAAAATAAAAAGTATTACAGAGGTAAATGTATAATACACTTTACAACCTTTTTAATTATGTATCTAATACAACATTATTCTTAGAATTATTTCTATGTTTCAAAAATTACTTTTTGCAAATGACAAATAAATATATTTAATTCGCTGTTCTTCGGTAAACTAAACATAAATCTAAAATAAGCATAGAAAATAAAAAATGTTTAGACAACTAAAAGGTTTAAAAAAAAAACGCAGCTGGAGAAACCAGACTACAAACACTAACCGCTCAGTATTGAGAACGTGTAAAAAATGCATCAACATTATAAAAAAGATGTTTCATCAAAAACAATTTTAAAAACGGGAAACGCTCTACGTTTTTTTAAATAACACCAAGTTATTTATTATTTTCAATATTGTATCACACTTATGATATAATATTTTAATTAATTAATTCAAAGCAGGTGAAGCAAAAAATTAATCACTTTTTTTTTTAAATAATAAATTCTTAGATAACATAATAATTAATTATGTATACAATAATTTTTGTCTTTTTACATTCATAATACTTACCTTTGAATAAGGTGTCACAATCACTGGACAAACAAATCACAAAAGATATTATTTTTGTAATGAACATATCAAAAAAGATTATTGTATCTTTCGTTTATCATTTTCAACAGTTAGTTGCGCTTTGACTGGCCGTCCTTACATGACGTGTTATTCTGGTGACTATACATACCAAGAGCTGATTGTAATTTATAAAACTGAAATTGAACAATTTTTACAATATTTACAATGGACCAGTTTGTACCAAACGGAGAATTTATTTAAAATTTGATGTTACATCATTTCTTGAAGAGACAGCAACATGCACCACTAAAAATATTTGTGATGTACTGTATTATTTCTCGTCTCAAGTTATCAGATGTGAAGACAAGGGAAATGGATACCGCACAAACTGAACGAAGAACGCCTAGGCGATCGAATAGATGCACGTTAACAACTTTTGAAAATGGAATCAGAAATGCCATTTTTACAACATCTGATAACTGGAGATGAGAAATAGTACAGTATATTACAAATATTATTAGTGGCACTTGTTGCGCTGTCTCTTTCTTCAAGAAATTATATAACACCAAATTTCGAATAAATTATAAGTTTGGTACAAATTGGTCCATTGTAAATAGGGTTGTTAAATTTTATAAATTACAATTCACTGTTGGTATGTATAGTCACCAGAATAATACAAAACACATTGTGTAAGGGCAGCAGTCAAAGCGCAACTAACCGTGAAAAACGGTAAACGAAATATACAATAATCCTTTTGGTAACCCCTATTATATTTTTTCAAATTTCCACTGACGGATTATATGTTCTATGCACCTAAGTACACATTCAATTAATTATCAATTAATAACTTCAGAAAATAGAAAATATGTGGGAAAAAAACTAAACAATGTATTATATCATATAAAAATTAGTTTTGTTAATTTTTTTGTGTAAAAAAACTCTGCTAATTCCCTTTTACAATTTTTATCTTAATCAAATTGTCAGTTTGGAACAGTAAATAATCAAGACAAATTATAGATATTTCACAGAGACGAAGCGATTTATATTATATGGGAAGTATGGGTATTACAGAGCTTACAACCTTTCCTCAACTGGCTTAAGTGATCACTTTACACAAAGTAACGTTCACCAATTCTACCCACAATCATATATATACAGATGAAGAATATAGCTTTCATTATTTCTAAAAAGTAAGCAACATCTATGCTATTTCAGGGTAATGAATATCAAATTTCAAACCATAGATGGCGACAACGAAGTTGTAGTAATACTTGAAATGTTTTTACATGGTAACATATATAATATATATATATAACTTCTAAAAATTTGATATATGTGAAGGTTGATTGAGGGAAGAATTGGTGAACGTTACATTATATAAAGTGATCACTTAAGCCAGCCGAAGACAGGTCGTGAGCCCTGTAATACCCATACTTCCCATATAATATAATACAAATAGCTTCGTCTCTATGAGATATCTATAATTTGTCTTAATAACAATGCCTTGGAGGTAAAAATCCAGTAATTGTGTGTTCTTGGACATACTCAAATATTGTTAGTCAATCAATCAATTTGCAAAATATATATATTTTTTTTGTATATGAAGGTATTTCTTTACAGGGGTACATTCAGCCAATCTCATTACTTTAACCGAAGAGTAGGGTTGGACTCAAAGAATCAGTCACTTTACATTTTAATGACAATTAATATGTAAAAGTATTATGAATAATAAATACAGTTTTTATTATATTTTAAATGTCCGTTTCTCAGATAAAGGTTAAAAAAAAAGACTGCTTCGAATGGAGGACTTTTAGTTGTTATTATTAGAAGTATGCCTGCGTAGATATTGCGGAAAAATTTTTGTTTTCTAATCCAAACTGACAATACTATTTAAATGTGAATAAATAGAATGGAGTTATAAATGCACACAGATATAATACTTCATATTCATTATTCGCTCTCGCAGGTCACAAAATTAATACTGAACAACATTTGATAATCATTCACAACTAAATACAAATCTAAACAATAATGACAAGCAATTAAAGGTGATAAATAATTCAATTTTAATATATCGTAACACTGTTACTTTTTAATGACCTTAAGCCGGCCACACACACACACACAACGGAATATCTGTTCGGGTAAACATGATATGGTGAGTTAAAGATATGTGTACGGCCGGCTCTAGGTCAGCTGCCGAAAACATTTCTGGTCGTATTCTGAAGATGTTTCTTGCTAATAAAAATCAGAGCTTGAAATGGAAAATTTAACAAACCGGAACGGTCAACAAAATCAGAAAATTTCCCATTTATTTTTGACAGAATTGATTTATTACTTGAATTGTAATTAAAGTTAGCAACTGAATAACAAAATATATTACTTAAACATTGAACCATTAGAGTTTTATTAATTTTTGTTGAATCCAAAAAAACCTATGGGAAATTGAAAGGATATCACAAGCCGGACATAAATTCCTGAGAATTTCGGTTTGCTCCGAGCCGTGAAGAAAATGGTTTTTAATTAACATTTAGGATCTCCGCAGTCCAAATTTAGATAGCCCAATCGGCTAAATTCTTGTAAAGATGTTTAAAATATCTGAAAAATACTTTTCCGCCAAGACATAAATCAATAGTTTCATAACATCCCTTCAAATAAGCAGCCTTCAATAATACTTTAAATAAACAAACATCCCTTGTGGTATATCACATTCATTAAAATATAGAATATGTTAAACTCACACTCCCCTCTGTCACATCACATATATTTAAATAAACAAGCATTTCATCTTATTTACATTGATTAACATATTGACGGTAACGCAGAAGTCCTATAGTAACATTTAATTTAATTTAAATCAAATTAATATCAATAATTAAAGCAATCAATGCAGTACACGCACATTCAATATTGTAATCGTGTGTGTAATTAAATTGTTTAAAATAGAAAAAAAATCGTGTCCCTGAAATGAAAAAAAACTTACATACTACAACACAAAAAAATACATATGTTTATATTATCAGTGTAAACTAGTGTCTATTTTGAATTGATTGATAAAGAAATAATAAATTCCTTCTGATTATTCATTAATACTGTACATTTTAGGCGAGCTTCATAATATGTATGTAGATAGTAGTAATTGACCAATAAATATCAAATTAGAAAGAAAATAATCTTAAGAGTTGTTAGATATAAAAGAACAATCCTCCCAACCAAACTCAACTTTTTATAATTCAAAAATAACAATTTGATAGTGTTTAATTAGGTTTTTTTTAATAAGTATATATATATATATATATAATCTTTTATACTTACAAAAGGGATTAATAAATATTTTTAAATTTCAAGTATTAAGTACTGAACTCAAATGATAATTCAAAAAAAATAATTACATAGTTCAATGTTAACAATATAAGCTGCCTGTGACACAATTTTTTTTTAAATGTCATCGTTTATTTTGTTCCAGACGAACTTAATGTGAAGTTTCATGAATTATGACAGTTTTTAATAACGAACTGCAATATATGTTAGTTTTGACGAGTGGATTGGCTACAACAAGTGTTGATTATATATAATATATGTAATAAGATAATCGATACACCGCGTGAACAAATTTACAAGTCCAGTGTAACGGGGGACATGGGTCTTATATTGAATTTCTCTTCTGGTTTCCAGCTCCATGTGACGGGCAAAGAACTTTCATAGTCCGCATTGTACAAGTGCGTCTCGATAAACCCTTGCAAGTCTTCCGGCTGAGGATACACTGAAGCTAAACCTATTCAAGCACAATGAGAAAATTGTAAAAAAATTACATGTGACACTTAAAATATGCTTTAACTCAAAATAAATATTAATAAAAGTTGATTTACTGTAATTTAGTAAAACTAATACAATTTTACATCACAAAACAAACATATATATGAGAATTACTTTTAAACAATGAGTAAAAATTGCATAAAATAATTGACAATAATGTCACTAATAATTTAAAAATGAGTGTTTTTTTTTTTTGGTAAATTGAACGGTTGGGTCAATAAAATAAGAAAAGAAAATCTGTTAAATAATTGATAAAAAATTATTGATTGATATACAAACCTAATTTGTATCACATCTCATCATTGTACAGTGTAAATAGTTAAAAACGTGCAAAGATCCAAGCCATGAACTACAAAACACAGCATCGATAAGGCCAAGACAACAACAAGCGATGGAGTTAAGGAAAAATAAAGAACAGAATAATTGTTATAAGATAAGAGAAAAAACAATTAAAAATACTGTAAAAATAAAATATAAGTCGTAAATAAAGTCAATAAAAACTCCACTGAGGATGTTGGAAGTAAATAAAATATACACAGCTAACTCTCAATTACCCAGATTTAAAAAAAACATATTTTCTGACAAAAGAAATGAATAACCAAAATTACAATTTAGTATGATGCGTCCGTTCACTTTGCCTCAAAGGTAAACCTTTCAAAAGTGACCTCAATATATCAAAATCGTCCCCAACCACCAAATAATAATGAATCAGCATTCTTCACCACTTCTGTTTAACAAAGTGCTCACAGACAAAGGCAAAATCATGTATAAATTTCGCGTTAAATTTAATATGTATCGTATTAAATTGAGCTTCGGAAAAATTATGCACATTTGTACACTCGCAATATAATAGAGACATACCACATGTCTATTGCAGCCTTATTGAGGGATTTGTGTTTTGATATATTTCGGTGGTCTATACAGTTTTTTTTATTATCATATTCTGTTTTACTTACCCGTACAGCCCGCTAGACAGCAGCGTATTAATAAAATTTTATCAAATATATTTTGAAATATTATTAAAAAATTTTACTGTCCTAGTCAATATTATCCTGGATAATCAAGAGTATACTGTAAATTATCCATTCTGGATAGCTCTCATAAAATTAAAAGCTGCAATT
Organism: Eubasilissa splendida; assembly: GCA_031772225.1. Taxonomy (NCBI): domain Eukaryota; kingdom Metazoa; phylum Arthropoda; class Insecta; order Trichoptera; family Phryganeidae; genus Eubasilissa; species Eubasilissa splendida. The sequence goes on along the minus strand of CM062857.1, from coordinate 25,514,819 downwards.
AGATGAATTTATTTCAAATTTGACATCTTAATTACTTTACAAAACAAATTTATGAGATCATAAAAAGAGAAAGCTTATTAGTGTAATTAATATAACATTATTGAAAATGCGAAAATATTTGACGTAATGAGACCCAAATTTGTGCAGGAGCATATGTATCTGAAAATGGGTTAAATTAGCCATTTAAAACTAAAATATCTTAAAAATTAACTTAATAAACCCAATCACTGAATTAAATCTCTCAATTATAAAAATAAACAATAAACCCAATCATAAAATAATATCTATTGGTATCAACAATAAACCCAATCTGTGAATTTAATGATTACATTTGATTTAATTATTTAATCATTTTAGTAAATATTACAAACCTCTTAAAAATGTCTAAAATCAATAATTGAGATTCTTACCTGAACCGGTGGCGCGAGTAACATTATTAAACTAATGATAATGTAATAGTGACACAGCTTGTACTTTCAAAACTGTGAATACATAATGTCACTTTCAAAATAAAGGGCTCAACTTGCCACTAGCAGCGAAAATACATTAGTTATGGTTAATACATTCATGAATATTTTATTCCACTGAAATTATAATCGAATCAATAGAAAAGCAATGTATATGAAATTATGTTAAAATGAATAATTAAATTTTTAATTAATTTTTAAGAAATTTGCACTACCGTTGCATAGGATTATAATTAAATATTTTCTATATCCATAGTTTTTGCATTTACAGAGTTTTGGTATTGATCCGACAATATACACAAATTGCTAACAAAGTTTTAAAAGACTGCCATTAAAAAATATATTTTACAGAAAATTGAATATCAAAGTGCAATTAAAAATTAAATAAGAGTGGCTAAATTAGTGTAGGCTAAATTAAAGTGCCTTCAAACAAATTGATAAAAGCACTAAGGCTAAGCGCATACGTACAATTTTTAATCGCTCGACTATTTAGTTGTATGTCAAAAGACTATTGGATCATATGGGAGTGCGCATATTATCAACACGATAGTTGCTCGATAAAAAATCATAAAACTTCATAGATCATCTTTTGGAACAACTATCGGTTGACAGCTTACGTACATTGTCTTGTATTGGTGTGCGCATATACTCGACTAAACAGTCGATCCGCGACCGTTCAGTTGTATGGAGCACGCACACGAATGTTGGAAGATCTGATTTCACAACTTCCAACTTCCAACACTTCCAACAACTAAACAGTTTAGTTAAGTAGAGAAATCGAGGGATTCATTGATTTTGACTCAATGTTTAGTCGCTGTAATAATTGAGTGTAAGCGCGCGCCTAGCCTAACTTAACAATACAAAGAATTTTAAAAAGTACATTGGAAAAATCTGCGTGATAATATTTTGCTTATATACTTTAAAACAATGTGGTAGAATTATGCACACGGTGTAACATTAAGCCAATCAAGAAAATGAATACAGAATTTGTTACTTATTAATTCATAAACTTAAAGAGCAAATATATTTTTATTAAAACTCAGCTTTCTGAGATCAGCTTGTTGTACGACTAATTATTTTTAAATGCATTCGAGTCGCTGCGAGACCTTTGCTGTGAGAATTGCAACAAAATAAAAGCTTAGTCTGGCAATATAATTTTAATTTCCCAAATAGCACAACAATAAAACCTGGTCAATTCAATTTTTTCATTCAAAATTTGGTATAATTTGAATTTTAAAAAATAAAAATGAAACATTGTAAAAAAAAGTGTTTTCTAGGATGTTATGAAGACTTCAGAACTAGTTTGATTATTTTTCCTCAAAAACAACCTCCCCAAAAAATTGTTGCGTCATCCCAATAATAATGCTTTTTTTTTAATTAACATGAACAAAAAATCAAGAGGGGGGTGAGATAAATATTCTTAGTACATGTTTTGAAGAGTGTAGTTCGATTTTAACAGTTATTTTTTCAAAGCTATAACGGATGTGACAAAGGAGCATATTTTGCATATTTCGCTATATAAGTTTAATAAAGGCAACAACGCAACGGAAAGAGCGAGAAATATTAATGCGGTATATGGGGATCGGACAATAAGCGTAAGCCAGTATCAACGGTGGTTCCAGAAATACCGATCCGGAAACTACAGCCTAGAAGACGAGCCTCACCCTGGATAATCTGTAAAGTTCGACGAGGACGTCCTTACAAACCCTGGTAGAACAAAATCCCATTGTAACTAGTAGAGATGCTCAGATTTGGTCATTCAACAATTCATTCTCACTTGCGTGCCATCGGAAAAGTCGACAAAATTGGGTCAATCAAATCCTCACAAACGTTCAGAGTGTGAATGTGTGCTCTTCTTTGCTGTCAGGTCTCAGGAATTAACCTTTTTTGGAAACGATGCCCCACCCACCATATTCACCGGACATTGCCCCATCTGATAATCATTTATTCCGCAGCCTTCAAAATCATTTGGACAGAACATTGAAGAAAATGAAGGAGAGTATATTTTAGATTAAAAAAAGTTTGTCTTAATTTTGAAAAATACTGCATTATTTGGGTATTATTATATATACTAGAGAAATCTAAAAAAAATATGACGAAAAAGTAACCTAACAAATCGACCCCTTGTCGAAGTATTGTAACTAGAAAAATTTATTATATAATACATCATACTCGTTACCATGGTGACTACATATTTCATTCATTACCCGTGAACATCCCAAATTTATGTCACATTTCAGAAATTCACACGTTCGATAAGCCACAATACTTTCATGTTCCAATGTTAAAATTATCCTCACATCGTGGTACGTAAGTAGGTACCTACTTAAAAAAAATTATTTAAAAAATAACACATACCTAGTTCTTACATGCACAAAATACATTGCTAAGTAACGGTTATCTAACAAATGAAATTTGAAAATGTCAAAAATAAATATAACAAAAAATTATTTCTTCAATGCAAATTAAATGTATTAAATAGAAAGATCTACATATAAAATCAATTTTATCAAAAAATATTGTTGTTGCTACTGGGAATCGAAGCTGGATCTCTTCGGATCTGGGGAACGTGCATTATCCGATTATGCTATACAAACACAGTGAATTGATGGCAAATTTTCGAACCTACATGCCACACTTTTCAAATTAATACATCTATCGTTCCATTATTTGAAAGCCATCTACTTTGGAAGAGATCCAGGTTCGAATCCTGGTAGCGCAACAATAATATTTTTCAATAAAATTGATTTTATATGTATATCTTTCTAATCAATACATTTAATTTGTATTAAAAATATCACAGACGTTCTGAACAATTACAACTTCACAATAAGAATGTGTTCTCCTTAATAATTATTTATTCCTTCATTCCTTCCCTGTGATCCGCATACACAACACACACACGCTGATGTTTACAGATTACCATGAGAGTAATTATACTCACTCTATTGTTTTAATAATTTATTTGAATTAACAATTTTTTTAATAATTATGACTGTTTTGTATATTTTGAATTAACCAGATTTTAATGTAATATTATTTTATCATGCTGTTTGGGTGTTCTAATCAGTAATGCTAAACCACCACCATAAAACCGCACCTGAATCAGCACTAATGCTTGTTGAACACAATCGGAGCTCTTTGTTGCTTCCCCTCATCCCTGAGGGATTTCGGAAGCGGCCTAATGTCGTAGTGCTCTGGATTATCCTCCGGCCACGTGTAAGTGATGGGCAGGGAGCGCTCGTAGTTGGAATTGTAACTCTGCGACTTGATGAACCGCTCGTAATTTTTGGGATCCGGATATACGGACGCCAGACCTGGTTATTAAGTTCAGGAGGGAACACGGGGCGGGCGGGGAAGACAAATAACAAACTTTTAAATGTGACAATGTTACGGAGCACACAACGAGAAATAACACAACACAAACAGAGCGGTTTATGGTCGTTTTATGAGGGACCACCATGAAACAAACAGAATGGATTGTATCACAATTAACGGATGGATCACACACACCTAAACCGGTCTTCGGTATACAAGCAAAAATATACATATGTAAATGTATGTATGTATTATACATATACAGGGTGTTTCAACAAATGGTGTCATTTTACTATTTCAATAAAACGTATTACTTCTTCGAAAAGTGAAAAAATTTCTAATCAAACAAAGTATAAACACTAACACGTTTACGCATAATTACAACTCTAATTCATTAGGTGTCAAATCTGTCCAAATGTGGATCCTGATGAGCAATTTTGGTCACCAAAATGAAAAATGACATGCCCCGGAAACTTTGCATGCGATGACTGCATTGTGTCTCTCGCAATGTGGCAGGTTGCGGTATCTCGTTGAAACCACATGAATTTTTTTTATTGATACTGTTCAAATCATCCCATAAAAAGTTTACTCGAGAGTTAATGCGGCTCCACCATTTACGTACGGAGGTGTTTGGGACATCAAAAAACTTATGCTGAGACTATGTTTTCAAGAGACTGGCTACTACTCCAAGATGCATAGTTGTCTCTACATCCAAAACCGTACCGGTACAACACACCATTTTTAGACTAAATTCACAATTATAGTGCAAGATGGAATTTGTTGGTATTTTCCCTATTTTTGTAATCAGTTTTTACAATAATTATGTGATTTACAATCGTCCAATATTCCATAACTAAAATGTCAATGCTTCACAATAACAGTTATCATAAATCAGCTATTAAAAATCTCCAGAGAATGGCATTTAATTCAAAATAACAACACCTCTAATTAAGACACCCTATATGTGATATAAAATTTGTATAAATATAGCCTTAAAAATCAGATTAAATTTTGTTTAAGATAAAATGAACATATTGAACATATAAATACATTAAATTTGACATGACTCATTGTCAGAATCAAATTAAAATTTGTCAACCAATTCAATTATCTCGCTCGATAAGGACGTGTATCTAGAAACATACAAATTAATAATTTTAAACTAAGTGAATTTTGACACATATCAAAAATAATCTGCCAACTTTGCATTCACTGGTGACAATTAATATAATGATAAAATAAATTTCAAAAATAGCCTACATACACATTGAAATAATGTTTTTAAGTCTACAAAAGAAACAAAAATGCTAATATAAAATATGATCAAAATTTTCTGAAATCTAAAAATTATAAACTATGCATCTTATATTTATAGCAAAAATATTTAACAATATGTATTTTATATTAAAGTTAGTTTTTTTTTACTCGAGATAGTTGTTTAATCTTAATTTTTTTTAATGAATTTATTTACTAAATTAATATGCTCGTAATGTTCTTTATCATATTCTCTATAAATTACACATTCTCTTCCTTCTGTGAATGTTGATAGTTAAATAGTATTCTGGATTTGTTTATAGTTATTTATTTAAATATTATTGATGTATAATTTTGTTACTACATAGTGCGCACAATTGCAGATACTGCAGATCACATAAGGATGTAAGGCTATTTATGTACATATAAATGTAAGATAATTATTTTTAGTTAGATACTGTAAATATGTCAAGCTCAAAATGTATTGTAAATATGTATGTAATAAGAAATACAATAATTATTTGAAAAAGTATTTTTAACCAGTAAATTAATACATAGTTTTAATCACTGATCTCGTGTATATTTTGAGGTCTTATACAGCCTCGATGACCTATCTACATCTACGAGACATTGCGCACAAAATGTGTTTAAAATAAAATTAATATGAGATATTTACCCTCTTCGTAAGCAAGTTTAGCGCACTCAATTGCAATGGAAAGGGAGACTTCTCGGATAGACTTGAGTGGTGGATAGATGGAGCCCTTATTCAGATCTTCCTCAGAAACGAAATTAGCTAACGTCTGAAAAAATAAATGAAAAAAATAATTAAATGTATTAATTAGAAAGATATACATATAAAATCAATTTTATCGAAAAATATTGTTGTCACGCCACCGGGATTCGGACCTGGATCTTTTTCCAAAACCGGGATAGGTGCATTATCCAACTACGCTACAGCGACATTATTTTTGATAACAAATTTTCGAACCCATATGTTACACTTTTTCAAATTAATACATTTATCGTTCCGTTATTTGAAAGCCACCAACAGAATGTACGACTCCAGATCAATAGGTGTGAAGAATGAAGTTGTATATAAATAAAGATGATGTGTGATTTGTGTGAGGATATTGGATGCTCACTCAAATTCCCTCATTTCTTTTGAATTGCGGAATGCGTTGTGACATTGTGATATAAATGTGACAGGCGGCATGTTACAAAAACAGAAACTGCCTAATTTTTAAAATGCTGCAGTAACTACAATTTATAACAAAAAGGTCTACCTTTTTTGAGGTAAAATGAAATGTTTTTAATACAAATTAAATGTATTACTTAGAAAGTTACACATATATATAAAATCAATTTTATTGAAAAAAATTGTTGTTGCTGCCGAGATTCAAACCTGGATCTCTTCCAATCAGGGGAACATGCATTAACCGATTATTCTATAGCAAGACTGTGCATTGATGATAAATTTTCGAACCTATATGTTACACTTTTCAAATTAATACATCTATCGTTCCATTATTTAAAAGTCATCTTCTTTATTTTTACGGAATCTCAAATACCTTTGGTAATCCGATAGGAGACACCAGAATTAACAATTCACTCTTATTACATTTTAGACACATTGATACAACTTATATATTATTAAAGAGAACACATTCTTATTATGAGTTGCACGTTCCCCAGATTGGAAGAGACCCAGGTTCGAATCCCGGTAGCGCAACAACAATATTTTTTGATAAAATTTATTTTATATGTAAATCTTTCTAACTACAGTAAAACCGCGATATAACGAAATCCAAGGGCCAAAAAAATAAAAATTCGTAATAACGAATTCCCACATATAACAAAATAAATTTAAAAAATCCTACTATATGTTACGCGCCGTCGCAAAAAAATGTTGCGCGTCTTCAAAAAAGATCGCAAATTCTGCAAACAAAGGAGGAAGAAGGCCATAGGGAACTGAATACCTACATATTTTTAGTAGTTTTGTTATTAAAACATAAGCAAATGGATAATCAAAGGAATTAAATTAAGAACAGAACCTATTCAACACCAATTGGAAGATATTTTTGTAAATTCCAGAAAATTGCAAACACAAAACAATATTTTAATTGTGTTTAAATGTAGAGCCGCTTCAAACATAGTTTTGGGCATGAAACATAAAAAATAATTCAAAAATAAAAATTTGACAGTTGAATCGCGGCATTTTTATAAAATGAGTCGTATATAAATTACGAAGGTACTTACCGGTAACGGCGGCAACCACTTCAAAATATGATACTATGAACCCAAGAAGAAGTATTAATTGTTTTACTACCTTGTCGGCAGACCGCCGCGCACCGCCGAAAAGGCCATTAAACTGTTCGCATACGGCAGATGCAGCGGCGCGGCTTTATAAGTGCGAAATAATATTTTCATCTTTTAACATTTTTTTATTTCGTTATAAATTTACGTAAATGTATTGGCATTTTTTCGTACGGGACAAAAATGATTTTGTTATAAATATTAACGGGATTTCGTTATATAAATGCATTTTTGTATGAAAAATTAGTTTTAGGGACTAAATTTCGATTTTTTTTTCGATATACGTCATTTTTCGCTATATCGGGTTTCGTTATATCGCGGTTTTACTGTAATACATTTAATTTGTATTAAAAACATCACAGACCTATGTTCTGAATAATTCCTTTCTCTCCTTAATAAAATGAAATAAACTATCACCTGTGCAGCTCTCAAGAACATGGTCTCCGGGATATGGTGTGTGGCGGTAGTAATGACACCAAGGGCAATCCCTGGGAAGATGTAGGCGTTGTTACCCTGTCCTGGATTGAAGGTTTTGCCGTTAACAGTCACTTCGGGGAACGGGGATCCGGATGAAAATACACAGCGGCCCTGAAAATAATGTGCATTAATTAATGCATATAGGTAAATACAGTAAAAATTGTTTAATATGAAACCACAGGGACTGAAATATTTTTCACAATTTTGGTTAATAAAAAGTCGTAATGCCATAAATAATAAGCAATTCGATAATGATGCGACCGATGGGTAATCCTGGTACTGTAAAATGGTGAGGGGGGTGTGCGACCTGATCAGTACACAGTTGCAAACAGTAAACAATTTGATGACATTGCGGAACCCGGTGCATTCCTTTATTCTTCTAAATTTATGTATGAAAAAATAATACATTTTGTTGAGCCATCTCTGAATGAACGCAATAAGAGGACAAAAAAAGGGATGTACCAAAACACAAATACGGTAAAACTCCGTTAATTCGTAACTCACGGGACAGAAGTTTAAAAAAAAGATCCGAATTACGAATAATGAGAACAATTTTTTTGAAGGTAACATTAGAAATAAATTTTAAAAAACGCGCCGTCACTTTAAATTTCCACATTTTTGCATGCGCCACCGCTGTCAACATCGCGATTTCCATACTGAAAAACATGGCGACTGTCTATTATTTCAGCTTTTTATATGTCTAAATGTTTATCAAATAATTAATTTCTCCTGAATAATGAAGGTGTGTCCAATATTAAAAATAGACTTCTTCAAACGATTCACCAGTGCTTGACGCAACAAAATTACATACATTTTAATTTGATTTGCGGTCGAACTCGCCTTTTCCATCAAAATTGGGCAAGAAATTGTAATATTAAAAAGCACGTTCATACTTCGTTGAAGCATATTATTTTTCTGTGATTATTCAAATTTGAACTTGGAACAGGATTGAAATTTTTCCCCCTGATTTTATCTTTAGACATCAATTTTTGTCAGTTTTTAAAATAAGTTTCATTTTTCTAATGATTAAGGATTTACACGAATTACGAGATTAACGGAGTTTTACTGTACTACTTGGATAATTTGGCACTTCTTTAATGGAAATAGCTAATATTATTAATAACTCACAGGTAATAAGATGCATTTCTGGTGCCAAAACTAATGTACACGTATTGTGAACTGGCAAGACGGGAATTTATGTGAACATAGTAACAAACCGGCCTATCTTCAAAATACATTCTGATCTATATAAGCCGATTCCAGTATTACAGACAAGCTTAAGAAAGGATAAAATGCACGGTGATCATGTCAATTTCATATTCATGTTTAACCTCTGTGTGTGTGTAGGCAGCTTCAGCTGTGCACTCCGCCTTATCAGTCGGGTTGGAAAGGGCAAATATAATAGGTCTCTGGTTGATAGCGGCCATATTCTTGAGGACTTCCGAGGTGAAGGCCCCGCTGGCTGCAGACGCTCCTGAAAAAACCAGCAAATTAAATAATTATTATTAATATTCTCATTGTGAAGTTGTAAATATTCAGAACATAGGTCTGTAATGCTTTCAAATAAAATCTTTGTCATCAAAAATACCGTCGCTGCAGCATAGTTGGCAATGCACCTTCCCCGGATTGAAAAAGACATTTAGGTTCAAATCCCGGTAGCACAACAATATTTTTTGATAAAATTGACTTTATATGTACATATATCTTTCTAATTAATATATTTAATTAGTATTTAAATTAAATGACATGGATGAAATGATAAATAATATCAGTCTTTAAGCGAAAAAGTTTGCAGCAACTAAATTCAAGTGTTCGTATTATAAAGAGGAGACAGGAAATGCCGGAGAAATTCGAAGTCTGCCGTCTTCAACTGTGCGGCGAGAAAAATGAACCAAGTTTCGAGATCTCGCCGCCAGGGGGTGGCTGCGCTGGACCGCAGCGGGGCGGCAGGGGGACGGATCCGGCATTTTGATTGGAGGAGGTCTCCTGGAGCCTGTAGCGCTCGTGTTATTTTTACATGTGAAATAAATAATGGTCCAGTGGCTGCAAAGCTCACTCTCGTCTCATTCGTCTCTCGCACCACTGGACTTGATAAAGCAAATTGGACTTTTTATTTCTTCTCATCTTTCGACCTTGCTACTACTTGGACTACTGAATCTTCTGGCTTCCTGACTTGGCTTCGACTTTGGATCACGGACCTGGAAATTCACCCTGACATCGGCTGCTACACTGGACAAGATTTTGGACCCCCCTGGACCGCTGCACCACGCTGCAGATAATTTTGTCCGAGCTACCAGAGCGAACCGGCGAACCACCCTACAAATACAGTTCTTGTTTCCTGTACGGAACAATTTCATTAGTGAATTTTTATTATACGAGGACATCTTTAATATTTGTACAAATTAAATGGCTAATCTGGTTTAGAATTTCAGTGACAAACGCAAAAAAAATTTTAATGCGCTTGTTGTTGCTATGTCCATTTAGCATTATAAACAAATAAATCTCAACAATGTATCCCGCATACCGTGTACATATTTTACATTAATAAATTCCTCATTATGCCAATGGTTTCACTCACCTATAAGACAACTAGGCTTGATCCTCTCCACCAGCTTTCCCAGGTCGGCCTCTGGGGCCTGCTCCTTGCTGAAGGCGTTGGCGGGCCCTCCGGGCAGGCCTCCGGGACGCGAGGGGCATAGCAGGCCATCGACGTCAGCCATGTAGATTCTGTCCCGTGCCTGCTGCTCTGAGAGACCCTCGTGCTGCATAGCCGCACAGGTCAGGTTGGCGATGCCAGTCGCGGCCTAAATACAATATAACAATCGCGGAATAAATATATACAATTTGCGAAACTGAATTTTGAACAAAAATGTCATTTTCAAATTAACATCTCTCGATATGTGCATTTTTCATCCTTTGAACCATTGTAAATAAGATATAAAGAATCATATTTTCCGAATGATAATGTGTGCATTATTTATTCAACAGAACATCAAGTCATGTGATGAGGTGCCACTACTGGCAACATTAGACGACACCAAACATATTAAACCAACAGAGCGACCAACAGAGCGAAGGGGTTAATGTCGTATCTACTTGCCATGGCTCTAAAGACCAGACCTTGGCTCGCTCGCTTCGGTGATATATCGCAATACATCTACATTGTTTCGTCCAAGTCCCTTCATGGGAGAGAGTACTCGATAGTTACCCCTTTAATGGCTGTCTTGTACCCACTGGTCTCTTTACTTCCGTACATGACACTTGATTATCTGTTTGTTTGTAATGTTGTTATATATACCTGTATATCAAAATAAATAAAGATAGCACTTAAAAGGGCGCAGGAAGGTTTAAATTTAAATCTCTGTTTGTTTTCGCAATCTCTTACATTAGCTTTTGTTTTTTATCTCCTTTCTTTTGTGTTTATTAATTGTACATTTCGCGTTTCTGTAGTAATGTAAGTGGAACCGATAAAAGAAGTTGAAACTTCTACAATGGTCCCGGGAAAGGGTGGGTCCCCCCCTTCTAGCGCCCCTTTAAAATACGTCTACATTTTAGTGATTATTTAAAATCCCAAAGGATTAATGTACAGCAAAATGCTCATTTTTAAATGATATAATGTTGTTTATACATTTTTCATGTTGAATCGCATTCCTAAATAAAAAAAAACATTAATTTCAAAAAGAGAATTAACCGTACCTATTCGTTACTAGATTGTTTATTGGTGAGCATTATACTTCAGAAAATATGGTAAATAGTTTCAAGTGAAAATTGTATTTAAAAATATGCAAAAATCCTACCTTTATTCTAAACTCCTTAAAAATCTATACTTATTATGTATAAAAATTACTATCCTAAACATTTAAGTTTAAAATAAAATGTTTAACGAAGGTGTATAAATATCATTGAACAGATTAATACCCGAGTTCAAATTCCTTTTTATTTCTAAACTTTCAAAATTATTCATTTTATTACCTTTACGCATGATGGGATGGAGAAGTTTAATGGTACATGAATGAAAGGAATGATTATTATCCATGATGTGGTTTGCGAATTCGAATAAGTTGTTACTAGTTAGATAACGACAATGCTCTTTTAATCTTATGTTGAGATATATTTACTATTGCAATCTCCGCATGAAATTTTGTAAACTCCGCTTTTTTCTATGTCTATTTTTGACTTTGAATTGAGAAGTAATGCGCCTAAGTTGTTGTTAATGTAATACGCGGGTCTAATATGAGGAGGAAGAATCAAATCCTTCACCGCTTTTATCAATTTTTCCTAGAAACAAAAAAGTCATTCCCACCCTTGCATGCTCCACCGCCTCAATAACCAACACTATTTAATTTTAGTTCAATTTACACACCTATAGATGAGAAGGACTCCTCTTCCTGAAACTAGTCGTGATACAACTCAAAAAAATTGTGTGTGTGTAGTACAAAGTGAAAATATATATTTTTTTTTTTTCCAAATCCATTGAATGAAATTAATTCCATAAAATACGAAAAATAAAACAAATTACTCCTCCAGCTCCAAGGAACAGATAGATGTTCTCGCTAATCTTCCTCTTGGTGATCCTCACGCTGGCCATGAGTCCGGCCACCACAACGGCAGCGGTCCCCTGAATGTCATCATTGAATGTGCAGTATTTATACCGGAACTTCTCAAGCAGACGGAAGGCGTTGTGCTGAGCAAAGTCTTCAAACTGAAGAAAACAATATCATGTTTCAATTTGGGCAATCAAGTATTACATAACATCACTATTTCAATATATAATTCCTCAGGATAGATCAATACCGCACTGATGCCATTAGCCTTAACATTGTCTTTAACAAATCCCGTTGATTTGTCAAGCGAAGGCAAGCAATTCAAATGCAAGTGTCGAAATGAGCAATGTATTATGTAGTCTAACATATTTAAAGATTCCAATCGTTTATTTCTTTCTATTCTATTATTACTGTTTTGTTACTTTTAATCTGCATAAACACATTTTAACCATTTGTGTGTGAAAATTTAAAATGGATTTAATCATTTTATTTACTTGGATCAAAGTAAATTTATGAAATTATTATAAATTTAAGTAATTTGATTATTTTACAAAACGTAAGTCTTAAATATTGAAAAAGAAAGTTAACATTGTATAATCTAAATAGTAAAATTATTAAGAAGAACATATTCTTATTGTGAAGTTGTAATTATTCAGAACATAAGCCTATGATATTTTTTTAAATTCAAATTAAATGTATTAATTAGAAAAATACACATACATATAAAATCAATTTTATCGAAAAATATTATTGTTGCTACCGGGATTCGAACCTGGATCTCTTCCTATCCAGGGGAATTACATTGACCGATTATGCTATACCAACACAGTGCATTGATGATAAATTTTTGAACTTATATGTTACACATTTCAAATTGATACATCTATCGTTTCATTATTTGAAAGCCATTTTCTTTATTTTTACGGAATCTCAAATACCTTTGAGTAATCCGATAGGAGACGCCAGAATTAATAATTAATATTTTTTACTCAAAATTAAATGAAGCAGATTGGAGAAGTAAAATGAAATTGATTAAAAATATTTTCTCTATACCTGAATGAGTGTGTTCTGTCCATATCGCTTGACTACTGCTCTCATAAATTCATCTACAAATTCATCGTACTCTTCCCCCGTAGTTCTTTTTTGACGTAATCCAATGTACAGAGGATCTTCCAAGAGGTTCTAGAATAAGAAATAAAAATTTAATAGAATTTTTTTTTTTAAACTTGCATTCCTACTTTAATTTGTTTTATTATTTTTTGAGACAGTTCTCCGTACATATATACAATAATAGGCTATCGACGACTTCCCAAAATACAAATCTTGTAATAATCCTAATAAAATCACACAACTTTTTCCCAAATTCTCACGTTTTATTTTAACAGTTTTAATTCATTGGTAAACAAACAAATGCTCTCGAATCATCTATATATATAAATAAAGAGTGTCTGTTGGTTTGTTCGTTTTTTATACAAATCTACAGTTTTATTACTTAACCTTAAAAGCAAGAAAAAGATCAGACTACATGAGATTTCAAAAAACCACCCACTTCCCTCTTTCCCAGACCTTAAAGCAGAATTTTAGTACTTCTTGATGAAATTTTGCACATTTGACGTTCAAAATAAGAAGATAATTACTGTCTACATCTAATTTTAAAAAAAAAATTACCCCCACTCCCCTAAATGAAGCCTCTTTACTCTGCGTAAAACCCGAACAACGCTGGGTACTTCAGCTAGTTATTTATAAAACTTGCACCATTATAATGCAAGCAGATTACACTTTATCAAGACTTAATGACAAAAAAATATTTTGCAACATCATTTTACGTGCATTTTTGGAAGGTCCATATTATTCCATATTAAGCTAGCTCCTGTGTAATAAAGCTAATCTTATATTTTTAGGTAAATACAAATAAAACTGAAAATTTAAGTATTTTTTAATAAAAAAAATAAGGTGACAACCCATCCAACATGATTCCAAACTTATTTTTCCTTGAGAAATAAACTAAATTAATTTTTGAAACTTTAATCCAACACTTATAAGTAGCCATGGTAAAAGATTAATTATATAAATTGATTTATTATTCTAATTAATTAGGCATATTAAAGCCAATAACTTACCTTTCTCAATTAAATAGGAAAAAAGATATATAAAATTTTATTCAAAACCTGGAACACAGATTTTATGATATATACATTTTGACAGTTGATGTCACCAATCAAATAAACTTAATCAAATAGAAAAAAAGATCTATGGTTTCATCTTTTCAATTTCATCTAGAAATATATATACCTCATTGTTAGTTCCTACGTCGAGTGTCACGGGCAAACATTGATGCGGCTTGATGCTGGCCAGAGCGGTGTAGAGAGAGAGTTTTCCCACAGGAATGCCCATTCCGCATGCACCCAGGTCTCCCAGACCCAGGATCCGCTCTCCGTCAGTGACCACAATGGCCCGAACATCCGGCTCGGGCCTGAAAAAATGGAGTAATTGTAAATATCTCTGCGACATAAAAAAATATTCTCAATGATTTGAATTATTATTGAAATGTAAGTCTTAAAAAGATTCTAAATGTAAACTGCCAAACATTACAAAAAATAAAATTCTTAATCACAATTTTTTATGACAGTTCAAATATCAGTCTACATACTTTATTTTTTTATTATTTATGAAGACATCTCCCAAAATAATTAAATATATAAACCCAGAGTCCAGAAGTTAGCCAGCTCCTATATAAATAAAATAATCCCAATTTACTGAAATATTATTTAACAGTAAATCAAAACATATAAATAACCTAATTATTATTCTAAATACTAATTATTAAATGTATTATTTAGATAGATATACATATGAAATCAATTTTATTGAAACATATTGTTGTTGCGCTACCGGGATATGAACCTGGATCTCTTTCCAAACCGGGAAGGGTGCATTATCTAACTATGCTACAGCGACAGTACTTTTGATGACAAATTTTCGAACCCATATGTTACACGTTTTTTAATTAATACATCTATCATTCCATTATTTGAAAGCCATCTACTTTGTTTTTACGGAATCTCAAATCCCTTTGAGCAAACCGATGGCAGACCAAATGCACCTTCCCCGGTTTGGAAAGAGATTCAGGTTCGAATCCCGGTGGTGCAATAACAATATTTTTCGATAAAATTGATTTTATATGTATATCTTTCTAATTAATACATTTAATTAGTAATTAAAATATCACAGACCTATGTTCTGAATAATTACAACTTCACAATAAGAATGTGTTCTCCTTAATAATTATTATTCTTTCAAACATTAAAGAGATCTCACCAATTTTTGAGTACATTATACACGTGTCCTTTATCATTGATTGTAATGAACAATCCTCTTGGCCTCCGATAGATCAGTCCAAACTTCTGACACGCCAGCCCGACGGTTGGCGTGTACACAATGGGAAGCATCTTAGCTACATTCTCCGAGATGAGCCGGAAGAATAGTCTCTCATTCCTGTCCTGTGGGTAAAATACAATACAATAGATTATAGCATGACGTAGGTTTTGCCATTTTTAACGGTGAGTTCAGAACTTCATATCTTCTTTTTCTTCTGGATCTCGATACGGATCTTCATTAAAATAATAGTTTGACATATATATAAGTTAATATTTATATCAATTATTGTGTAAAAGTAGTAGAAATAAAAACATTAATCATCTCAAACGACAGCATAAACGACATGACGCACAATTGCAAATAGCAGTTTGAAAGCGAATAGAGCAAATTTGGCTGAATGTTGAGCATGTGTTACATTAACCGATGGCTATTGATCGTATATTTCACAATTTCCCTTTGAGTCTGCATCACGAAGAACATATCCAGGTCACCGTTAGTAGATGACATCTTGTTGTTGTAATTAAGCATTTTAAGCAAAGAAGAGGCAAAGCCTAGCTTGGTTTTGTAAACTTAATGTGAAACATGTTGCAAATGAGTTGGAGATCTCAATGATCGGACAGGGATATTTAAGTCTATCAGTGAAAGTATTAAGTTTGTTATTATTATTGTACATATTAGGGGGGCCGAAAAGTAATCAAAATTTTGTTTTTGCTGGTGAAAAATATTTATCAAAAAAATCTTAAATATGTACTAATCAACAAAATAATTTCCATTATTTTCTATCACTTTTTGCCAACGAAAAGGCAATTGTTCAATGCCCTTTTTTAAGTGTCTTTTCACTTCTCCAACATTATTAAATTTTTTACGTCTCATAGTATGCTCCAACAATCTAAAAAGGTAGTAATCCGATGGCGCGAGATCCGATGAATAGGGTGGATGAGTTAAAAGTTCTAATCCAAGCTCCATTATTTTTTCCCGTGTTATTTTTGCAGCATGAGGCCTCGCATTATCGTGTTGCAGAATCCTTTTTAGGTTATTTACCAAAACAAATAATTTTTTTACAAGCTCTTGTTTCATTCGCTCGAGTTGCTCACAATACACTATCGCTGTAATGGTCTGATCGGATTCAAGCAATTCATAATGAATAATTCCAGAAATATCCCACCACAAACAAAGAAGGACCTTCTTTATTGTTAGTGATGGTCGAGGGATCGGAACAGGTATTTGTCCGGAAGAAAGCCATTGTTTTTTTCGTACATGATTATTGTATAGCACCCAGTTCTCGACACCAGTTACAATTCACCCCAAAAAAGGATTGACTTCACACTGAGACAGAAGAGATGCACAGATGGTATGCCGTTATCGAACGCCGTCTGCGTTAATTCATGGGGAACCCAAATTCCTTGTCTGTGCAATTATCCTATGCGACAAAGATGATCCTAAACTGTAGACCATGGACAACCAATGTTCAATGATAATTCCTCAATTTGACGAGGATCTGATTTCACCATCAACTTTAAGATATCATTGTCTAATTTTTATTACTTTTCGAAATAGATAGGGATACGATATAATGCATTGCATGTATATATATTTTATCTGTAATAATCTATCTTTCTGCATTTATTATACTGTCACTATTAGTATCACTTTGTATCTCCCTCATATTAATAGATCTGATGAGATTGTCTCGATAATATCGCTTGGGCACGAAAAATACACTTTATGCCGCAGGACAGAGAGCGGTGAAAGACTGCTGTCTAAGCTTTAGGCCCCTGACCCAATTAAAATAAGAGGGATGATGAAGAAGAAGAAAATAAATAATGACAACTTTGCTCTTCCCTCTATTCGCTGTACCGACTCCATAGAAAACCGCAATGCGCCATGATTACATTAAGTGAATTATTAATCTCTTTATAATTTTCTTTTGTCAATTAAATAATAATGTATACAGTGTACACTCCAGTTACAAACCTGTTAATATATGTTATTTTTGTCAATTATGCCCTTGCGATAAAAATATGTGCTTTGAATAGTGCACTTATTCTATTAACCTCAAGGAGGCCCAGGACGACTATCACCGTCGGAGAGAGGGATAGCGCAATAAAAGTCAAAATATTTCGCACTATACCATAGACAAGAAACATTGCACCACGTGACAGCGCGTGCAGATGTCGATAATTTTGTGTTGCCAGATTTCTTCTTTATTCAAATGACAGGATTTTCAGTATAATATTTGAACACACACTCCACTCATATCGATGACAAACGCATTGCACGTCCTAATTATGCACTTATAAAATACCAGATCTTTCCAAATAGTGAGTACTTGTCAGTTACATTTTGATTCCAGCCGGTGCGGGGTGTTATCAGGATTTATCCTGCAATACACATATGTTTACAATTGTACCGTTTTTTCGTGATACTTATTTGTTTACAAATGAGTACTTAAAATGAATAAGATATAATTTTTTTGTTATTAAGCGTGTTTTACTATAAAAATACATTGAATGCTTCGTTATAGACCATATTGGCCATTGGTGCAAACAGCATTTCATGTGTGTTAGTGTTAGTGCTATATCATAAGTCCGATGTGTGATGTGAAGTGCTAATGTATATTTTTTTTAGTTTAGAATTTATTATACAAAAATTTACTACCGCAGAGTCCGATGATGAGTTGGATGAGAACGACGTCGAGGATGATTATTTTGTGGTTCACACCTATGATGAAGACCTTGACAATGCTATTGATGAAAACTAGCCATCAACGAGTGCAGGGGTTAGGCCAGTATTTGAATGGGAGACAGATAATTGTTTTGTTATAAATATCCATAAAATCTGAAGTTGTCCTAAATAACAAATACAAAATAAATAATAATTTCCTATCCTGAACGTAAGGCCTGGCAACACTATAAACTTCTTTTTTTTTTCATCTCAAAACTGTACAAAATCACGGTCGATGGACGCTTATAATAAAATAGAAGTTCCATGTTTGTTGTTTTTTTAGTTATACCAACGTTTTCATGAGTTTTTCGTAAAAATAAAATTCGGAAAAAGCTAGTATATGAATTTTGAATTTTGCCGCCAATTGATGGTATGATGCTGTTTCACCTAGGGCTTTTTCTGGGCAGCTAACAGGTTAACGGTGCTTGCTTAGAGGGTGCCGTTATTATGAGGCACGCCTATATTAATATCACCATCTAACATTGATTAAAGAAGGATAATTGTCTAACACTTTTAATTTAATTATGCAATTGGCCTCTGTCATGTCAGGCATGCTCATTTCCTTGCCATCAGTCAATGTCACAAACACAATGTATGTACATACATGTTACAGGCAAAATACGCAACCGTTTCAGGAATTGCAAGAGATTTATTTTGAATGACTTAATACCTCACTAAATCAACTCTTGTAAATTAACTGTTTCAGGAATTGCTGGGAAATTTTTGTACTGTTTAATTCTAGGAAAAATTATTCAACTCATGCTGTTTGAATTTTTTAAACATTTTCCTTATCAATATAATCTAGATAGTATATCAAGATTGAATGAAAAATATTAGAACTTAATACGCAATTATCGTAAGAAAGAACTAGATTTAAATATGCATTCTAGAACAATAACTTATTTGTCTCAATAGTTTACCTTGTTTGATGCAATAAATGCACACATTAATATGATATAATTGATAACGGATCTTGTTTGTTTTGCCATGCAACATAGACAGGTGTCAATAGATAAGGAAAAAAGTACATATGAACAGATTCATTCCACTATAAAATATATCTTTAAAATATTATGTATATTCTTAGAAATATTACAACACAGGGACTCAAAATCTTGTGCATAAAAATACTTATCCTACATATCTAAATTAATAAATGTCAATTAGATAATTAACGATTAATATACGTACATACGTAAATAATGCAGTGTGCATTATATGCGTAAAAAACAGGGGAAAAAATAAATCACTGGTGGGATATGTACATTTATTTATTTATTTAATAGCGCTTTGAATGGAATTATACATAACGGGAACTTGTCAACCAAACCAAGACTTGCGGTACACAATAGATTCCTGGTACCGACACTGATGTATGGGAATGAGGCCTGGAGCTGGCAGAAGAAGAACGAAAGTAGACTGAATACAGTGGAAATGAGATCACTTAGGTGTATATGTGGCAAATCTATTTATAAAAGAGTAAAGAATGACAAGTTGATCTTAGAATAGTGAGTAAGATTAAGAAAAGATCACTTAGGTGGATTGGTCATATGGAACAAATGAACGAGGAGAGAATGGTAAGAAAGATATAAGACACAAGTGTTGATGGCACCAGAAGTAGAGGACGTCTGCGGAAGACTTGGCACAACCAGATAAACCAAATACTGGAGGATGATCCGGTTAGAAGCCTCAATAATCGGCGTGCTTGTATGAGAAGATGTATAAATGTGGATGAGGCGAGAATCGTGTAGCAGGACAGAATATTGTGGCGCTCTATCGTCTCTGCCTACCCCTGCGGAGAAACGGTGTGACAGTAAGTTACTTAGCATTTAGCCCACTCACCAGTCCCCACATAAAATAGAAGAAGAAAAAAGATTTCTTTGTACATTAAAAGTTTAAAACTTTATGTTTAAAGTCGTTAAAACCAAGCACTACCAACTTTTGTGGCAGCAATAATAAATGAATCACCAATTCTATTAGTAAATTGTAAGCAATACAGGCAATTTTAATATTCTAGAAACTTTGTACATTGTCCGATTTCATGATTTGTCTGTGACATGAACGCATTAATTTAGGAGGGGACTAAAAAAGAGTGTTGATTGAATTTCAAGGTCACATGTGTGACACATGAACTGCTCAGCTGTGAACTAGCTATTACAAAACAATTGAAAGTCTTCTCAGATACCAGTGAACATATAGATATGTAGATATATTTTTAAAAAAAACTTTTATAATAATTTTAACAAATGTACAGCAATACATTTATTAATTAATTTTGCTTTAGATAAATGTGCAAACCATTAAGGTAAAAAGATTTTTTATTTAAAAAATTATTCACGAAACGAAATTCAAAGAGTTACAACCTTTTTAAACAATACATTGAGTAACCCTATAACCAAAATATGCCAAAAAAAAAAAATTTGATTGAACTTGTATCTTTCTATAAAATATTTTTCAATAATAATATTTAGTAATAGAAATAAAATTAACAATAAGATATTGATAAGACAAAAGTCAAGGACATTGAATTAAACAAAACATGAAAATATCAACACAAGAACATCTCAAAACTACCTAAAAAATTTAATCTAGAACGAAAATAGGACATTGTGCCTAATTTATAGTAGATCAAAATTATATTAGTACTTATTACTTATTTTTAAAATTATGTGACAAACGTACTAAGACATACACAGATGTAACATACATGAAAAGACTGTAAAATTTATTTTATGTCATTTTTATAGCCTTCCCCAATATTGTATTTAAAAGAAATGTGGAGGCCTATCGCCTATCGCACCTTGCAGATACCTGAGCGTAAAACACAGCTGTGAATTGCCCAATACCGACGCCAATACTCGCCTGCTGTCGTCCGGAAACCACAAGCTCCGTTAACTACAGTATTGTACAGTCTCATTTCTCCGCAATGCTGTATAACTGTGCTTGGTAATTTTTTGTTAACCGTAAGTAGTTGCTCTTCTTCAAACTGCTCTAGCTACGCAAACTTATACATACATATAATAAAACAGACACGTGAATGATGATAGGTGGTTGTTGGGGGCACTCAGCACTCACACCATAAACATAATTGGTGACCTCGCAGATTCCGGTCCCATCTTTCTTTTATAACGCCGCTCATCCCTCTTAGAAATAATAAATAAATAAAATTAGCTAGATCAGCACATACCTGTAGCTCAACGAGGTACAGATACTTGTTCAGGTCATCCTGATACCGCTCCAGGGATATCCGGCAGATCTCCATCTGTTCTTCTTGCGTCTTGAACCTGGCTGGTTGGAGGCCATGGATACCCAAGGCCTGCCGCTCTTCCAACGTGAATGCCAGACCCTAAAGCGAACAGTTCAGTGTATTCATTGTGTAAATATTTTTTGAATTAGTTGAAAATTTTGTAAAAAATACAATACCTACATTAAATGAAAACCTAATTAATGTACCACAAGTGTGTAGGTACTATACAACACAATATTCACGGAAACAATATGTAATACTTAGTAAGTGATAAAGTTCATTTATCATATTAGTTTATGTCGCATTTCAATTGCATCATTTAGTTGGAAAATGAGCAATGTGATGGATGATATTGTCTATATATGGGTAGTCACCAAACATTTTGTACAAAACTTGCTTTGAAGACCTAATAGGTATTAGTGGATTGACGATTCCATTGTATGTTGTTAATGTACTGCCATATCAACATAACATAAATACTATTGCGTGAGAAATATTACTTTTGCATTTTTATATACATATTTATCATTTCTATACATGAATCAAATATTTGACAATTTCACGCCCAATATTATTTTTGGGAGTGGTGCAAGGTGATGTGGAAACACCAATCATTTTATTCATCAGAATTAGTGAATCCAACCCCGAGCCAAAGTTGTAATCCCGGGATTCCTGGATTCAATTTTCACAGGATTAGAAAATTTTCTCTTAATGCTACATTTATAAAAATGGCCAAAAAGAACAAAAATAATGTAAATTACAATGCAAGATTGCTACTAAAATACTAATCTCGAAAGCTTCGCAATTATATAGGGTGTCCAGTGGAAAAATTTCAAGATTAAATTGTAATTGCTCGCAAACCATCAGGGTAAGTGGGAGGGATATTGTTTGACGCACGTGATTTGCGGATTTGCCATCGCATGCGCATCTTTAATATTCGACAACTGATGGACCGAGCACGCAACTTATCTGGTGTTGTGTTCAAAAATCCAGACAAGAAGGGACAATAGTTAACCAAACTCCTCCACATTTTCATATCGATGGCTACATAACATGAGATATTGGTGCCCCGGCAACCTAAGGGAACGCCATCAAAAATGTTTGCATTGTCCAAAAACGACAGTGTGGTGTGTAATTTCTGCCCGAGGTATAATTGGCCCTTATTTTTTTAACCAGCGAGAGACAGTCACTGCTGACGTGTATTGCCGAATGATCAACGAGGTTTTGGTACTGCAACTGTAGCTGTTTCCCGGGTTCAACAACAGAACACAATTTCAGCAAAACGGGGCCACTCCACACACAGCTAGTTTCAATGGAGAAGCTGAGGGGAATTTTTCCCAATAAATTAATCATCAAGTACGGAGACATACCCTGGGCACCTCGGTCACCGGACCTTAGACCGTGCAACTTTTTTTTATGGGGATACCTTAAGTCAAAAGTTTACAGCAACAATCCTCAAACAATTCAGGCCCTACAAGAAAATATCCGCCGTGAAGTTGATGCCATTGAACCAACGCTTTGCTCTCGCATGTTCGCAAATTTAAAAGTCCGATGCAAGAGTGTCTTGAGAGAAATGGACGGCATTTAGACAATATTGTTTATAAAACGTAAAATCCGCATCGTTAAACTCAATTTTGTATAAATAAAATAAAAGAATTACATTGCAGTTTTTTTTTTTTTATTTAATATTAAACTTGAAAATTTTCCGCTGGACACCTTTATGTAGTAATCGTACTCGTAACTCGTAAATTGGACACCTAATAAGAACATTAATATAAAGAAAAAATTTACTAAGCAAATAATAGATATCTCATAGAGACAAATTTTATATTATATTTTAACGGAAACATATGGAAGTATGGGTAATTACAGGGCTTACGGCCTGTTTTCGGCTGGCTTAAGTGATCACTTTATATAAATATAACATTCACCATTCTCACCCATTAATCATTCTCCATATCTATCAAATTTTTGGAAGTTGTATATATGTCAATATGTGGAAACACTACTTTTTTACTTTGCCATACTTCCATATCTTTCCATTAAAATATAATAAAAAATTGTTTCGTCTCTATGAGACATCTGATATTTGTTTAATAACAGTGCCTTTGTAGGTGAAAATCCAGTAATTGTGTGTTCTTAGACATTTAAATATTGCAAAAAATTTATTATACCTTGTTCCACATTTCATGACAGAAATTCTATACATTATATTAAAGCATGAACTCAAAGACTTGATATACAAAAAAAAATTCTAATACCACCGTAACTATTATTTTTTTAACTATATCATTTTTTAATATTTGGCTGATTCCAATGGTGATATTTGCATTACAAAAAAAATAATTCAAAAATTTTACAATCTATGTGTCGTTATCAATACATATAATTAAAGTGAGTATTCACCTTGTTGAGCCTGGGGTCCCTGAGATGGTCTATCCCCATGACCATGGAGGGGCAGATGATGTCCCCGGTGACCTCATGGTAGGGTCGCGAGGTCTGGGGTGAGGAGCCGGAGCGCGAAGAGCACACGGGACCGCTCCAGGGCACGGCGGCCGCGAGTGCTCCACTGCTGGGACCCCGCACCCTGAACATAAAGCAATTCAGTCAACATATTTTAAAATTACTATTAAAAAGATCAGTCAAAATCAATATTTTGAAGATATCCTGGACAATATTTTGAGAGAGGACACTTTTATATGGATGCACCGACTCTTTTAACCCATCTTCATAGCCTTTATATTAATGATGGTAAACCATTACATGACTGTGATTGTGTCGATGATTGGTAACTGAGACTTAACGATTATTAGTAACTACGATTTAACTGTCGGAGACATACTTTCTAGTGTACTAATCATTGCACAAAGAATTACGTTAATCAGTTATCAATCATCATTACAATCAAAGACAATCACAGTCACAATAACAGTTAAAATAACGGTTTAAATAATGACTTTACCATCACGACTTTCTATAATTAATGACTATTTTATTCCTTTACCGAATCTACATAAAACTGACACTGTTTTTCAAATATACATTGTTGTATTTGTTTGGATTTAAATATTTTAACACTGGGTTTTTTTTATTTTAATAGTTAGTTTAATCAAACATTCACAAAGAAAGGGAAATGCAACACTCTTGTTCTATTTACTATCTGAATGAACCTGTTTCATTGAGCGTTTCCTCCCATCGTGCTATTTGCTTTTTGTTCCATTTAAATTGTTGTGAAAAATATTGCTGTTGCGCTACCGGGTGTATTTGTTCTAGGGAACACTTTTAAGATGCCAAAAAAGTATTTATCATCATGAGACTACAGCCCGAGGTACCTAAACCACCTAAAGGAGATCCCTCTATTGTACCGCCCCCCCCCTCAGTTAATGAAATGTTAGGTGTCCATTGTGAAGACTCTTCTGTCCAAACCTGGCTGATGCCTGACCCATTTAAATTGTTGGATTTTAATAAAATAGATGAAGTCTGACTCACCGTAAAGCTTTGAATTGCGGTGACGATGCCAAATAATATTTTCACAAATCAGTCCAAAAATATTTGCCACGATTTTATAGTCAAACACCTGCGATTTCAGACAGAGCGTAGAATCTAGGTCTCCGCCCTATACAACAACACTAGTCTATGGAGAGTCTGGTATAGATGAATCAGAACAGTACAAAAAATACTCATTTCTTTTTGTACATTTTTTTATCTTTGCAATAAAAAATTTGGCACCCGATTCAGGCGTGAGATATGTCAAACAAGTTAATCAAGCTTATGCCAATTGGACTAGATCTAAATCGTAAGGTTTACTCTCCTGACTAGGATTCCCACATTCTTCCGTCTCCTCTTCCTACACAGAAAAAATAGGTATGTAATATATAAACTAAAATAAAAAGTCACCTTTTTGCAACTGCATCAATATCCAAATTAAAATATCATTTCTCGTTTTACTGATCTCACAAAATGATTTTAGTGTTCAGAGTCACCAGTTGCTGACCACTTGTTCAAGTAAGATGATACCATACAGTCTACCGCATTGTTCACCACCTCCATTCCATTCACGTTCCATTTGCAAGCTTCCATTATGACAATGAGGAAAAAATATTGTTGCTATGCGAAACAACGAGAGTGATTTAAAGCATTTATTATTGAACCAAGACTGCTGAAGGGCATTAAAATATGAGAATAATGAATCATTGTTAAATTTAAAAAATTATCAGTTGCTAACTGTCGATATTTGCATTAATTTATTTGATTATGTATTATGTAAGTGCATTTTTATCCTTTGATTAAGATAAGATGCCGATAGCAAATAAATAAAATCAAAAATGTTTAAAAAATTCTTATTTAAACATGTACTTATCAAATTTATAGAATCTCGAAAAGAATTAATAACATAAAAATTTGATTTATTATAAATAATAAATTTACAAATCTCCTAAGTAAATGAACCATTCTGATAAAATAATAGGATACACATGTATATGCATTATATTATTAATACTTTTGAACTATAAACAAATGTAAAATGTTTTTGAATCAGATATATAATTGAAACCACCCCTGTAACACTATATATCAGTTTTTACAAATGTTGATTTATAGACGGAGCGTCAGCTATCTTGGATGATGTAACAGTGCTGTTGCAGGTACAATCCTTTATAAATTGTGTGTAATAGTATTTTTATTTATTTAATAAGGTTATTAGGAGAGAACACATTCTTATTGTGAAGTTGTAATTATTCAGAACAGACGGTCTGTGATATTTTAAATATGAATTAAATATATTAATTAGAAAGATATATATATAAAATAAATTTTATCGAAAAATATTGTTGTCGCGCCACCGGGATTCGAGCCCGGATCTCTTTCCAAACCGGGGAAGGTGCATTATCCAACTATGCTACAGCGACAATATTTTTAGTGATAAATTTTCGAACCTATATGTTACCTTTTTTGATATCAATGCATTTAATCGTTCCATTATTTGAAAGATCCATCTACCTTATTTTTACATAATCTCAAATACCTTTGAGTAATCTGTTAGCAGATGCCAGAATTATCAATTCATTTTTATTAAATTTTTGACGCATTGATACAACTTTATTATTAGAACACATTCTTATTGTGAAGTAATTATTTATAACATAGCTCTGTGATATTTTAAATATGAAATAATATATTAATTAGAAAGATATACATATAAAATCAATTTTATCGAAAAATATTCTTGTTGCGCCACCGGGATTCGAACCTGGATCTCTTTCCTAACCGAGGAAGGTGCATTATCCAACTATGCTACAGCGACAATATTTTAGTGACAAATTTTCAATATACCATTTGATACCCAAGAAGATATACAAACGCATAACGCATTCATAACTCAGATATGCCCAAAAACGATATGCAGTGATGTTGACGTTATTGCTGGTTGAATCAACCGATAGTATGCCAGCGCATAAAACAAAACACTTGAATAACTTACGTACCATTTTCTACAAAGGCAATGAGAATAAAACGCCACTCTTGTGTCTCGATACACAATCATCATCCATATTTATATCATAGCATGCTCGTCAATTGACCTTTCACAGACATCCTCTATTTCCAATGAGAATCTAGAGCACTTTTGTTACATATTTTTTTTTTTTTCTGCCATCATTCATTTGTCCCACAAGACCAAACCACTTTTCAATTTCTAGACTATTTCTTAATCAAAATAATCTTATCGAAATACCATCCACTTAGTTCCCTGATTTTGATATCTTTATCAGACTTTTCATGTCTATCAAACATTCAAGTACCTACACAAACTTGTTAACACTTAAATAACAAATATATTACAGTTAATGTATTAACCCATTGATCACGTTCATAAATAGGCATGACATCTTCCATAGGCTCTTTGACGGCATTATAATTTACGACACTCATTGACAGCATTATAATTTACGACTTTACACTAGGATAATGCAACAAATTTATGATTTGTTTTTAAGAAATTGATAGCAAAGGTTCTTCTCAAGTATACCCACGAAAATAAACAAATACAAAAATCATAACCAGAATTATAAAATAACATAAACAAAATTATCCATGAGAGAACACTACAGTCATCATCGCTATCATCGCTATACCAGCGACGTTTGTGGTCATACGTACTAGAGTGAAGTAGTGATCTGCGCGGGAGCTGTTTTCTGAGACTAATGCACACTATTTACAAGTTTTTAAATATTACTTGATAGTTTGAAACGCATTACATTCTACACGCATTAACTGAGTTTGAGAATTTGAATAACGAAGCGATACTGGATGACACGAGGACTTTTATTATTTTGTGTTTGTTTATAAGACGGCTAATAATCCTTGATAAATATCGACAGACGTCGGTAGGATAAAGATGCCAAATAATTGTGGTAGGATTTTCACTGCTCCTCAGCGCGTATGTACGCACTAGCGGCGGACGAAACACGGCGACTCATATTTGAGTCACCCGTGGTGTGGGCATGTAGGGCGCGACTCATATATGAGTCACCCGTGGGGAATGGGTTAAAAGACACATTATTAACAAAACACGACAGTAAATAAATGTAATTTAATGAGTTTCTACGAAAACGATTGATTACATCACAAACATAAAATTTTCTACATTGCAACCTCTTTACTAATAAAGAATCCCATAGTGAAATATCAAATAATGAGAGCAAATAACAAAATAATTATAAGATTCTAGAAATATTAATCGGTTGACTGCCCAATGATGTAAAACTGTTTCGAGAGTCCATAATGTAATTATGCATTTAATTTTGGTGTAGTTTTTTTAAAGGATATTAACCTTGAGGCGAATTAAAAACGTTTGTTCCGGGTGGCTAACTGCTTAATGCTAATAATTTCAACATCCAGATGTGTAGAACTACATAATATGTAATTAAAAAGTACATTGGTAAATTACATTCACTTGTAGGGCAGCTCAAGGACATTAATTTCTATAATCAATATTACAATAATCTGACACAAATCCCTCTAATTAACCACTTAAAATCAATAGTTTATAGATTCTTAGTGATTCCTATGTGTGTACAGACAGAACTAGATATATGTGATTATTAATCTAAAAGATGATCTGTCTCGCCCCCCCTCCCTCAGCCCAAAACAGACAAATTCTAATTATCGCTAAGTTGCTATTATCTCGAGAAATTATGTCATTCATCAGTTTTAATTTTTGTTAATTTGAGAAAATTATTAATTTGTTGAAAAAATAGACTGAATACGGTGAAATTGGGGTTGCGTAGGTGCATGTATAAATAGTAGATGTAACAATTTGAAATATTACAGAATATTAGTTCAAAACTTGTCGAAACTGTATTCGATTGCTAAAGCGAAATTGGAGAACATGCTTTCCTGAATAGAAAAAAGTCCCGGTTCGATTCCCGGTAGCAACAAAATATTTTTTCGATAGATTTTTTTCTGTATATCTTTCTAGTCGATTCAATTAATTTGTATTAAGATATTCTTTCATATCAAATACTTCAGACAAGCGGCTTAAAAACAAACAGTTTTGAAACCTAGCCAATGAGCGACCGTATTCATGTATGAACGGAGATCAGTCTGAGCCATTTGGCGAAATGTCGTGCTTATTTTTAAAATGACGTGCAATGACCACCTAATGTTTTATTTACAATATAAATTATGTTCAACGCATTTTGGAGACAGTCCAACTTCTACTTTAGTCTACGCACGTGGCTAGCGGCAAATGAAATTGACAAATATTGCCAAGATGTGTGGCTACATTGTTTCAAAGGTAAGGTATGCGCGACGCCTCGGAGTTTGCTTGGTTAAACGTTATTATTGGCACTATTTAAATGTTCACCGAGTGATATAGTGCCGGTTGGGATGTATAGTGGGGACGATTCTGGGTCTCAGTGTTACATACACCATTGTGTCGTCATTCAGAAAAGTATGAAGCAGTTAGTTCTCCGGGCGAAGTTATTAGCGTACAGCCAACGCGGTACTTCGGGACTCAAGTTTGGGAGTATCGACACTTTACCGAGCGCAAATATGGACTAATATTTTTTAAATAAACCTCAGCAAGAAATAGAATTACAAAATGTAAAAAACATTTCTCACGCGTATTACTGAAACACAATAGATGTGCACAGTATATGTCGCTACGTCGTTAATATCCGGTTGGGACCATATAAACGCCTATAAACACATCTATATTATTATTTATCGAGTGCATTGTCACACTAGGCCAGGGGTCGGCAAACCGCAGCTCTTTTCATAGGCATTTGAGACTCTTCAATTCTAGCTTATATTTTCATGTACAATCAATAGTTAAAATAACTAACATTTGCCATTCTCACAATCTTTGGCTCAGCCTATTTATGAGAACAAACATCCTCTTACATGAATCAAATTTTTTTAAAGTTAAGAAGCTAATTAACCAATGAAAATTTACAATCATGCCGAAAATTGAAAACAAATAATCACTTGCAAGACATAACTAAGCTTTCGAACGTGATGCAAGGTCACCATTCTAACTAGTACACGTAATGTTTTCTTATTTCAAGATCTTATATTTTATTATCTCAAGATGTATGACTAAAATGATTGATAAGAAAATCTCACTTCTGGGAAGGGTCAGAAGATTCATTAGTACTTGTAAAACAGTATACAACTCTGTTATTATTCCTCACATCAACGACCGAAGAAGAAATTCAACAATTGTCAGTGTTGCAAAATAAAGCTTTGAGAATAATACTCAGAAAAAATAAATATACTCGGATCAGTGCAATGCTGAAAGATCTGAATATGGTGAACTTAAGCAGAAAATATATTTTAATATAATGGTATTTATTTATAAAATCCTCAATAAGAAAATATCAACAGAATTTACAAATCAACATGAGCACGAGCATCATACAAGAGGAAGGGATAGACTGAGACAGCCATTCAGGAAGAAGGCCAAATCTCAGAAATCGATGAAGTATAGTGCGATGAAGATTTTTAACGAAATGCCAGAAAACATAAGAAAGGAGGAGAAATTGAATAGATTTAAAGTGAAACTGACCAGATACGCAAAAGATAAGTAAAATAAAAGACTTTAATCTTGTTTATATTAGAGCATATATAGGAGTGCCTATGTATGCACTATGTTAAAAATTAAATAAATAAATAAAATAAGTGAGGCACTGAGCTACTGAAGCTTATAACTCACATATATTATGTTCTTCTAAGTAGCCTAAGACTGTATAGTAATTTGAATTTTAAATAAAAATCTTGATTTTATCTTGTTTTTTTTTCATCATTAAAATACAGTGAAAATTTATGTTACGGCTCTATAAAAATGTTGAGATTCTGCTTACTATCTGTCTTAATATTTAGTTCTTCTCACTAGAAAGTCTGCCGACCCCTGCACTAGGTCATTAAAACCATTGAAAAATAATTAAAAGTGTGATTATTTGCTCTTACTATTTAATATATAAAACCGCTGAGAATAAGAGACCATTTTTTCTATTTAAATTGTGGCCCAATTTTTTTTAGTTACATCACTAATTAGCATCAATGGGGTAATTTCGCAAGTGTTACCTGACAGGTCTTGTCAATTTATATAAAAATATTAAATTAATGAATTTTATAGGTTTGCAGGTGGACTGTAATGTATAAGAACATTGTAACAGGTATTTATTATCTTTGTAGACACCAATACGGAAAAAATATGCAGGAAAAACCATATTCTATGTTATATATTACATACATATGTCCCAGATTTCCACTTTTTATTAAGTCTGTTAAGCATTTAAAAATATATTATGTCTAGTAGTTTACAAAATCAATGAGGGATGGTTCATTTATTAGAATTAATGAAATGCTCCCTGGATGCTACTGCAAAA
Organism: Eubasilissa splendida; assembly: GCA_031772225.1. Taxonomy (NCBI): domain Eukaryota; kingdom Metazoa; phylum Arthropoda; class Insecta; order Trichoptera; family Phryganeidae; genus Eubasilissa; species Eubasilissa splendida. The sequence goes on along the minus strand of CM062857.1, from coordinate 25,483,204 downwards.
TCACAATTATTGTACTGTACATACTCGTCTATAAGTCGAGGGCATATTTTGACCAACCATTATGAAATATGCTATGACTCGTGGATAAGTCGAGGGTAAAACTCTATGAAATTCTGTAATTTTTATAATTTTGTCGGATTTTACTTAGCAGCAATCGCTGCACCGCTACAATGTACACTAACGTAATATGCCTGTATCTAAATCTCACTAAAAGTTAACACTGCAAACTATATATTAACAACATGTCTGAAATATCAATCAATTTACTTATGTCAGCAAAAACTGGATTAAAAAATGAGCAATCATGAACAGGAACATTTCCACTCCATTTCAAATTGTTGCCCCGCACTCAATGTACAAAATTCTATCGAAACTAGAACTGACCCGTGGATAAGTTGAGTAATTTTTTTTTTAATTGGATGCTTGTAGATTATCTCCAACAGCAGAAAATTCCAAATTTTGCATCGAAAATGGAATGAAGATGGACCTGACCAGTCTTCTTTATGTTTTCTTATTAAAATGAATCAATTTAATTTTTAGAAATACGAAAAACTCCCAAAAGTTCAATTCATTTTCCTTATAGTGACAGGAATGTGAGTAAGAATCTATATACAGCATCTTTTCCGGTCTTATTTAGTCTTATTATACGTAAGTTAAATTAAAATGAGACAATATAATATAATATTGTAATATCTGTACATGTGAAAGTATTAAAGTTATTACGGAAGAGATAATCAATTTGGCACGCAATAGCCTCCAAGAGTGCGAAGCCTTTTGACAGAAAGCATATTTTTCGCGATGTTTTAAATTGAGAATATTTTAATATAAAAATAGGTGCTTAATAAAATGCTTTACTCTGTGATCAAACTACTCTTAATAACGCAAATTTCATCTAAATGAAATAATAACAGAAAGAAAGATTTACAAGACATCTTTCGAATGAAAAAAAAACTTTATTTATTTACTGTCACCGTTCGTATTACATCACACCCTGGCGTAATATTAAATTACGCCGGTGGAGATCCATTGTACAATTTCTCGTTGAACTTTTCATATTTTCAGACGCCAAACATCTCGCTTAGAAGTATAAGGGACAAACTTACTCATATTATCGAGGTCAAGATTATCAAAACATATGAAACATACAATATCGATCGTAAAGGGCTATTTCCAGTAACTCGATGTACACTTGGCACTACTGACACATTTGCACGACACTTCCGGATAACGTAATCAATGCACTAAACGAGAGTAGAAAATCAAAAGAATATATTTTAATTCACAACTTTCTAAAAGATTTATTACAATACTTACAAAAATGATCTAGGTATGACCGTGAACATTTTGTAGGATTTCCTCCTTTCGTAAGCGACCAGCGCTCAGCTGATTACTGTTTCTGCGCTCTTCGCGCCATTCGCACGCCTGCGCACGCGATTAGCCAATTTTGACCAATCAGAGCCAGTGTGCGCAATAAGGATGCGAATCATGAATATTTTATTCCAGTGGTAGAAAACATTTTCTCTTATGTTAAACCTGATAACCAATTCTACAACATCGAACACTTGTGTGTAAAGTTAGGTCATTTTTAGCATTTTTTTTATATACACTGTTTTCTATTATGTTCTATTGAATACATTATCAATAAAAAATAATTCCACTTAAAAACGATTCAAATTCAAAAAATGTCATTTTTTTTAGTTATGATACTTACGTTAAATTGGTCGACAAGGTCAGTTATTTAAAATAAAATAATAATAACCATGCACGATTATTTTTGAAATATATATATTGTTACTTATCCAACGTTCCTATAAATCATGGTGCCGCCTTATTTTCGTTATTACATTGAAAAATAAATTTCTTGAAAGTTTGAAAAATTTCGAAGTTAAATAATGGAAAATTAATTAAAACCCTGCTACTATATTATTTAAAAATTCAGCTTCGTGATTATATATACCAGCGTGTCATCTTTAATTTAAAAATGTAAACTGGGAACTTTATCATATTTAAAATACATACAACAACCTCTTTTCAAATAACCAAGTAAAGTGCTATTTTCGATATTTAATAGTATTATTATAACTCTCGGCTTATCTGAAACATATTAGAAACACGTTGATATTTCATCAGTACTTGTATTTAAAAATTTGCAAAAAACCTACATCTTTGTAAAAAGTATGAATAATTTTTTAAAAAAACATTTAAAAAATATTTTTAAGTAATATATTTGAAAAGCAAAAATTTCTTACAGTATGTTTCAAATATATGTAAATGAATTCTGAAAGAGTTTTATTTCACGGCTGCCAGAGTGGAAATCAAATCCTCGACAACTGAAACTTGCACTCCAGTTCGCAATTAGCCACCAAACTAAATTATTTAAAAAAAAATCAATTTAATTAACTTTTCTTTGCCGAAGCCAGAAAGTCGTATTAGTTATAGCAGCAGTAGAATGTAATAGTTAACGGCGGATTTTTTCACACAAAACTAACCAGCTAACGTATTAAGGGTTGTCTGTCTGTTATGGCATTTGCCTGTCAAATTCTTAGTAGTTCAACGGCAACCAAATATTGACGTAAGACGGTCAACCGAGTGTTTTGATTTCACTTGATTTTTAAACGAGACAGGCATAATTTAATTAAAAATATTAAAACAAATTATAGACATAAAAATATGATGTAAAAATTATATTAAATAAACTTTTTTCTATATTTAATGAAGGTTTGAAATAATAATTATTTATTGAAAATATATGTAATACAGTAAATATTATTTAACAACAATATTAGTGGGATTTCGTAGACCTTAAAAACACACACTTACAGTTATCAATTTAAATAACTACTTAATTCAGTAACCTGCGTAATGTATTAATTAACATATATAGAAGGTAGACATTAGTAAAATTATTATTATAAATAATCCACGCAAAGTAATCCCTGTACCATCCTTTATTGTTTAAGTACACTGACACATTTCATTTAAGTTTTATACATATTCTAAAGAAATTAAATTTTCTTCTTCTAAAATATTAAATAATCTAAAATATAATGATACATGCAATTATATAATATTGGGTTTTGATATTAACTGCTAGCAATTTGCCACGAGAAAATCTTATTAGCAAATATGTATAATACATAATACATATCGATATTGTTTACCTGTATCTTGTATTCGTCTAAAAAAGTATACGAACATCAGAAAGCTAACCAAACAAAGAAATTTAAAAAATCAAGCTTACGCACTATTGAAGTGAAACTTCATTCGCTCGTTTTTTATTTTTTAGCCTCTTTTCATTTGATTTTGGTATATACTTTTTTTAGGGTTAGGGCGGTGGTTAATTAGAGATCGAAAAAGGAAGACAGATATTACGAATACAATGAAGAAATGCAGAAGGTGCGCGTAAACTATGAAATTAAGCGAATCGGCGATCTCGCTCAGCGCGCGTGGGCCGGCAAGACTGCCGTTGCGAAGCGATGAAACAGGAGAGAGCTCGACGATGAGGAATCAGGCCAGATCTGTAGCGGCAGTTGGCAGCGATATGTCGCTAGCATCGATGCCGGCCGAGATGGCAGTGAATTTGAAATTTGATCCCTACATTTTTATTAATGATTTAAACGAACGAAGCAAGCAATTGTTAATATGAAATGTAAAGCAATAGAAAATAATAGTAGGTTCTTCTTTCAATTAATATATTAGAGAAAATTCTATCTATATGATTTTGATGCGAAAAATGTGCTAATTAAATAACAAGCAACGATTGAAATTGCAAATGCAATGTTATTTGACGTGAGCGCAATAAATTGTGCGGACCTGTGACGTGTGCGTAGAAAAGACATAACAATGGTCACAGTGTCATCTCTTTTGTACACATGAGCACAAGTTGGAAATATTTCACATGCTAAAAGGGTAAAAATGAGAAAAGATTATAAATTTTAAAAAGAAAAGTCTTTCTGTACAACATTTCAAATTCGTATGACGATGATCTTTGATCGTTTGAATTTACCTTTTAGGAAAAAATTAGGATGTTTGCACATCAAAAACTGTATTTTTAATATATATTCGTTTTTAATATTAAGGTTTCTAGTAAATGTTTTGTTTTAAAATATTTGACGATCTTAATGTCGGCAAATGACATGATTCAGTTTTTTGGAACTTGTACTTGTGTACACACCATCTTATGCCACTAATGTATAAGTAGCTTGATGTCACGCATGACGTCACAAGTTTGATGTCTTGACATTGATCCTATTAAGTAGTTCGCACTCGTCATTCATTTGATATATCACATTACGCGTTATTATTTACGTATTTTGATATGGGGTGTGTCATTAAGTTTACAATTATTCATCAACGTTATTCGTTGTTTTCTATTCAAAGCTGAACAAAATATATCATGATTTTTGGAATGTTAATAACGAACTGTACTACAGCACTGTACTGAGGGACAAACCACGCAACATAAAATATTTATACTTTATTATCAAATTATTTAAAAAAAGATCTCAAAACGAGTCAAATTCATGAGTCGACTACATTATTTAAACTTTGTAATGGCATTTAGACGCCAAAAAACACATTACATGTCACGAACATATAAATTATAATGCCCGTGCATAGAATATGTCGTTTTGGTTCACCCCGCCACACCTTACCTCGTATAAAGATCATTGTATTTTCTTATAGTCACTTCAAACAATGCTTGCAATTTATTATAAATTCAAATGGTGTTCTTTTATTTTGTAGAAAATAAAAACGATACGTACACATTTATTTTACATCATTCATTGCATTTTCCTATATAAAATGTTACGCACTTTTTTAAAGTGTTTTTTTAATGCAGTTTCGTGAGACGTTTTAGCTAGGAAGCTTCCGAAGAGTATAGTATGTTGAAACCTTTGAAATTAATTATATTGGTTTGTCTATTTATGCAAATGCAAAAAATGTTGTCAATAAATGGAGATGCAGAGAGAAATTAACATTTCTTCGTTTATTGTTTTCCGTTCTTGACCATAGATAACGAGGTGTTTCTCCTTTCTTTCTTATCTATGATGTTGACTAACTGAGTTGACAGTATTGAAAAGAGATTATTGTTGATAGCTAAATAGGAGCAAACGCAAAACTTACTAAAATAAGGTGTTATATATGTACACAGAGGACTAAAGACTGCTTGATTACTGAGTGTATATGAGAAGGATTTATAAATGACGAAATCTTTCAAAATTCTCTAAGGTATTAATGTATATCGCCATTTTAATGTTATCCGTTGACGTTTAACGTCTGTTCGATCGTGTCTGATAAAACATTTCGTTCCATGTCGTTCCTTATTCATAACATATTTTTAAGGCACTTTTTTATTTCCCTGCTCTATTATGAAACTAGAATCAACTTACGCATTGATCATCTGTTTACAGAATTCCGTATTTGTTTTCATTCCCTTTTTTTCCACTGATCACCTGTAAGTAATGAATGTAAGGCTAATACAATAAAACACAAACAAAAGGATAAATAATTTATTCTGTATACAATGCGCCGTTTTTTCAAGGATGAAACGTCACTAGTAAGTCATTGAGCGATCTTATGATGAAGACGTTTGGAGCTGCGGCCGGTCCGATCTCAATGTTTCTCACGAGATATGCGATGGCTACCTTGGTCTCCACAGTTCCAAACTTCATACCAGAAAGTTGTACAAGCAGATCAATTATATTGTTAAATTGTCTTATAAATAAATTTGTGGCGTTAACATGCTAACTACTTAAAAGTCAATATATTTCACATAGAATATTAATTATGTATTACATTTGGTCACGGTGTGCAAATAAAAAATATTTTGTGCAATTTGAAGGACCGATGCTATTCTTTATGTGCTGGGGGAGTAAATAAGAAAAATATTACCATACCAGTATAAGGCTACTGGTAGATCCTGAGTTGACTACATCACTAATAAAGTATGACACTTAAAAGTCAAGAAAACAACTATCAAGGAAAGATGCACTCAGGTCATATTTACGACTCATTATGCAGGGAAAGATAGAAAGCAGCAGAGGCGTAGAAAGTGGTTCAATACTCAAAATGTTGGTGGTTTTGTACATCTTGCACAGAATAAATCAACATTCTGCAACTTAGTAGCCAACCTTCGATAGAAGGCGGCACATGAAGAAGAAGTCTTGTTAAAAATTGTGTGCGCCATGATGTCAAATCATGTGTGCGTTGGTGTTGGTGTTGAGTACCAATTTTTAACTAATATCAGTCTCCTAATAGCATTTTAATATCTGCAAATTTACAGATAATATTATGTTATTGTCGTAATAAAGATCTGTATTCTTGTCGGTGCAAGGCTCGTCATTTATCTTTGATCTGGGCACCATCCAGAAACTGTCTGTAAATGTTTGCATTCAACTTATTCATTATTTGTTGAATGCATTTTTGTCTGGGTTTTTTTTTTATCTTTTCTCATTTACATTTTTAAGGTATTCATTGTGCCTAAGGACCGGTTGTGCGATCAGTAGTAACTTTTAACGCCCGTAGTAAAAATTCTTTGCGGATTGTTGATACATCAAATTTACTACTGTCAAAGCATAGGTGGAGATGTTTATAGGCGTGACAAATAATCATGAAATAAAATAAAATAAAATGCTATGCTCCAGATGTAGGTTTTGATCAGTGGTTTTTTCGTATTTCTATTTATTTTTGATAATTAAATAATTGAAAGGTTCGGCTGAATAATTGTTAATGTTAAATTTTTGACTGAATAACGATCTATGTAGCTTCCATTACATGTTCCTTAAGTAAGTTCCTACAGAAACCAACAGATGTCGTTGCTATGCCACTTTATACAGCTGGAATCGTTAGTTATATAATTGGAACTACGGTCTATGTCACAGTTGCGTTCATTGTTACATTCGCACATCGGTTCTTTGTTTATTGCTTATTTCCTTAATTTTTTGTTATCATCCTATTATCTGAATAATTATAATGGAAAGTAGTGTGAATGTTAAACTTTCGACCAGTTACATTGATCGCCTTAATAAATCAAAACGTAAGACTTGACAGATTGACTGGTTTGACTGAATAACTGTCTATGTTGCTTCCGGGCAAAAGAGGTGTTTCCCTAATTTAGTGATGACTTTTATTGTTGAAAAAAGCACATAGACCGTTATTCGGCCGAACCCTTCAATTGTCAATTACCCAGTGATGGAAAAAGTCTAATTTAAATTTTCTAATACGAATTTACAAAAAATGTTTTGATAACATTTTGGATAGTAAATAAAATATGTATTGTAACAAGTGTGACATATTTGTTTAGTCACTTTTTCGTTGCATATTTTTCCGAGGTTGCTCTAGTACAAAATTGTTTTGGAAAATATACGAGCTAAGATCCAAATCAAAAAACTAACAAGCATGGATCTTGCAAATACATACTTCTCTCAAATACCCAGATTCAATACTGGATTGAGAAGTCTGATGGAATAAAACTCTTATATAAATTAGAGATTAATTTAAATAAATACTTTTTTTACCTATACAAATTCTAGGCCCATTACCAAATGGTAAATAAGCAAAATGCTGAAATGGCTATTGTCATTCCGACCGGAACCTTCATTTGAACAGTATCCGATTGGAGTGTCACCTCTCTGGTACATACTCTACTCAGATGGATCAGTGGTGGATAGAGTTTCAAGATTTCTGTTGAAGAAATAAACAAATGTGAGGTATTAAAATCAGACATGTCCAGTTTTTATAGTTTTATACAAATATAAAGAAAATTAATGTCTACAAGACTTAGCCTATCGAAATTGGACAAATATTAGTGAATTTCATATAAAAACATATTTAAAATTCACTTGTTACTCAATCACAGATATGTCCATTAGATAATTAATTCAAACCCAGACAAATATGTTTTCAGCTAATAATACAACAGTATTTGGTCATGTGACCTGCGGTTACTGGTCATGTTCAATATGATCCCAAATGTAACAGTTGTGGTACAATGGTTTTTCGCATTTTACTCAAAAACAAGTAAAAGTGGACATGTCTGCTTTTGATTCTGGCCCTACAAATGATGCCTTCATAATTCGTAAGATCAGTAATTGACTAAAAATATTGTTAATTGTTAATGTTTTATTTTCTAAAAGACAATATTTTGTTACAATTTGTTTCACAGATTCACTGTTCGCGGTTTAAGTTGAAAGAAAAACAATTTAAGTATCTAGGAGGCACATTAAGGAATATTTGAGATTTAAAATGTATAGAGATGATTCTTGCAAAAATGAGCAAGTTTTATGGAAGTATGACCTTCCATTGGACCAAACATGGGTACTTTTTGTTCAAAGTTTAAGTATTCTTCATTAAAAAGTATGTTTTTTTCAATCCGTTCCCAAAGGTTACAAAGATCATTGTAGTTTCGTCGTCCATCTTTAAAATTGTTAAAATTGAGTTACAACTAGGGCTATATTGCTCAATCGTATGCCCATAATACATTCAAACATGCATTATTAGTAATATTAGATAAAAAACATTTTGACATAACTACTCTTATTTCTAACTATATAACTAATTTAAATACAGTTTGATATCAACCTATTTAGGCAAACTATATTTAGATTAGATTTAAAGAGTTAATTTGGGGTTTATTTTACATGGATCAATTGTTTCCCAATTGACTCAAATAATCGAGTGTACTGAATTATACAATATTTGTTTAATGAAAGTATCACATTCTTTATATATTAAATACTAATTAAATGTATCAATTAGAAAGATATACATATAATCAATTTTATCGAAAAATATTGTTGCGCCACCGGGATTAGAACCTGGATCTCTTTCCAAATCGGGGAAGGTGCAGTATCCAACTATGGTATAGCGACATTATTTTTGGTGACAAATTTTCAAACCTATATGTTACACTTTTTCAAATAAATACATCTATCATTCCATTATTGTCTTTCAAATAATACAATATTTTTTGATAAAATTGATTTTATATGTATATCTTTCTAATTAATACATTTAATTAGTATTTAAAATATCACAGACCCATGTTCTGAATAATTACAACTTCACAATAAGAATGTATTTTAATAATTCTTAATATATAGTTTTTTTTTTAGATATACTCGAATGATGTGAAACATACGCAGGAAGAACATGATAGCAGTATTAATGGGAAAAATAATATGAAAAGTGAACAGATAATGGATAAAGATGAAAATAAAGATAGTAAGAAAATAGGTAAAGGGGGTCGGAAGCGAAAATTTGGAAACCAAACTAGGATCGAGAGAAGAGACAACAAATACATAAACCAAACATACGTTAATTCCAAAAATCAACAAGTCCTTCCGAAAGTTTTTGAGGATTTTAACTGTAATTGTCCAATGAAATGCGCTGAAAATATTTTGGCTACCGTGCGGCTCAAAGAATTTGAAAGATTTTACTCTCTAGGATCATACGGGGCTCAAAATTTATTTCTCCTAGAAAGAGTTGATGAAATTTTGAAAAAACGGTCATACACTCTAAGTAAACCTCCGATGCCCAAACATCAGAAGACATTTACAAGAATTTACTACTTGAATAATGTTCACGTGTGCAAAGAAATGTTCATCAAGACGTTGAAAATTTCATCAGGACGTGTCTCGACTGTTCTGAACAAGATCAGGAGTGGGGAAGGACTCATAGATAGACGAGGAAGTTTAGGAGGACATAATAAAATACCGGAAGATCAAATATCTGATATTATCAAACAGATCAAATATATATTACAGTCTAAATCGCCCAGTTCACATTTGGATGTTGTCTCACCGCAAACTGGGCGTAATACCATAAAAAATATGTTCAATATATATAAAAGCGGTAGGTTGTCAGAGGAAGCTGTAAGTTTTTCAAAATTTAAAGCGATTTATTACAAACATTTCAAATATGCTAGCGGCAGTTCAGAAAGTGTTGACTCTGATTTAAATTCAAAATCAAGGACTACTGTAGACAAGATAGAAGGGTTTCAAAATATATTTTTAAATTCTCTGTCCACAGATACACCGCAATTCGTGTCTCACACCCTTTCTTCCAAAATAAAATCAAAGGTTAATACTGCAAGCAAGTCAAAAAGTTTTCAAAAAATATTTCTAAATTCTTTGTCAATGCCGTCTTTAAGAAATCAAATTTATTCTTCGGATTTAAAAAGTAATCCGCCCCTTTTTGATGTGTCGATAATTGAAAGTAATTTACATTCATTAAATCAGCCAAAAAGTTTGATCGAGTCAGTTTTAGTGAATGCTTCAAAATCAGATGTCGATGATTCGGTATCGTCATCAGATGAAATAGCTCTCGAATTGACAGTTGTAAAACCACTTAAACATTGTGTTAAAACAATGGAAGGTTTAAGAAAAGGAAGAAAAAAAAAATTTGATCAAACCAGGGAAGAGAGAAAAAATAATAAGTACATAAATAATACTTATGTCAATTCAAAAAATCAAGAAGTTCCTCCAAAGATATTTGAAGAGTTTGATTGCCGTTGCCCTTTAAAGTGTTCAGAAAAAATACCGGCTGACGCACGCTTAAAAGAATTTGATTGTTTTTATAAATTGGGATCTTACGCTGCCCAGAATTTATTTCTTCTTGAGAGAATTGAAGAAATACCGAAAAAAAGGTGTTACGTTAAGAATAAAACTCCAACCCCCAATCACGAAAGGACCTTCACAAGAATTTACACACTCGACGGCATTAAAGTATGCCAAAAAATGTTTTTGAAATCCTTGAAGATATCTTCGGGTCGTGTTAGTACTGTGTTGAAGAAAGGGAGGAACGGTCAAGGGCTCATAGACAAAAGGGGGACAAGTGGAGGACACAATAAAATTTCCAGCGAAGTAAAATTTGAGGTAATTAATCATATAAACAGTGTAGTACAATCAATTTCTTCAAATCGTTGGACGGAATATAAAGCAGACGTTTCATTCCCGCCAGAATTTACATTAAAAAAAATGTTTGATATGTACAAGGAAAAGGTGAACTCGAGTAAAATAGTCAGCTTTTCGACTTACAAAGCGATATTTTATAAAGAGTTCAAATCAAAGCCCAGAATTGAATAGTACTGTGGAACCTCTGTTTACAAACAATTCGGTTTACGGACGACAGGCAGGCAGTTTCAGAACTGGAAAACAGCTTTTTAATGAGCAGCAAAAGACGGCAACAGAGGAAATATTATTGAAAGATCGAATGAAGATGTTCATAGGCCATTGATCCACGAAATATGCGTGAAGTGAAGTTTTGTGGAAAAATATCACCCTGATAAAACTTTATCAAATCGTGTTATAAATCTGTTTAATGATAATATCATGTCTCATTTCCGCGACATTATAAAAAGCAAGAAGAAACAAATATCGTTGGATAGGTTTTTCGTGTGACTGAAACCTGATGAACTTCAAGCACCTGACGTTTTCATGGAAGGAAAGTCCCCTTCCAAACAGTAATACTTTACTACTAATAAATAAAGTTGTTTTTATGTTTATTCTTTTTATTTTTTCAATTCCTTTAAAAGTTAAAACCATGAATTTGAACCTGAAAATAAAGATGATAGAGTCTTAAATAGATTTACATTTTACATTGATTCTTATGGGAATAAATATTTCAGTTTTCGAACAGTTTTACGGAACGAATTAAGTTCATAAATCGAGGTTCCACTGTAGTTTATTAATATGTGAACATTGTTGAAATGTATCTTTGAATCAAATAAAATTTTATGAATTATTAAAAACAATATACATAATCACTACAATTGTATTGTAATATTTTGGTCAACCACTGTTTGGTGTAATGGTGCTAAAGCTAACTAAAACACGTGTATTGTAAATTGATAAACATGTCAGCCAAAATAAGACTAGCAGAACATACTGGAATCCTGGTAACAGAATAACATTAAAGAATAAATAATGAAAAATTAAGGAATGAATGTAAATATGAACTTGCTTACTATCACACCAGTTTCCGCAGGGGTAGGCAGAGAGGATAGAGTGCCACACTCTTTTGTTCTGACTCACAGTTCTCGCTTCATTCACATTCATACATCTTCTCATACAAGCTCGCCGATTGTGGCTTCTCCGTGGACGTCCTCTATTTCTGGTTTTATCAATACTTGCGTCATATATCTTTCTTACCATTCTTTCCTCATTCATCCGTTCCATATGACCAAACCGCCTTGGTGATCCTTTCTTAATCTTACTCACTATACTGAGATCAGCTTTACATTCTTTCCTTATTTCTTCATTCTTAACTCTGTCATAAATGGATCTGCCATACATAAGCCTAAACCATCTCATTTCCACTGCATTCAGTGTACTTTTGTTCCTCTTCTGCCAGCTCCAGAGCTCACTTCCATACATTAATGTCGGTACCATGAGTCCATTGTGTACCGCTAGGTTTGCCTCGGTTCACAAGTTCTTATTAGGTATAATTCCATTCAAAACACCGTTCACTTTGTTTTCTGTAGTCACCCTCCTTTCGATATCTTTCTCAGCCTTTCCGTTTCTATTAAACATACTTCCCAAATACACAAACTCATCTACTTGTTCCAAACATTCATTACCTACAAATATTTTGCACGTTGTTTTGCTTTCTTCCTTTTCGAAAACCATCACTTTCGACTTGTTGACATTCACATGAAGGTCACTTTCCTTGCATACATCGTACATTCTACTCGCTTGACTCTAACTCTTGTTCATTATTCTCGTATTCGAGTATTAGTATTATTTAAGAATGTTCATGAAAGGACCATGTCTAGGTACTCCAATTGATTGATATCTTCATAACTTATTTCTCCAGTGGCCGTGGCCGCTTAGTTTTGATTGCACGAGCAATCTGGGAAACACGTGCAATATTAAAAATTCTACAATAAAAGCTAAGTATACTGCAGTTATATATCATTCTAAAATGTAACATATCATTAGGTTTACATAAATGGAGCTGTATTATTACTTGTTTTATAGCTTACTTTACTGATTGATTATAGATTACTGTATTATAGCTTGTTTATTAAACACCAAAGCAAGTGCAAAATTTAATTTCATAATGAATGCTTTACGAAATGCACATTCAAAATTAATGTTTCATTCGAAGTATGTTGGTACCACTGGTTGGCCCACTTTTGAACATCTTTCTGCGTATTATTTCTTCTGTCTTTATCATCATCATCGAGAGAGAAGCGGAGATTGGTGAACCACCCTTGTTTTGTCTTATTTGTACTCATGCACGCAACAATGGACGACAAATTAAAGTTCGCTTCGCATTGTCCATCATGCGATTTTTGAGACAAGTCTATTATAGTTTCAACTTACTCATAGGTACCAAAAGACATGGGTGCATTTGTAGTTTCTGATCCATCCAATAGCATGCCGAATATTCTTCCAGCTAAATCTACTTCAGTGTAACTTAAAAATGGAATTAACAAATTTTATTAGGATTTGTTAACTTTGATAAGACTTCAATTAAAATTTGTCAAAAATATGATTTAATTACACCATTTTTGACAAATGTGACTTTTTTTACATTTTGGTGAATACGCATACCTATAGATCATCCTAGCACACCTCCCTATACAATTTTATAACTTAAACTACATAAGCACAGTCGTCGTTCCAGAAAAAGCTATAATCAATTTGTGCTCAGTAACATAAAAGTCGCGTAAGTTTGCGAGATAAAATTAAAATGGCGTATTCTGTTAAATTGTAAGCATCCATTTTCAGTCATTTGCAACAATCTATCTACCAGAAATATTAGTAGAGTTTGGCAGCTACAATAAAATATCGCTAGCTCTTCTGAAATAATGAAAATGTCAGTTGCAACAATTTTACTTTCAGCCCTCAATATACGAGTATGTGAATGGAGTAAAAATAATTTAATGATGAAATTTTGTTTATCCATCTTGCTTACGGTATTGTGTTCAAGCATTGTAAATGTCATTATTTGGTAATCCGGTCTCTTTTTGACATTGCATTATATTTTTAGCAATGACTAATGCTTTATTTTCGATATTAAGGAGTTTTGTTAATCAGTATGTAGTTTATATATACATATACATATATATTTTTGTAAATTTATACCACACAATTATTGTTCATCATATATTTCCCTTAATAAATCGATAAAGAAGAATAGTTGGGAGATTGTTTTGCAACTGTGTTATAGGGCAGTCAGTTTAAAATAAAACGCAGATATGATGAAGTCTGTTATAAAAAGTATTTATTTATTCTATTAAATATATGTACATACTACTACATTTTAATTAAAACAAAATAATAATTCTACAATTTTCACATATTGCAATGCTAGTTTAAAAGCTTAGCCTAAAATGGATCACATGCTATCAATTTATGCATTATACTTACAACTTATATAATTAAAAAATAATATATTAATAAAATTGTAAAAATTCTTAACAATTAAAATTTTCTGGTCACTATCTACATTCAAACATACAAATTGACACATCGTACTTACTGTCATTTAATATGTTTTTAATAAAATTGTAAGTTTGTAAGTAAGATTTTCTGCCAATCATGGCTCGATGTCCATAAATGCAAATGTTTGCACACTTGAAATTAATATCATATTCCTAATAAAGACGTTTTTTTTAGAGGTTCGTTTTTTGAATTGGTAACACTTTTTCCAGCGACAGCCAATTTAATAGATGATAGCTTACGCTTACAAATTTATTAAAAAAATCGTGGTTCAGTTTATGAAACTTACCGCGCGCTACTTCCATTTTACGGTCAACATAATCGTCCATCCGAGCAAGTAGTTTGAATAACCATGGATCGTTTTCGCACCACGCATGTTCTAATTGATAATACGTATCCGTAGAGACGTCGTACAGTACGCATCAAAGAAACTGTAGCTGCAACGCAGCGTAGTATTAAGGAGGACCCAAATGAGTCTATTCGCCATTGTGTACAGCAATAGATCCATGATATAGCCCCAGCTGCTCCAAAATGTGGTAAAATATTGGACTTCCAGATTGCGCTTTATTCGAGCCAGCTGCGGCGCCCAAATGTGCGAAATCATATTTAAACACTAATGGCATAAAATTATCTTTCCAATGAAGCTAATGCCATGGCCATTATCGCGATTTTTATCTGTTTTATTTCATTTTAAAGTTCTATACCTCTAAAAAAACACCCTTTATAAACTAATGCTTACCCACACAACAACTATGTGTTTGACTGTATTTTCACAGAATTCAGTCTTTTCCTGTCTCACAAATCATTGGTACTGAGAATACTTAATCTATTTCTAACATTATGTACAGCTAAATAAATTAAATATAATGTATAAGAGCAAGTAATTTACTTGTCGTATAACCCTCCTTTCGTTCTTGGATGGAATGTCACCATTAAGTCGTTGAGTGATCTTATGATGAAGACGTTTGGGTCCAGTGGGCGGGGTCTGGGTCCCGGTGTTGTGGCTGGTCTGATTTCAAAGTACCTCACGAGATTTGCGATGGCTACCTTGGACTCCAGAGTTCCCAGCTTCATACCTAAAAGTTGTACAAAAATAATCATTGATATTGTACAAATGGCAGAATTGTTAAACATACGAGTTTAACAATTTTTGTGCTAACCTTTGTAAAAAACTTGTAAATTGGATTGCAAAGCGTTAACCAAAGTGAAGGTCGTGAATGAAGAATAAAAATGAGTTCATACCGCTGGCCATAAAATATTAATAAACAGTTTACAGTCCAGTTATTAAAACAGGACGCCTTTTAAGAAAAACTTTTTAATTGCAGTAATAAAGAAAACAGCGGGAAATTTTCAAATCTATACTTACTATGTATTAAAAAATGGTAAAAAATATGAATAAAATGGCATTTTATCTAAAGCTTAAATAACAGTGTATAAAATTTAATAACTATGTTAATTACTGTATTTTCTAGATTTCCTAAGAGCAGTTCAATGTCTAGGAAAATGGAAAATATCTCAGGACAAATTTTTCAGAAAAACAATACAAAGATGAGTTGAATTTTTTTTAAAGCAAGGAGTAAAGATAATTAAATTGAATTATAGTGTCTTACCTATGCAGATTCTCGGACCATTACCAAATGGCAGATAAGTGAATTTTTGTATTTTGTCAATGTTTTCTTGTGAGAATCTTTCTGGGTCAAATTTCAACGGATCTGGGAAGTATTCTGGATCCATGTGGAGACCAAGTACTGGAATGGCTATTGTCATTCCGACTGGAACCTTCATTTGTACAGTGTCTGAGTGCAGCATCACTTCTCTGGTACATACTCTGCTCAGATGGATCAGTGGTGGGTAGAATCTCAAGATTTCTGTTGAAGAAATAAATTGCCTTCAGTAAATAAGTAAATAATACAAAAATATATTTGAGTAGAACTATATTTATGGTAAGTACACAATAATTATTTTAAAGTGATTGGCAGTGTCGAGGGATTCCACTTTTGCAAAAGATTGCCAACTGAATGGATGGTCTAATCTGGTGTGTCAGATTAGACCTTTACGATATACAAGTGTGTTATATTAAATGCCATCCAAATTCCTCCCTCTTGGATATCTCACCCACTCCCTGCTTGCACCAAATATTGCGTAAATTCCTCTTTAGGGCCTGCGCTTATTAAAAGCACCTCCTTCCCTATGACCCAGGTCTTCATTTCAAATAATAACTATATATGAATGCTGTGCAATCCCAGGCATGATCCATTGGTAATATATGTGTTTTGTTGAAATATATTTTGAATTTGAATAAAAGTTCATGAATTACTGAAGGTTATGTACAATAGATAATAATTGCAATAGTATAAATATCAATTGATGTTTGAAGTCGGTGCGCCAATAGTTTGAGTAAAACTTAATAAAGCACTGATTATTGTATTAATTGAGAACGCACCTGAAAGAACCATATCCAGGTACTTTAGTTGAATAATATCTTCGTAACTTATTTCTCCGGTAGCCGCTGCAGCCTTGTCTAATTCGCTCCTCAGTTTTGATTGCACATCTGGATTACAAGCGATCTGGGAAAAAACATGATATTAAAATATTTAAAAAAATACCACAGTAAAGTTTAATACTCAGCAGTGGTAAACTGCAGTTTATTTATATATTATTATATCCTATTATATACAAAATAGCACATCCTCTGCGGTGGTGGGTTAGATATGACCCGGGTGTTTGTAAAAATATGAATTACGCTACAAATATTAGTTTAATGCTGTTTTCCTTTAAGCTAATCTAAAATTCAAATGAGTTATTGATAAAAATGTGAAAAAACTGACCTAAGACAGCTTTTACCGAATTGAATCTCAGCGCTTACGCTGAAACATATTTTCTGAACATTATGAGCATACGTCTGGTGGCTCTTAGACAATGCCAGTCATATTTGAGGGGTGCCTCCCTGTAAGTTTTATGACTTTACCCTCGGGTTTTCAATATTGTTGATGCTAATTATCAGTGGATGTTTGTATTTTGGCCGTGTCTGTTGATGCGTGAGAATACATACATTATTTGTAATATTTTTTAATTTTTAACTTTAGTTTTTTAGCAGAAACATTACGGCACATCATGCCATTTCATTAAATCATATTTAAAATGAAATATCTATAAAAAATCTCCCACAAAACGGTTTAAAAACATCGGGCAGTAAGTGAGCAGTCAGGAGTAAACAATTGAAATTGAGAAAAAAATGACGAAGTTAGTATGTGTATGGTCATATGTAAACATCACGTATGTGTTATGTGTAAAGTTATTTCATAGGGAAGGAAGAATGTATGAAATTTTATTATACGTATTTATTTTTGAAACATAAAATTTTTGATTTATGTAGGTACCTAGATAAATTGAATATGTAATACGTAGGTACATTAAAATAAATACTTTGTTCCTTAGAACAAATTACTTGTGCAATCAAATAATAAAAATTTAGCAAGGTCAGGTGAGCTCAGGTTTTTTCATTTTCTATTATTGTAATACGCAAAGAATTCGTTTTATGGAATATAGTATACGGAAGTATTTATTTTAATACACATATTGATTAAAATAGTTTGCTGTTAAATCATTCCAGCCCTTATTTTTAAATGAAATATTTTAAATAGGTTACATGTAGGTACTAAATTTGTAAGGAAGATCATTACCTACCTAAAAAAACATAGTACAATAGTACATGTAATATAAGAACAGTACAGAGTTGAGCACGGAGCGAGCTTTGTCTTTTGTAAGCAGAGAAAAATGATTAGCTGATACGTACTGACTTTTACTGCCAAATCTATGAGACGAAAGATCAGTCTAATTCATGCACAATAAAAATGCACATGGTATGACAGTTGTACAGTGGACTTGGATAAATAAATCTCAGATAATCAATAATAAATATGCATACATAATTTAAATTTACAATTTATAGTGAATGTGGATATACAGGTGTAACAGATCTAGTCCACAATATTTTGTGTGTGAATAGATGACTAAATTACGAGTTGAAAATGTTCAAGAAATATGTGCAAAAATTATTGTTTGAATTTCTTACAAAATCATGTTAAGCTTTAAGTCTACGTATTTCAAAATAAATGTGCGAAATTTATCCATTATTAATTTATATTTTTGCTTCAGGTTGTAAATCAACCGACAAAAAATAGTCTGGTTGCACGAAATTCTATAACCTTTACTTTTTTGTATACAATATGTAATTTAGAATCAATAAAATATTTTAATTAATCGAAATAATTTGCATAATTACGATTTTTTTAAATGCTTATATCTTTGACATGGTTAAGTTAGGCACATATTCCTTGAACATTTTTGACTGATAGTTTAGTCAGGTATCCATCCACCCATAAAATATTGTGGTCTAGGTCTGTTATACCCTGTATATGAATATGACATTGTGAAATCTTAAAAAGCACCAAAATGAAAACATATCTCAGCAATGTTACTATTATGGTTTCAACATATGTACCTCATAGAGGCCAAAAGCCATGGGTCCACTTGTAGTTTCTGATCCATCCAATAGCATTCCGAATATTCTTCCAGCTAATTCTACTTCACTGTAACCTAAACGTGGAATGGACATATTTCATTAGAATGTTCAACTGAAATAAGTCAAAAAGTTGTTTCAATTGGTGTAGCATGTCTCCATTCTTTAGAGAAAAGAAAGGCTTTTCACAACATGCAGGAAAAGAATTCCGTCATACTTTAAGCATGTTGCTAGAAGAAAGGGATATAACCAGACATGGGATGGAGGGTGAGAGGTTCATCTTCAATAAGAAGAACTGACCAAGTCTAAGACATGGCCGGAGCCACGTCACACGTCACACTAAACATGACCCAAGATCGCGAAGAGAGGAGGCAAGCACTTTACAACATAGAAGCAGAATAGAGGACCACGATGCTAAATCATGAACACGTCAACCGAGAGAGAGAGGAAGCCATAAAAAGCGATTCGATCTTTATGATTCATGGATCGCCGGTCGCCGTGTGCGCAACCTGATGCGACATAAATAATAGTTCTTGTCTATTACATATCCACTATCCCCTCCCCCTATACCCAGAATATGATCTTTTTTCTGTTCTGGTGTTCTCTATGGTTTTGGACCATTCATCCTGCTATGTGGGCCTGATATTGTTTATGTCCTTTTTAGTTTCTTGCTGTGCGTGCCAAAACCTGTAAATCTTGCTATTGTGCATGGTGCTTGTTGTATATCCAAGAGTACTTCGTGCGGAACAACGGAGTACGTGTCCTGGAGCCAAAAGACCTGTGGATTTAGTGGAAGAAGATCCAGATACTTAAAGGAGTATTTCACAGGTGGATCGGATTTTCTTGTTCTGGGTGGTCCTTCAGCACACCCTGTTCCCCAATCCTGTCTCTCTCCTAAATTCCTTCCACTCTTCCTACATCCTGTATTTCCCCAATCCCTCGTTCAGACAGACTATCGATATGTGCTGAGTACCATAAATTCTCGAGCAAGAGGCGATATTCAGTTGCATGCATTAAAGCTTCCACAATAAATTAATAGTCCCCAGAAAAAAAGTCAGATGTACCTATTTAACTTTCCCCCAACAATACATACAAAATAGTTGGTGAAGTGTACGCAGCATAACTAACAAAATAAGGAAATCTTTGTACTAAAACAAACTTACCAAGTTTTCCATCTAGTTTACAGTATTGCGTTAAGGTACTGTAAATATCATTGTTTGGTAATCCGGTTTCTTTCTGAGATTGTATTATATCCTTAGCAACGGCAATTGTTTTATTTTCAGTATCCTTGGATACAAATCTGTTAATAGTTAAACATGGATTTAAAAATCATTAAAGCTTATATAAATCATAAAATAGCCTAACATAACAATTTATATTACCTTAGTGTAAATATTTTTCCCAGCCACGGAGCCACTGTGAACAGTGTTGTCGTCAAACCGTTCAAGAATGTTGACATGTATATAGACTTGGTGATGACCCTGAACGGGTTCAAAGGGTTTTTAAATGAATTAATGTCTACTCCGAAAACTCCATACATGATTGAATCAGTGAAGAATGTTGTGATCAACTGCAATGAGATGTAATTATAATTAATACGATTTGCAATGTCGTAAAGCAAAATTATTGTAAAAAAATCAAATGATATTTGGATATTATTTGAAAGAATCAGGATGTCGTAGATTTACTACAGGGCACCCAACTTGGTAAGGGCCTTGAGACTCTAATGCTAATAGAGTATAAAATGTTGAAGAATAATAAGTGATTATGTTAACAAAAAAAGCAAAAAGTGTATGATTGTACAACAATATGGTTTTTAACATCTTAGATTTGAACATTCTTAGCCTTGAGACTCTAATGCTAACAGAGTATAAAATGTTGATGAATAATAAGTGATTATGTTAACAAAAAAAGCAAAAAGTGTATGATTGTACAATAATATGGTTTTTAACATCTTAGATTTGAACATTCTTAGCCTTGAGACTCTAATAGAGTCTAAAATGTTGATGAATAATAAGTGATTATGTTAACAAAAAAAGTAAAAAGTGTATGATTGTACAATAATATGGTTTTTAACATCTTAGATTCGAATGATGTTAAAGATTATTTCATTTATATTTGAACTCATTCTTTGGTAGATTTTAGGCATATGTTACTGCATTCTTATTGCATTGCACAGAATTACTCGCCGAGGAGACGCCGTATAATTGATGTGATAAGACACGTGTCAATAATTTAAAGGTGTAATCATACGCATGGCGCTAAAAAACTCGAAAATAAAGATGTCTTAGTAAAACATCACGGCGGCGGCCTGTCGCCGAGTAGGTACTTGCAAATATGACTATATGTATCTGAATAAAAACAGGGTATTCTGCAGGTGAGAAGCCATTCTCAAATGTGTTGTGTCGCCGTAGTGTAGTTATATTAAACATCTTTTGTGTTTCATTTCTTTCAACCTCATAATTATCATCATCATCGCCGGTTAAGAGAAGCTGAGATTGGCAAACTGCCCTTGTTTCTTTTGAATTACTAATTCAGCTTCACTTCAAGATCATGTAAGAACTATTGAGAGAACTATCTTGTAAAGTTGAACATTTTATAAATTTGGTATTTTCACAGTTTGTTTGTGGATAAGGAAAGAAAATCTAAAATGTTACTAATATTAAAAATGAACATCTTGATTTACGGTTTTGAGCGATGAAATAACGTTTCCATTGCGCATTGTCGATACTACAAAACCACAAAAAAATAAATCAGTTTAATTAAAAAAAGGTTTGTATGTGTTGCTAAGAATGTTATGACATCAAAAGGAAACACGAATCGTGACAATAATAAAATTCACCCTGCACGAGGATTACCAACGTAATAATAATACATACTTCTCTTGTTTCAATTGTTGTCCGTGGACTTTCATTGATCAACTTCCCAATGTGTTCCACCATGATTTGGCACCTGCTGTTCATGCCAGAGTACAGGTTCTTGACCTTACCCTGAGACAGGTGAGAAATCCACCTGGACCTGATAGCTTTCCACTTCCTGCCCTTGTTGGAGAATGGATTTGTCGCCCATATGCGGTCCTTTTCTAAGTTTACCTGGATAAAATAAAATAATTTTTAACACAATTTAGAGTGCATTTAAAAATATTTTTTTTTTATTACTTGTATTATTAGTGATACAAGAGAACACAAAGAAAATCAAAATAAATGTGTCATGTATTTATAAATTAAGTAATTTGTAATATGGGGTAATTATAAAGAATTAGGGAACTACGTTATATCTGGACCAGGGATTCCCAACAGGTTTGGAAAAGGCACATTAATCAAATCAAGTGAAAAAATGTGAGTTGATCTGATAAAATGGTAATGGATTCGGTACCATGCTAAAGTTTGTGAACCATGGTGGACTGGATACACCCCGGAGTCGTAGTAAACTTACGTGTGTGTCTTTTGTTCTAGCTCTTTGGGTGGATACAAGGAATACAGCATCAGCCTCTAATGTCACCATCGTCACAGTCCGGAGTCGGACGGAGAGGGAGCCGTAGATAGAACATTAGAAAAGGGCGTGACATAGTGATGGTAAACCGTTACGTGACTGTGATTGTGCCACTGATTGGTAACTGAGATTTAATGATGATCGGTAACTAAAATTTGACTGTTGAAGGTTTACTTTTTAGTGAACCAGTCATCGTTACAATCGAACACAATCACAGTCACAATCACGGTTAAACGAACGGTTTAATAACGATTTTACCATCACTAGTGTGATGTGTTTATAAATTAGGAAATAATAATATTATGTTCAATATATTATAAAGTGTAATTAATGTGTGCATTGGCGGCATATGGCCCGCGCGGTAGAAATGGTGGAGGGTGTAGCCCATCGTATGTAAAAGAGCAGTCGCGCAGTGATGCTGTTTCTAAGGAAAACACATTCTTATTGTGAAGTTGTAATTATTCAGAACACAGGTCTGTGATGTTTTAAATACTAATTTAATGTATTAATTATAAATGTATACATATCAAAAAACATTGTTGTTGCACCACCGGGATTCGAACCTGGATCTCTTTTCTAACCGGGGAAGCTGCATTATCCAACTATGCTGCAGTGACAAATTTTCGAACCTATATGTTACCTTTGTGATATTAATACATTTAATCGTTCCATTATTTGAAGGAGCCATATCTAAAATATCACAGACCGTCTGTTCTGAATAATTACAACTTCACAATAAGAATATGTTCTCATAATTAAGTTGTTGATAAGAGCTTTAGGGAGACACATTAGAATGAATTGGTTGTATGCACAGAATGGTTGAAGAGAAATCAAAATAATTGTAAAAAGTAAGTACCTCAAAGTCGTTATCAGTGAAGCTCGAAAATTCTGTAATTAACACCTTCTGCAAGATTTTTGGATCCCTCACCAAGAGAACTGGTGTTCTCAGCTTGAAGAGTCCTACAAACGGTGAACACGGAAATTTGCTAAAAAATAATAAAACATTCTTATTAGTCAAGAAGAAGCTGAATACAGTTGCAGAAATATAACCAATGACCGACCTTATTTTATTTTAATCATTGTATATATTATATTATATGGCAAGTATGGGTATTACAAGGCTTACAACCTGTCTTCGGCTGGCTTTAGTCATCACTTTACACAACGTAACGTTCACCAATTCTACCAATAATCAACCTCCACATCTATCAAATTTTTGGAAGTTGTATATATATGTTACCATGTGGAAACATTTCAAATATTACTACAAAACTAGGCTATCGCCATCTATGGTTTGAAATTTGATATCCATTCCCCTGAAACAGCATAGATCTCAATAATTAGATTTTTTTTTTTTTATAAATAATGAAAGCTATATTCATTATTTGTATATATGACGAATGATTAGCATGTTATACTAGAATACGCCTGAAAAGTTAATTTTCAATTTTAGATATTTCTTATTTAGACTAGAATATTATATTAAGAATATTTGAGTATGTCTAAGAACACAGATTTCTGGATTTTTACCTCCAAAGGCATTGTTATTAAGACAAATTATAGATGTTTCATTGAGACGAAGCTATTTATATTATATTATATGGGAAGTATGGGTATTACGAAGACAGGTCGTAAGCCCTCAGACATTGTTAATTTCGGTTTCAATTTTATATTATACCAATAACATTATTTCTTTCATACAATACAGAGATGTACGTCATTTCAAAAAATGACTTCGATTAAGACACACTTCGTGCTGACAAAATACTGTGACCATTGTAAGTTAATTATTTAAAAAAATTGCCAGACAAAAATTTAATAATCAAAATTGGTAATAAGTCCACAGATAATATTGTAGAAAAGTTGGTAAAATTTAAAAAAAAAACCCACGATCAATAAAAATATAACAATTGGCATTTAACATAAATAAATAAATAAATGCACCGTTATAATTACCGGTAGAGTTTTTCATACATCAGCCCAAAGTGCTCGCGGGCCAAGAAAGCATCTTTAAAATTACCGAAGAAAAAGGTCGGATTCACATTTGGAATCCCCCTGTTTTTCCAATAGTCGTTGTTCCACGTGAAGAAGAAGTAGAAAGCCGCAGCTATACTAGAGACAATCAGAAAGCTCTCGCCCAACATTTTGATTTGTGTGTTGGTAGTTGCCAACACTAACTTGTAAATTCAAGAAAAAGTTTCTCTATTTAAGTGAATGTTTATCGCACTAAGCAGTGGAGGAGGCATTTATTAAATAAATGATGTAATTGACTGTATTGAATACATATCGGAATCAGCGCATTCAGACTTCCACAATGAGTCATAGCTGACTCAAAACTGGCTATTTTTGTTATATTGTAAACCTGAAATTGGATACGGCACATTTTGGTGAATTTATAGGAACTGAGAAAAACAATTTATTTTATCTAACCATCAAACAAAAAAAAAATCAATGTGTTTTAAACACATTATATGTCATGACATCAGACAAAGCCTTAGAGCCTTAGAAAGTCCTGCGTTTTCTAATTGGTTTGGTTGAATATATTCATTCAACATGTGCAAATAAAAATACACAAATTTTTGCGAAACTGAGCTGTTAGTCGCCGATTTTCTTCCGCAAACTCGGCTGGCCAGCAGGCTCCGATACTATACACAAGCGATAACCGAAAAATACAACACACAAAATGTTTTATATCACCGCCGTAAAAATACACGAGCGACTCTGAACAGAAAACAGTTTCGCTTTTGTCCATATATTCAAACTATAATACCAGACCTACCCATCGAATAATGTATACAATATTCTATTACTTTGTGTGCAGTTGTCTATGTGTTAAGTTGTAATGTGTGCAGTTGTCTGGTTACTAAATTTTAGTTATTAATTTTTTGAAAAAATTTAATACACTATATATTGAATGAATTAATTGTAATACATATATAAAATAATTTATAGTACATAAATTTGTAATTTTTTTATTTTAACAGATTGTACAGGATTGCAATAAAATCTCTATTAAAAACTGTTAATAAAAGTTTTCTACGCCTTTGGGTACAATTATATACATCTTGATTGATTATCAAGTACTAATTTGTATATGATTGTAAAAATCCGACAATGACTTTACTATAAATCAAGTGATGTAAAAGATTAAATTAATACATCATTTTTTGCGGAGATTTTATAACCTTCAAATGGCATGCATGTCGAAAGATAATAGACCCCATTGATTTTAGATTTAAACATTTTTTTAAAGATTTTTATTTTAGGAGAACACAGAATGTGTCCAAAATTTAATAAAAATGAATTGATAATTCTGGCGTCTGCTATCAGTTTACTCAAAGGTATTTGAGATTCTGTAAAAATAAGGTAGATGGCTCTGTCAAATAATGGAACGATTAAATGTATTAATATCAAAAAAGTAACGTATAGGTTCGAAAATTGACGCTAAAAATATTGTCGCTGTAGCATAGTTGGATAATGCACCTTCCCCGGTTAGGAAAAAGATCCAGGTTCGAATCCCGGTGACGCAACAACAATATTTTTCGATAAAATTGATTTTATATGTATATCTTTCTAAATAATATATTTAATTCATATTTAAGATAACGTTAGTCTCTATTATTTGGAGAACACATTCTTATTGCGAAGTTGTAATTATTCAGAACACAGCTCTGTGATATTTCAAATACTAATTAAATATGTTAATTAGAAAGATAGGTGCATTAGATAGTGCACCTTCCCCGGTTAGGAAAAAGATCCAGGTTCGAATCCCGGTGGCGCAACAACAATATTTTTCGATAAAATTGATTTTATATGTATATCTTTCTAATTAATATATTTAATTCATATTTAAGATAACGTTAGTCTCTATTATTTGGAGAACACATTCTTATTGCGAAGTTGTAATTATTCAGAACACACCTCTGTGATATTTTAAATACTAATTAAATATGTTAATTAGAAAGATAGGTGCATTATCCAACTATGCATAGTTGGATAATGCATCTTCCCCGGTTAGGAAAGAGCTCCAGGTTCGAATCTCGGTGGCGCAACAACAATATTTTTTTAGAAAATTTATTTTAATTGTATATCTTTCTAATTAATATATTTAATTCATATTTAGTCTCTATTGTTCGTCGTTATTATCTATCTGGCTATGATCTATTGAGGATCTTCAACTTCTACATTAGAAGTTTTCGCCACAAAAGCGTGCTAGAAGTGTGTAATTACATTTTTTCGACCGATGAATGCGGAGATTGTCGAATTGTCATTTTTATAAGTGATGGAAAAATAAGCATTATTTCTGCCTTTGTGCGATTTGAACGAATCATAAATGTTTTAGATAGATCAGTGTGTATCCTTAGATTAGATTATTAAGTGTAGAAGAACCATCGCGCATCGTTCATACTCTGACCTGCGCTTGTACCACACCTTTAATCGGTATTCAATAACACATATCATGGATTTATTTCTTAACAACACAGTTTTATAAAATCTCTACAAAGAACGAGAATTTCTTCTCATATAGCTGTTGTATATTGTGTTTATTTATTGGCAATTAAATTTAGTTCGTTTTGATATAAATTGATCATTCAAAATCGATGTTAGCTGCAGAGTTAGTTACTTTTGCCCACCGCTATATTTGATTAAGTATGGAAACCACCTTGTTTTTGAAAAAAGGTGTTGCATTTGTTTTATTTTACATTTATTACAAAAACATTATGGTAAGATATATTTTAATAAAACTATTAAATTAACTTTGTGTTTAACCACGTTAGTTTATTCCATAATAATAATTGCATGTTTAGGTTAATTATGTTCACCCTTTCCCGGAACCGTTGTAGAAGTTTTAACTCCTTTTATCGGTTCCACACACAGTGCAACAGAAGCGTGAAATGTACAGTTAATAAACGTAAAAGAAAAGAGATAAAAAACAAAAGCTAATGTTGTAAGATTGCGAAAACGAACAGAGATTTTAATTTAAACCTTCTTGCGCCCTTTTAAATGCTATCTTTATTCATCTTACAATACAGGTATATAACAACATTACAAACAAACGGATAATGAAGTATGTGAATGAATAGAATAGTTGAATTCGGGAAATGACATGGCACAAAATAAACACATATAGGAGACTCACTCTCCACGCACCACTGCCGACAGATTTAACCCACAAGAACAGTATGAACAGCTATATATTTTTGATGCTAAACCGGGTGCGCATGCCCACTTGCACACCTTAGAGGGATCTTTGCATGTAGCAGAATTTTTTTTGTAGCCTTCCTCTCCCTGGCACTCTTTCTTCTGCTAGAGTTAAGGCACAAGTCTCGCTGACGTATGGTGACATTGGTCTGTTATAATATATAATTGAAAGGTTCGGTGGAATAACGGTCTATATGGTTTTTATCTCACTGGTCGAAAATTTAACATTCACACAAACAAAGAGCCGATGTGCGAATGTAACAATGAATGCAACTGCGACATAGACCGTTGTTACAATTATATAACTTATGATTCCAGGTGTGTAAATTGGCCCAGCGACGACATCTGAACTTACTGCAGGAACGTGTAACGGAAGCTGCACGGAACACTCTTCAGTCAAAAACCTTATGTTATTCAGCCGAACCCTTCAAATGTTGAATTTAATGTACTTCTTATAGCCTACAGACATTTGTTGGCTTGGGTCAGTCTACTGCCTAATCTGCCGTGTATATCTGAACTTTCTGACTTGGGTCAATCTTGTTGTTAAATCTATTTTGATATTGTAGAGTTAGTTATCACAGTTAACTTTAATTAGTTAACATTACTGTCACAACTTCAATATAAATTAAACAGACTAAATATTCAATAAAAATATTTTTCCCAATGTTCAGAATCTTCTGTATGGACTCTTCTAAGAGTGTCGTCAAACTTGATGAACCTTGCAATGGGATCTGAAACGTCAGCCAAAGAGGTTGGAGACGTACCGTAGAACATTCCTGAAGGCTCTACACAGAACATAATCATATTTTTTTCAAAATTTGAATATGCAAAAATAAATTGTATATTGTAAAGTAAATTTTATAAGTTTAAATAAAATTTTATTTTAATTATATTAAATAATCTTCTTTTTTAAATAGAGATGCGTACACAGAATATATGTCACATCAATAGTCATCCTCAAAGTGTAAGCTAATCATTTGTGCTATGAAAATAGGACTAGTGTAAAGATGTCCTGAAAAGAGACTCGAACCAAAAAGCATGACTTTTATTTTAAATGTATTTGTATTTGAATTGGAAAAGGGTCCTACTTAAGTAAGTATAAAAAAAAAAAAAAAAAAAATCACTGCGTGGTCTTAGTACTTATTAACGGTTGCCAAAAGAGCAATAGACAAGGTGTTGACGCAATTCGAATACTCATTCCCTGTCCTCCTTCGTCCATCCAATCATTTTATACCTGTCCCGTTCTGGCCGATTATCTTACATTTTGCCGCCCGGGACCACTCTCTGATTGTGCTTCGACCACGAAACATTAAGGTTTTTTTGTGCTTCTTCTGCCGCCCTACACTCACGCCGTGCGTATCGCTTGGCACGCGCAGAGGGAGTTTAATCGTTTTCGGAAGTGCCGTTAACGAGATCTCGGTTCGGCATAATATACGTGCTCGTCAACCGGGGGTGCAATCGGCGACCAACCCAGGACTTCAAAGCGAGGTAGGCCATATCCATTTGCCTTAGTTTCCTTCAGACTTACATTTCGGGTTGCGTAAAATATTTAAAACCATTTAAGATACAGTCCACGAGATCTTATCCCACCATTTGTGTTTTTCAAGTAAGCACCGGCATTATTTTTAAAGAAACAATAATTGTTACAACACTACTTTCTTCGGACGCTACACATCTTAAACTACTTCTCAACATAGTCGCCACCATTATTAAGACACTAGTCATAACGGGGTACCAATTTATGTATACCTTCGTCACAGAACGACGCCGTCTGGGATGAAAACCATGTCTGTACTCCGTTTTTGAGTTCATCATCGTAATCAAAACACTTGTCACCATGATGCAAAAGACGGTAATCACTTGGCGCCAAATCAGGACACACATGGCGATGAAAGTCAGCTGGTTTCATGTTTCGTGCATTCAAGAAACGAATCGCGGACCGTATCTCACAGTCGGCGGGCTGATCTATTGTCTTGAACATTTCAACCACTCACTGCAACATGGTTACACTGTGCAATTGTCTCTAGCGTTTCATGTGGTGAGTCAACAGATGAGGGAAACCATTGCGCTGAAGGCGAAACACTGAGGGCGCATTTGAGAGAAAAAAACCAATACATTTTTTTAATAATTTTAATTTTAATTAAATAACATATAACTTGTCAGCATACGATTAGATACAAAATATAAAATATAAACTTTTGACAATAGAAAAATTCAATAAATATAATTTTTATATTATGGACTGAAAACATTATATTAATATGGTTGTCACATGCTAATATCTAATGCACTTATCAAATATATTCCCATATTATCAAAGATGAATCAACAATGGCGTTACAATTCTCAAATATTATTAGATTAATTATTTATTTCTTCAGCTGTCGGCCTGGCCAGCATTCTGTAAAAAAAAAAAAATTAATTATCACGAGACATACAGAAAAATTGTTAGCAGAATGGAATATGGAAAACATCCTGGTTAAAGAAAGGATTCCACGGTCAACAGTTAGCTAATGCATATGTTCTGACATTGCTACTGTAATAAAACAATGAATTGTGTCTCGATGACCTCAATGGTGCGCGAAAGTCAAGCATACCAACAATCTGGGAGTAGTCCATCATACCATTGATGATCATGTATAGAAATATAAGGTCAGCCATCGTACGTCTCACCGATAAGTTTAACAATTTCAGTTAATTATATTTTCAATTAATTATATCTGGTGCAGTACCAAAACGTTACGCTCAGATGTATAATATAATATATGTTAAATTTTGTTTGAGAAATATTGGTATGCAACGTGTGTAAATCGCAACTTTTAACAGAGATATGGAATGAATTCATGTTCTTTTCGTTAATAGTATATTAC
This sequence comes from Eubasilissa splendida, assembly GCA_031772225.1. NCBI lineage: Eukaryota > Metazoa > Arthropoda > Insecta > Trichoptera > Phryganeidae > Eubasilissa > Eubasilissa splendida. Next base: position 25,452,668 of record CM062857.1, on the reverse strand, counting down.
AAAAGATGGCATACAATTTTTATTTATGTGGAAAATTGTTACATCGAAAAAATGACATCCTATCAATTAATAAATGTAGAATTTCAAAAGAGTGTTAATATATATATCGGTACTGAAGACAATGCAGAGCATCATAGGATATGGTATAGTGGTCTGGGGTGGAGCCGCTATCACAATACTCGACCCACCGATTAAAATGCAAAAAGTCATAATGAGAATAATTCTCAATAAATCTCTATTATCCGCTATTCCATAAACTCAAGGTGCAAAATATTAGGCAATTATTCATAAAGACTTTAAATACATTTACTAAAACACAATCCTGCGCCTTATCACACATTGCAAGTGTACTCGGGGTGTAAGCGCTGTTTAAAATTAATTAAATTCTATTAAGATTTTTTGGCGTTTGACTTGTTGCCTCATGCATACATTAAATTCGCGGTTTAACAAGTTTTAACCTGTGTATCTCTGTCTTTTTTTATTTACTTCACCTATTCTTAAGCACATGGAAGAAAGGAGATGTCGCAGGGATTAAAGTCTTCCAACTGCGGCAAGTTCAGTGCGCATGGAACTTTTAGATACCGTCTAATCCCACTTATACAAAATAATACTAATAATCGCGAGTGTTGGTATACGCCCCGCGACGCTTGTATTTGTGGTGGAGAGGAATCGATAAATGAACCAGCACCCGGCAGACGAAAATTAAGTGCCTTCATTTCTTCTTCATATTTCCACCATCGGGAAAAAACTCAAAGAAAACTAGCTGTCCCATTAATGAAAATCTTATTTTCTCAATGATATGCATGTTTTAAAGGCTCGCGGATATACAATAAGCTACCAGAAGAGATGGCAATGGTATCGTCTTTAGTCTGTATCGAAAATGTTACTTTTTTAATTTGTTACCTTACTTCCAACTTATATTCTAGCTTATGGAATCTTGTGGCCACCTACCTCAGAACAGCTACTTTATATGTATCTAGCGAGGTAGGAAGCGGCCAACAGGCTTGCATGTAAATAAAATGTATTATTAATAGTGATGAGCTCAAAATCACGAACATTGAGTCAAATCACTGGTATCTTGAGTCACACTCACTATCAGTGATTGAATATCTGAGAATATCGTGATTAATTTATTTATTTCGGTTGTAAACCGTGATTGGGCGCATGTACATATGAAACGAAAATATCTATGAAGGAATGACGTTATAATTCGTGACCCGAAATGCTGAGAACTTGACCCGAAAAAGTAACTTATAATTTTTTTAAGGGTTTTTATTCAAATTAGATATATATGCTAGAATATATTTTTTTACGGAAATGAAGTTTGAATACTATAAAAAAATACGCTAAAAATTAAGTTTTTTAAAATTTATTTCGTGTATTGTGATATCGTGCGGCGCACGCGTATTAGTAATGAAACTGTGATCGCAGTCACAGTTTTCAATCACTGATGTTATCGAATACCAATCACAGTAACACCAGTGAGTCAAGAGTGACTTTTTTATCATCATTAATTATTAATACTTGTACTAAGAATTTTTATATTGATGCAAGCTGTTGTTATAAAAATTAACCCCGATTATCGGCACTGAAAATGAAATGAATAAAATACGTAGTCACCAAGGTAATGAGTTGAGAAAACATGCCGTAGATTCCTTGGATTTATTTGTAACGACATCTATACATGCAGCCTTGATCATGAGCACATTTATTTATACATGGAAAACAGAGCCTTCGTCTGGGGCCAATAACATAACAACCCCCTCGCATATTAAACGTCTCAAAACCGTCCTCCTTTAGAGGTTATCTCATGCCCCAGCTAGCAGTCCCTGCATCATATAATAATATATATAATAATAATAAACACAGACCACTTTTGCTAATATAAACCTATAAGGATAATGGAAGAGCAAGGGGTCCAAATGGACCCGGTACTCTGAATGAAATGATATAAAAGCCAAAGGCAAACACAGTGAAAAGTTTAATTGAATCATTAGAGATCTTCACGATTCTGTATGTCCCAAAACATAATAAACATGTTCTAACATCTTATTTCAATATATACATTGATGTGATAATAATTTATTTATCCATGCAATATCAGATATATGTACGATAAGAAGAGGTATTAATTGATAAGCAATTTTTGATAAGTCATTGTGTGGACATATATTTAATCTGATTCACACGTTTATCTATAAATATCAATAATAACAAAACTAAAACTAAGGATTGGAATTTTAGAATTCAATTTCAATAGATAAATACAATCAAAGTTGTTAGAGGTGTGAATGTGATTTGCCAAAAAATAGTATGCACACACATTTTAACCCTTCTCAAACCATGCAGTAACACAGCTCTACCGTTCTAATTAAATTTGTAATATTTCGGTAAATACACGCAACGTCCACTCGATATTTTAGTTAGTTTGAAGGAAAATATAACAATATCAAATATCTCTAGAATGAGAATTGGGCATTGCCAGGTAGCCTCACAATTATTCAGATTGAACTTAATAGACTCCCCAATGTGTGAGTGTGGTGCCGAGGAGGAAACCCTTGACCATGTCTTATTTGCCTGTCCATTGCGGATCACAAGGTTTTTTTTTACAATAATCTTGTCAATGGTAATTGTCAACTCTCGGTTAACTTGTGTCATCTTCTTTCCCTTAACTCGCCACATTGAAGCTAAATAATAGTAAATTTCTTGAACGTCAATGGTATTAACTTGTAACGCAATATTTCTTATTCTATAATATTATTGTACTGCTTTTATTGCGTAAAAGCATAGATGCCGGAAGAAACAGGATATTCGGAAGGAGGTTTGCACTTACCATAATCCAGTTCTTCTGGCACCTCCAAGGTGGACTGTAAATTTATTTGTATCACAATCTCCGTTCAGGGGTCCTAGTCCTTTAGATTACACTTTATAGACGACGTCTCAATTTAATACTCTACTCCGATTCATTAATTACCGTACCGGTTCAGGGTCGCCGTTCGACTGGTGCGGCGTCGTGCCGGGTGAGGAAAGAGAGGGGAGGTGGAAGGCACAGTACACCATCTTTGTTCAAGAATAAATATATGTCCCAAACAGCTTTCTATGAAATAATGTTTTAAATTGTTTAATGACACAAATCACTTTTGAAGGGTGGATTGCCTGTTTAAAAGAAGAAGAAGAAGAATAAAAAAAATATTTACGCTTAGAAATGACTAGTGAAAAATCAACTATGTAAGTCGAATCCTACAAAAAGAATTATTTTTAATTCATTCGGTTATAAAATTAATACATTGACAAAAATACCATTTGTGGCGAGGCAGAAAGAAATCACACATTTATAATTTTGTAAACCAAATAAATAAATCCCAGGCAATCGCTCGACCTTGTAACATAAAAGACATCGCGAGCACATGTGGCAATATAGAATAAAACGCTCGCGATGTCTCTAGGTAAAGAAATAAAATAGTTATTGAATAAAAACGTAGCGCGAAGTAACATCTGCCGGCCCGAGCACTGCGCCGTTCGATTGGCCGACAGTTTCCAAGATTGACCGCCAGGCGGCGGAGGTGGCAGGCCGAATGGAGGCGGGGCTAAGGCTGTAAGCCTGCTCCCATTGGTTCGGCGTTAAACTAGGTTTCCGAGTTGACTATGAATAAACTGCCGAGCTCCTTGAGTACACATGCCTAAGTTTTTATTTCGCTACCTCGCATTGACCTTGCTTTTACTCTAGACCATCTGAAATTTAACTATTGGCAGCTACACTGAACTACGATTTAAGATCGGATCGGACCCCGCGCAACGCTGCACAGATATCGTCAACCTGAGCTAAAATTGTAAACCGGCAAACCAACCTCTGCAATAGACTTGTTTCCTGTGTGGAACAGCGTTTACACGCTAAATTTTGCATGCTACGACAAGCCATTAGCACGATAACACACTTTTTGACCTTGTAGAGACTATTTTTAATCATTTTGATATTTGTGGATAACAGTACCAAGATTTTGATAGATAAAAGCATCAAAAACTGGGTACTATCACCCTTTTACCTTTACCCTATGTGGTGTCTTATATTTCAAATACGTATGTACGAGTATGTACGAGTATTAAGAAAGTAATGGGAATATAACATAGTATATAAGTGAAATATGAACACTTACGGATATCATCAATGCTCAATGATCAAGGGGATGATTTCAAAGAAGATGACTCACCGCTATATACACTGCTCCCCCCACAGCACCGCCCTCTTGACTCGGTCCACACTGACCAGGCACGAACCGTGAGGATGCCACGCAACAGCTGTCACGGCAGTTCTGTAAATATTATTATGATATTCTTAGACGTACTCAAGTAATACTACAACAAATATCAAAGGATCAGCTGAATGTAGAAATAACTGACAATACACGAAGACCTATAACACACATTATTGCAGACTCTACCAAAACATAGTACAATGATGTAATTTATTTTATTCGGGTATGGGTGACTCGATGGAGCTCCTTAGGTAGGTAGTTAGGCCAGTCTGCGTGGATGGGTACCTTCACTGACGTGCTTACTTCTCTCTCTCTCTCTCTCTCTCTCTCTCTCTCCATATTTCGTGTTTTGCAACTCCGTTAGTCTGTCCGTGTAAGTGTGACACAAAATATTTTATGCCTCGTCCATTATCCGTCCCTCTTTGAGTGTTTTTGATGACTGGATCTCTGAGTGCCGGCCTTGAACTGCTGCACCTTAATTTACCATCATTTTTCCATCTGTATGTAATTAACTATGTATTCTATGTGTTGCGTATAAAGCATAGATGGTGAGTTTGGCACTCACCACAATCCGGATTCTGCTGGCATCTTCAAAGATGTGAACTGTATATTTTATTTACTATTTCGTCAAAGGTTCCGACACAGTATATATGTAAGAATAATTAATATTTATACATCAAATAAATATATGTCCCAAACACTGGATTTATGTTATATGTTTTATATGAATAAAGACAGCACTTAAAGGACGCTGGAGGGTCTAAATTTTAACTTTGCGAAAATTGCTAATAACTTCATTAAATATACTGCATAAACTTGAATATGTTATTGAATTAACGTGAGTGGGACCGACAAGAGAGCCCTAGCTTCTAAACCGGTCCCGGGAAAGGGTGGGTCCTCCCGCCTCCAGCTGTCCTTTATTAATGCTGTAATTAATCATAGACTATTTAGGTTCTGCTCATTGACCCACTGAGTGAATAAATATACATGAAATAAAGTGTACATATAGGAGAGGAGTTTGGAACATTAGTTACGGGACGAAGGGCATTATACACACATTCTTTGTGGAAAAATAAATCCAATAGTTTACGACATATTTCTTTATATTTGACATACTTTTTTTTGTAAATCAAAAGTGAATATTCACTCATTACTGTGTGAGATGCAGTAGGTACCTAACTCTGACGTATATATCATTGTCCTGGCTACTTTACTAGACTACCGTCTGTGTTAAAGTAGCCAGTTTTTTTGGTGCTGTTGTGGTGTTATTTAATTAAAATAAGAAAGAAAAGATTCCACAGCGATATAAAAAAAAAATAGAGAAAATAAAAAAATGTAGTAAATATGTTGTAAAACTGAAGTGAATTATTAGTGTAGGTATTGTATTGTGATTGAGTTGGAATGTTGAATGACTGATCTCTACCCAATTGAATCATATATTGAGTCCATATTTGCGTAATCTTATTGAAAGTGAACAAGTTAGTGTTAAGTGTGTTGTACAGTTTCGGAGCTAAAAACGTGTAGAAACGTTGGTACAATGTCGTTGTCGCTCTCGTAACTGGTGTGTAGATGTTCATTCGTTGTCTCGTGTTGTGACCAAGATTTATGCAACAGTAAAAGTATTTACTTTTCGAAATTTTTTTTTTTTTTATAAACAAGACGTATTTTTTACATTAATGCATATTATACTATATATATATATATTATAATGGTACCAAAGTGATGACACCAAAACGAAAATATTGAAACAAGGAATTTCCGTTAGTTCATGTCTATATATTTGGTAGTCCGTGGTTCTGCTACATAAAAGAAGGTTAAAAAAAGTATGAGATTAATCGAAACCATCTAAAAGAAAAGTGAAATACGGTAAACTACACCCTGATCCGGGATTTCAGAGCTAAGTGAATCAAAAATTATAAAATGTGAAATAAACAAAATATATCTGCACATACCCTCCAATGTTAATGACAATACTTTTTCTGGAACTGGGTGTGTAGAAAATTAGTATTTCCCATTTCAATAAAAAGAGTACACCTCCCCAAATTCGATTGCTATTCTCTTTTACAATGTCTGCCGAAGATAGGTAATCTTTTTTTGTTACCCTGAGTCTGTTATCCTCGAGCTGGGCTTGACATCATCAACCATTTCAACGTTAGGCATTTCTTATACTAATCGAAAATATAATAAATAGAATAATAATTAAGTTCTTGAATTTTTCAATTATCACTTAAATTGTTTTTAAGCGTAACTAACTTTTTGTCACGCCGTTTCTTGGTAAGGGATAGAGATAATACACAACTCTCGAGTCATCCACAATCAGACATCTTCTGATGTGTAGTCGTCTATCGATCCAAACATTTATTACTTATTAGTATTTCGCATATTATTTAATATTTTTTCATTTCGAATAACAATTCTTCACATTCCTTGCATCCATTATACCTCCTACTTACTAGATTCTGTAAATCTTTTTCCCAATTCACTCTCAACACTGCATCATATGCATAGAACACACCGCAAACAATCAAATCGCTCAGTTCTTTTACACAATTATCCATGTACAAGTGAATGTCGCCTTTTGTAATATCAAACCTCGGTGTGAATGATCCATTGACTCTTACACATGCGGTACTTCCTTCATACAGAGATGCTATCGCGTGTATAAGTTGTGTTCACCCCGCTTCCAGATAATACATAATGTGCAACTTGAACTAAATAAATAAATATTTTATTATTAAGAAGAACACATTCTTATTACGAAGTTGTAATTATTCAGAACATAGTTCTGTGATATTTTAAATACTAATTAAATATATTAATAAAAAAGATATACATACAAAATCAATTTCATCGAAAAATATTGTTGTTGCGCTACCGGGATTCAAACCTGAATCTATAGATTCAAATAAAGGAACGATTGATGTATTAATTTGAAACACATGGGTTCGAAAATATGTCGTCAAAAGTATTATCTGTTGTAGTATAATTGGTTAATGCACCATCCCCGAATTGGAAAGAGATCCAGGTTCGAATCCCGGTAGCAATGACAATATTTTTCGATAAAATTGATTTTATATGTATATATTTCTAATTAATATATTTAATTAGTATTTAAAATATTAAACTAATAAAATTGATTAAAAATAATAATAAAAATGAAAAACTAATTAGGTACGAAACAATTGTAAGACTGCGATGGACTGACCATGTTGAAAGAATGCCAGATGACAGGACACCATAGATCATAACCGAGCGGATACCCCAATGGAAGCGATCTAGAAGCAGACCAAGAAAGAAGTGGGCTGACTGTGTGGAAGAGGACCAGAGCAGGACGGGAGAGTCCAGCAAATGGAGAAGAGTGGCCAGGGATAGGAGTTGACGGAGGAGGTGAAATCCCACTCTGGGATGCAGCGCCGTGAAAGAAAAGTAACAAATAATGATAACTAACATGTGTCATAGTGTACAGGGTGGCCCAAAACAAGTGAGAACATTTCGTAAAATGTGATATAATTACATCAAAATTAGTTTAACTATATCAACAATAGCTTAAATAGTTTACTAATTTACTTACTTACCTATTTATCTATATTACGCTTTAATTTCGACAATTTCCGATCGCCATCTTTGATTATCTATTTTCTCATTGTTTATATTTGGTTTTTACAAAAATCTCTGCAGAAGACCGTGTTCTGATCAAACATTTGCGAATTGTAAAACGTCGGGGTGCTAGGAAAATGATCAACGAGTTTCAAAACAAAACCTGGAATATATCTGGACATTACAGCATAACTGGACGTTACATTACATTACATATGACGTAGTTATATATGTAATATTTATATTTTGTGTAAACTTTTTACTTTTAATAAACTTTATAAATTTTATTTTTAAATATGAATTAAATATATTAATTATAAAGATATACATATAAAATCAATTTTATCGAAAAATATTGTTGTTGCGCCACCGGGATTCGAACCTGGATCTCTTTCCTAACCGGGGAAGGTGCTTTATCCAACTAAGCCACAGCGACATTATTTATGGAACGATTAAATGTATTAATATCAAAAAGGTAACATATATGGTCGAAAATTGTCGCTAAAATAATGTCGCTGTGGCTTAGTTGGATAAAGCACCTTCCCCGGTTAGGAAAGAGATCCAGGTTCGAATCCCGGTGGCGCAACAACAATATTTTTCGATAAAATTGATTTTATATGTATATCTTTATAATTAATATATTTAATTCATATTTAAAATATCACAGACCTATGTTCTGAATAATTACAACTTCACAATAAGAATGTGTTCTCCTAAATAATTTTATTTTTATTTATCTTTTTTCCTTGGTTTTCCTTTTCATAGCATTATATTTGTTTCATAGCCTTTAATGTATAACATAATATGTATTATCTCTAGTGCAAAAAAAAAATGCATTAAGAATTATAATTCATTACATTATGTTTTTTAAATAACTCATGTGTTACGAGATGTTCTCACTTTTTTCGGGCCACCCTGTTTATTATTAGTGTATATTATACGAACCCAATCATCCCCCTTGACTAATAACTAAACCACCACACAAGGAAACCACACCGAGACATTTGAACTACCACCGGCCAGCCATTCTGTACAACGCACACTGACCTAATACACAGCACGCGGAACAAGCGGGGGATTCTGCAAAAGAGAAATGAAAAAAAGAAGTAAACAAACTAAAATCATTTTTGCAATCCGCATAACAGACGGGTACCATATGAGACTACTCACGTGTGTTCTCTGAGCACCGAGTCTAGCTTGCCGGAGCTGACGGCCCACAGGAAGACGCCACCGTCGGCGCTACCGGCAGCGATGTGCCGCCCATCGGGGCTGAAGGCTGCGCGGGCCCAGTCGCAGCCTACCTTGAATGCGTCGTTGCTGCAAAAAATATTAAAAAAACATCAATACGAGGATCTACTAAGGTTGTTTTTGACGCACCCTTTTCCAGGAACGATTTAGAAGCTAGAGCTTCCTTGTCGGTCCCACTCATCAAAGCTAATAAAAATACGCGACTTCAATTCAATTACATATTTATGTATAAGCAAAACAAAGAAGGAAAAGAAATTCAATGTGTTTATTAGCAATTAAGATTTAAAACGTAGATCCTCCAGCGTCCCTTAAGTGATGTCTTTATTCATAAAAAAAATCATACAACATAAATCCATAGAACGTAGTTTTACCTACAGATGGAAAATTAATGGAAAATGCAGACAACTGTTCAAGGCAGACACTCAGGGATCCATTCATCAAAAACACTCCCAAAAGAGGGACAGTGGACGAGACACAAAATGGATTGAGTCACACTTACACGGACAGACTAACGGAGTTGAAAAACATGAGGTATGGAGAGTGAGAGGATAACGCATAGGTGGAGTCCCACCCACGCAGGCCGGCCAACCAGGGGTTAATAAAGGAATAGTTAAAACAGATAACAGCAAGGATATCAAAGCCTCTCCTCAATTTTCCACTTCCATGATACTTGATCTTCTACTCGTTCAACGGCAACCCGTAAAACCCCACAAAGTCAAATCACTGCTTTAGGTTGTCCAGCCACGATGTTCTCGATCGTCCAGCGATCTTTCCCTGCATTATGAGTTGCAAGATCTCATACTTCTCTGGACATCGCATCACATTTTCGGATTTCCATTGTTTTAGATACGTATTTCAATTAATTTACCAGGTTTTTGGCGTCCTTTTTTATTATATATTATCTCTCCAGCGGAATTTTGGTCTTCTAATCTGTATTCTCTCCCTGGATTTTCATCAAGCTTCGTAAATAATACTTTCGTTGTAGATATTCTTTAAATCTCAGATCGGAGCATTTGATATCTATTGAGAGTCTGCGCTCTTTGTACATATTGTAGAGTTCGTCACGGTGCTGTATTTTTCATCTCTCATCTATAACTCACGGATCCATAGACCCGCCGCAAGATTTTCCTTTCGAAGTTATGCAACAACTCAGAATTCTTCATAGACGTACTCCAGGCTTCACTTCTACAAGACAATTGTTTTGTAATTGTTAAATAATGTCCGACTATTGGCTCTTGGCCTCTTTAATAGTTTTCTTCCAGTGATCTGTTTTCCTCCTGTTTTGGATGTCTATGGTAGATACATCTTTTAGGTTATACATGTCGCTCCATCTTAGCTTAGGCCTTACCAATCACTTGCATTCTGTAAGTCCGATATTCAGCAAGAATTTTGTGTTTGCCGTTCAGTTAAATTATCAAACTTTTATAATAAAAGAGAAAGAATACATTGTAGAAATAGGATTGTTGTACAATAACAAATAATTGAAGTCTGTGTAAAATAAAAAAATACAATGGGGGTGCATGCACTGGGATCTCTGAAAGATACTATAAAATACAGGCACTACAGACTTTATTAAATATGCAGACATAAAAAAATGAAGATTAACATCGACTACTTATATCAAAAGCAGGGTGGATAGTACAGCAGAGGTGCAACGCTAAACAATTATTTATTTAATGAATATACTACCTGAAGGAGCCGATAATAGCGTTCATCCGTAAGTCCAACAGTTTGATAGTGTCGTCTCTCACGCACGCCAAAAGATAGTTGCAGTCTGCAAGAGAAAAAAGACGGAAATTATTGCCAAAAATAAAACTTACGGTGTTCCTCAAGTCCCGTCTAAAGTAAATTAAATAAAAAGAAGCAGAAAACAATCAGTTATCGACGATTGCTTGATACGAAGACCTGCAGGATGCTATACTGGTTGATTCGTGGTCTTGGCATATAAAGAACTTATGTTAATTTCTATTCATATGCCGTAGTTGATGCATTTTGCATATATTTTGGCATACTAATTCCTGTCGTACAAATGTTAGCAGACAAAAATATAGCGGTAATTCATGATCTATATATATAATATTAAACAATCACGAACATCACAGAATTAAAGTCAAGATAAGAGAAATCACTCACCCCTAGACAGGTCCAGCGACGTCACCTTTCCTTGCAGCATTATCTGGTTGGCAGTCGAGTCTGATCGGAAATCCCAGAACCGGATGCTCTTGTCGAAATGACCGGAAATGATTGTAGAACCTGAGCCATCTGACGTCACCAAGTCGTTACAACTTGATCCGGCAAACTTCGTTTCTATACCTTGAAGAACAAAATGTTGACAAATTAAAATTGTTGTTGTAGACAAAGATAATATTTTACCATAAATGCAAAAGAAAATTGGTCGAAGCATTGGAACCATTAATGCAACAAGGTAATTTTTAATTGTTGAAATTATAATTTATCAAATAAAAAGGGGAAATATGGTGTGGAAAAAACTAAAGCAAATAAATACTCATTTATAAATATTCTCAAAACGATTTAAATACGCAATTTACCGTTCCGGTGATACGACGCGACACACAACTGCAACATCGCCAGGCGACATGTTACATTCAGAGTCTCGCTTAATAAAGCGGCTCGTGTCTTAGCTAAATAAATATAGGAACAATTGGGTAACACAAGACGTATCAACGATACCGTATAACTCATCCATTAACAATAACCTGAATATAATTAAATTTAAACAAACAACTTTATTTAAAAGTCTGTTGTACTTTAAAGTACGATTAACTCTATATAGTCATATATCTTACTGCTGTGTTAATCTTTGATAATACTACAAAGTATACGTAAATAATAGTCTACTCGATTTATTTAAAGTACTAATATTAGTTATTTTTTTGTAATGTCAACACTGTGGCGAGTGAAATGCCAATTTCGCATTACTACAAGGTTAGATTTGACGCGCTTGTATTCCTTGTGATTATAAATATGAATTAAATATATTAATTAGAAAGATATACATATAAAATCAATTCTATCGAAAAAAATTGTTGTTGCGCCACCGGGATTCGAACCTGGATCTCTTTCCTAACCGGGGAAAGTGCATTATCCAACTATGCTACAGCGACAATATTTTTATCGACAATTTTCTAACCTATATGTTACCTTTTTGATATTAATAGATTTAATCGTTCCATTATTTGAATAATGAATAATAATTGGATAATGCACCATCCCCGGGTAGGAAAGAGATCCAGGTTCGAATCCCGGTGGCGCAACAACAATATTTTTCGATAAATATGATTTTATATGTATATCTTTCTAATTAATATATTTAATTCATATTTAAAATATCACAGACCTATGTTCTGAATAATTACAACTTCACAATAAGAATGTGTTCTCCTAATAATAAATATAAATATATATTTTTTAAATTTTCAATTATTCTTTTAATTTTTTAAAATAGAATATTTATTTTATATGTTTTGTACCATGTTACATTTTAAAATTTTTTGTGTACGTCATCTAAGGTATGACTGTATATAATTATAATTTATATACATAGATTTTTGCAAAATTTTCCATCACATTTTGTTTATTTTAAGTTAGAAGAATACTACAAAAAATGTAAGATTGCCAGGCACTTGAATTTAATAATTCGGGGTAGAAAGAATTAAGTAAAGTATTTTAAATAAATTAAATTTTAAAAAAGCTAATTCTGATTTCTGATTCTGCCAGTATTTAAGTATATTGTAATAATAATATGACTATATTTATATTTATAATCATTAATAAATACAATAAAATAAGACCTATTTTTGGACCTCTCTTTTGCTGAGAGTACATATGATAGAGAGTTTGAGAGAGTAGATCGAGGTTCTGTTAGGAACTCTGTTCTGCTGGAAGAAATCTGGAGTTGTTTAGGGCCTATGTTCGAGTGTGGGTCTCCAGATGGGAGATCCTCCGGAGAACTGCTGAGTAGCTTCATTATTATTTTTTCTACCTTCTGCCCAAATATAATCTGCGATGTACTATTCTTGTGGGTTAAATCTGCCGGCAGTGGTGCGTGGAGGGTGTTTTTTTTTTGTGACGTCTCGTTTTCCGGAAGAGAGTGCCTCTTCACTTCCCCTCTGTTCCCCGGCCTTGTTAATTATTAATTGAATTATTTATTTATTTATTAATAAAGTGAATCAACCGGGGATAATGAGGGTGAATCTCGTTTTAGCAGCTGTGCAGTATCGCCCTGTCAATATACGTGGCGTTATCGAACAGCATTAAAAAATGCCAACCGGGCGGTGAATGAGTAGAACCGAGATGAGAGCCTCGAGCTTATTGTATCGATCCTGGGTAAGCGATGGGTCCACCATCGTTGATTTATTTATTTATTGACATACATATTATTGTTATAACGGGGGTGTTAAAGTAGCCAGTTTTTTTGTGCTGTTATTAAAGATTCGACAGGAATAAAAATATAAAAAATATTTTTCTCTCCCTCTCCAAGCACAAGAGCTGGTCTCTTTTTTGGAGAGGTAAGCGAAAGAAAAACCATGTATGTATGTAACCATATATTTAAAAATTGAATTTATTTTGCCATTGTATTTTCGCTAAATTAAATAAATAAATAAATATAGAAATGTAGAATGAGTGTATTATTAGTGTAGGCACTGTATAATGATTATGTTAGAATGTTGAATAGCGATGCTTCTGATTGCTCTCTACCCGATTGGATCATATGTTGGGTCCATATTTGTGTAATATTATTGGAGTTGAACGATTTCCAGTTGGTACTGAGTGTATTGTACAGTTTCGGAGCTAAGGTGATGAGAGTACGGATTAATTGAAAACTTTCCGTTTTAGAGAATGAAATATCTCTTTTGAAAATTGTGTTCAGGCGTCTGAAAGCGCAGCTTTGCTATGTAAACGATTGCGATATTTATAGTTCTGAGTAAATATAATTATTACCACAGCAGAATAATCCGGCAGAAATGCTATCACAGACTTTCTGCCCGATATGGACTGAAAAAATATATATAACTTCATTACCTTCATTAAAGACCGCTGTCGAACATAGTTAAGATAATGGTTGCGATCAAACTGTTATAGATACAATTAGGTATGTAAAAGCCGGAGATGAGATGTGCGGAAATTGAAGAACGTTCACGATTCAAGGTGATTTTGGCGAGACTCGGTGAACAGTCAAGTCATCGGCAGGGCCACACGAGACGTATTGTGCAATTGTACCTTGCACTAATGTGAAACACGTGTTCGCCAGGCGATTCAGAGACGCCAAACAAAGGACAATGACTTGGCCGGTCTAATGAGAACCGTTAAATTCAACGATAACAAAACAAATATCAGATGTCTCATAGAGATGCAGCTATTTTTTATTACATTTTAATAGAAAATATATGGGAGTATGGGGTAATTATAGGGCTTGCGACCTGTCTTCCGCTGGCCTGAGTGATCACTTTATATATACATACAGGGTGGCCCAAAAAAAATGAGAACATTTCGTAAAATGTGATATAATTATATCAAAATTAGTTTAACTATATCAACAATAGCTTAAACAGTTTACTAATTTACTTACTTACCTATTTATCTATATTACGTTTAAATTTCGACAATTTCCGGTCGCCATCTTTGATTATTAATTTTCCCATTGTTTATATTTGGTTTTTTAAAATTGTTGCCCAGTATGACAATAATCACTGCAGAAGACCGTATTCTGATCAAAAATTTGCGAATTGAAAAACTTGATCAACTTTCTTCATCGTGAGAATGTTAATTTCATCGAGCCAGGCGTGTGGCCGCCGAACAGCCCAGATTTAAACCCAGTAGATTATGCAATATGGGGTGTTTTGATGATTTCTGATTAGCTAAATATTGTGCAAAAAAAATTACATTAAGAATTATAATTAATTAAATTAGGTTTTGAAATAACTCATGTGTTACGAGATGTTCTCACTTTTTTTGGGCCACTCTGTATGTATATATATAATATGATCACTTAAGCCAGCCTTAAGACAGGTCGTAAGCCCTGTGATTACCCCATACTTTCATATATTTTCCATTAATATATAATAAAAAATAGCTTTATCCCTATGAGATATCTGATATTTGTTTAAAAACAATGACTTTGTAGGTAAAAATCCAGTAACTGTGTGTTCTTGAACATGTAGCGACCATGATTCAAATCTACCGCCATCTCAGTCGGCATCGACGCTGGCGACAGCGCTGCCGGCTGCTGCCACAAGTCTGGCTCAATTCACCGCCAGACAGTCTCTCCAGTTTCAGCGTTTCACGATGGTGGTCTTGCCGGCTCGCCTTAGCCGAGCAAGACCATCAATTCATTTCATTTCATAATTTCTTACTTCTTCATTCACTGTATTCATTTCTATCTGTCTTCATTGTTTATCATTTGTCACAATAAACCTCAACACGCGTCAATCACATGTATTTCATTTAACCACCGTCCTAACCCCCAAAAACATATTAAATATATTTTAGGAGAACACATTCTTATTGTGAAGTTGTAATTATTCAG
The DNA here is from genome assembly GCA_031772225.1 of Eubasilissa splendida. NCBI lineage: Eukaryota > Metazoa > Arthropoda > Insecta > Trichoptera > Phryganeidae > Eubasilissa > Eubasilissa splendida. The sequence continues at coordinate 25,437,023 of CM062857.1, read as the reverse complement.
AACATAGGTCTGTGATATTATATTAAATATTATTAATGACACGTATTAGAGGCCGATGCGTGCAGCGGGGTGCATGAGTGTTCCCGTGAATATCTCTGGATAGTATTCCGACCGACCGAGATACGCACTCCCGTCGCTCGGATTATTGAGAGCTCCTTACCGGACGATGTATTGACCGTAATTGAGCTCCCACCGTGTTTTGACAGCGAGTCTTCAATCTCCGAAAGCGGCAACATTCACACAACATAAATGACTAATACCAATCGGCAAGAAATGGAGTGCCAGTTAAAGGAACTGAAGGTGCGTAAACAATTAGGACTTGGGATACCTAAGAGATCCGTACCACAATTTATTAGATGTAAAATACGAGAAAACACCATCGATGCATCATACATACATTAGTATTCCGCTAATATATAGGGTTAGAGACCAGACCATCACCGCAAAGCCAAAATCGCCGTAAATCAAAGCAATGATTTTTTCCACACTCACACTCTTCTGTCCTGACACACAATTCTCACCTCATCCACATTCATACATCTTCTCATACAAGCTCGCCGATTGTTGAGGCTTCTAACAGAACCGTCATCCATTATCTGGTTTACCTGGTCGTGGCGAGTCTTCCGCGGACGTCCTCTATTTCTGGGGCCATCAACACTTGCGTCATATATCTTTCTCCCCATTCTCTCGTCCTATAACACTATTAAATCGATACAATCGCATAGTACTTATGGTAAGTGCAATAATTATAGTTTTGTGTTCATAACATTATGTTTTTTAAAGCATACGAGACTATAGAGTTTCGAGACTAGTTCTACTGTATATCGTCTGCTGTAAAATTAACAAATTCGAGAAACGCCTCTTTGAAATATAGTCGACGAATTGTGATGCAAGGGGTGTAGTTTATTGCACATCTTTCATGAGTGCTCTCTAGTTAAATTTGTTATCGATTGTGATACCCAGATTGGTGCAATGCAAAAAAAGGTGATATTAACGCGGAAGAATGTAGATAACTGTTATTAGATTTAATATTAATGATAATATCTGTTTTGCGGTAGCTACATAGTGCTTTAATGTTGTATTTTTTAATCTTGAATTTTTATCGCAAATCCATTTGCACAAGTCATCGTGTATCTTTTGCATTTATCAGTGTGTCGTAATTTTGTGGGCTTTTACTACGCAAGTCTGCGAATTGTTATACGGATCATGTGACCGATATCATATTTAAAAAAAAATTTCATTCACATGTACGAGTGGTACTTAAAGAGCAAATAATATACGGTAAATGGTTTCGAATTATTTTATCTATTCCAGAGGTTCCCAAACTTTTTTGTGTCGTAGACCCCTTGCCATGTTTTTAGGTTTTTGGTAGACCCACAACTTACCTGATATTGATTTTTTGTAAATTTCTAATTGTAGTGAAGTTTAGTGTTAAAAACTTAAACCACAAAGCGAATGCCTACATCCTACAACTTGCACAATTTTATAAACATAACATACTCGTATAATAAATTTTTTACTTCATAGGTACTTTTATAAATAATGTATATGTCTTTATATTATAAGATTATAATGTAAGTAAATAGGTACTATCAGTGTATGTTGAGATCCACTATCGTGGACCCCCATTTTCATTTCATGGACCCCAAATTTTTTTTTCGCTGACGTAGACCCCACGCAGGTTATCATAGAGCCTTGGGGGTCGATATAGACCACTTTGGGAATCACTGATCTATTCCATGCTTACATTCTATTTATACATATTGTATTGCACATTATTATTTTTATTCTCTCATTTTATATATTTTCACGTTTAATTAACTTGTATGTTTTATTATCTATTTAATTGTGTTTTGCCTTGTGTTTACACGCTTTTATACTTCGATAGGTAGGCCTGGTATCAAATTTTGAATATGTGTATTATTTTAGTGCGGACAGAAAACAAAAGCTTCTGCTTCTGGAAAGAGACAGTTTTTCGGTTCGGACGGATACTTATTTACGGCGGTGATATAAAAATATTTTGTATTGTACATTTACGGTTTTTAGTTGTGATAAAGTTTCGGAGGCTGACCAGCAGAGTTAAGGACTACCAGACTACAGGGTGAGCGACCATCGGCGTCTACCAGCCCAGGTTCACAAAGATTGGTGAATTTTGGATTTGCATGGATTGAATTACTGTATTCAACATTACCTACAGAAAACACAAGACTAGCTATCGAAGTATTTACGGCTACACCTTCAATGAGTTATTTGGTTTTGTGAAATATAATTCGTTTGCCAATTTGACAAAAAACAGGCTTGTCGAGATGGGCGATGCATTTTTAAATCTGTGTAAAATAAATATAACAAACTGTCTTCTTTTTTGGCTGTACAATACTTATATACTATGTGTCTAAATAAAAAAAAAAACTTTAGAATGTACGAATGTATGCAAGGAAAGCGACCTTATTATGAATGTCAACAAGTCTAAAGTGATGGTATTCGAGAAGGAGAAAAGCAAGACACCGTGCTAAATACTTGTAGGTAATAAATGTTTGGAACAAGTAGATGAGTTTGTGTATTTGGGGACAGTAAGGAATGAAGAAATAAGGAAATAAAGCTGATCTTAGTATAGTGAGTAAGAATAAGAAAAGCTCACAAAGGTTTGGTAATATGGAACGGATGAATGAGAGAATGGTAAGAAAGATATATGTAAATGTTGATGGCACCAGAAGTAGAGGACGTACGACCACGACCAGGTAATCTAGATACTGAAGGACACTCAAGGATACTCAATAATTGGTGAGCTTGTACGAGAAGATATATAAATGTAAATGAGGCGAGAAATGTGTGTCACGACAGAAGAGTGTGGCGCTCAATCTTCTCTGCCTACCCCCGCGGAAAAACGGCATGATGGTAAGTTAGTTAGTTGTATAATATAACCAGCAAAAACCTCGCGGCCACAATAATGGAACGACAGATGTATTAATTTGAAAAAGTGTAACATATAGGTTCGAAAATTTGTCATGAAAAATACCGGCGCTATAACACAATTGGTAGTGTACTTCCCCGGATTGGAAATAGAGATCCAGGTTCGAATCCCGGTAGCGCAAAAACAATATTTTTCGACAAAATTGATTTTATATGTATGTATTTATAAAATATATTAAATTAGAATTTAAAACATCACAGACCGTCTGTTCTGAATAATTACAACTTCACAATAAGAATGTGTTCTCCTTAATATATATTACATTTTATTCAGTACTCGTAAATTTACATGTTTCAAAATTAAAACTTTTTACGCCATAAAAAATGAATTTTTTTTAATTAAAATTTTAACATTAAATTCCGCCCTTTCTTCCATTTTTTTTATTAATTTGCCTGTATTCGTATTTACATTGTTTTTTTTCTGCATTTAATTATGTGATCCAATGTCTTTACAATACAACCTAAAATATATTTTTTTAATCTGTCGCTAATCTGTTTATTTGTCTGTTTGTTCCTATATCGTTCATCCGATTGCCATGAAACTTTGGTGAGTTGCTGTGCGCACGCCCGCGAAGGTGTCTGAATTAGTACAACCATTTTACACTGAGAAAATAATGAACAACATCATCGAAGCTAAAATATTAAATGGAAAATTTAAAGGAGAAGATGTACTGTTGGCCACGCATCCCAATGATTCCGACAGATATGCCATTCGATTTTAAACGTCTGCATTTTCCAGCGCGACTAGCATTTGCAATGGCTATCAACAAAGCACAATCGCTACAAGTGTGTGGACCAAATTTGGAAAATCCACGCTTTTCACATGGACATCAGCATGTGGCCTACTCACGCGTTGGAAAACCTTCTGATTTATTTGTATACGCACCAGACGGAAAAACAAAAAATATTGTGTATCCAAAAAGCACTTCAATGATCAGAATACAAACATTTTCTTTCTTTGAGTGGCATTGCAACGCGCGCCGGGTGCTCGCTAGTAAATAATAAAAATAATACTGGTTACTCACAAGCTCTGCTTCTAAGGTCCCATATCTTGAGGGTTCGGTCGTGGCTCCCCGTAATGACCTTGGAGGGCTCGCCGAGGAACTTGGCCGCCATGACCTTCCCGCTGTGTCCGGTAAGAGTGTGCTGCAACAATAAGTGTAACAAAGAATAAGATAATTATACCTATATAAAATATAAACAAAACATTGATAACATATTGGAACTGGAATTGGAAATAACTTTGTCTCGTTAAAATACATCGCATCGTTTGCTCATGGCAAGAAATTCAATTTTCAAAATTTTTTCAAATACAATTTTATTAAAATTTGATGTAAAACAATAATTTATCTTTTTTTGTGGTTAAATAAAACACCGGTATTCAAATCTGGATCTATTTCCCAACCGGGGAAGGTGCATTATCCTACTATGCTACAGCGACAATATTTTTAGCGACAAATTTTCGAACATAAATGTTACCTTTTTGATATTCATACATTTAATCGTTTCATTATTTGAAAGAGCCATCTACCTTATTTTTACGGTATCTCAACATTATGGTTCGAAAATTTGTGGCTAAAAATATTGTCGCTGTAGCATAGTTGAATAATGCACCTTCCCCGGTTAGGAAAGAGATCCAGGTTCGAATCCCGGTGGCGCAACATCAATATTTTTAGATAAAATTGATTTTATATGTAGATCTTTTTAATTATTATTTAAAATATCACAGACCTATGTTCTGAATAATTACAACTTCACAATAAGAATGTGTTCTCCTAATAGTAATGCATATATTCCAGCGTGATAAGGTTTTTTTTTACCCGATTCGCCCTAAAGATAATAGATAAATGTTACGAAATAAATATAATGCTATGAAAAAGAAAACCAGAGAAAATATAAAAAAATAAAAAATCAATAAAAAAGTTCACACATATATATAAATTTAAATAAAATATAAATACAACATATATAAATATTTCAGTCACGACCATTATAATATCTGTATCTATTCTGTAGGCGTTGCCATTCTCTGTTTAGGGAACCAGCTTTCCATGAGAGCGTCGCTTGCACCAGAGAGTTGGTGCTGAGATCCAAGCGCAGCTTTTCGCCCGCAACTCGATGTCTCAGAAGCGCAACGAATCCATGTATACGGCCTTCGGTAAACATTGTAGATGCGCTGCAATAACGCGCCAGTCCGAACAGTATTCTGTTTGAGTTGTTGTACAGAATTCGGAGACGGTTATACGTCACTTGCTTGTATTTCGACCAGCGCTCGCACATTATATCATTCGATACAGCAGAATTGAAAAATTTGTTTCCTTTAAAAATTCAAGTTTTTTTCTGCTGTTTTAATTTTTGAATTTCTTCAATGGTGTTTTACTGACTCGTGCAGGCAGTAAAATTATTTGCATTCGAGGAATTGCATTTTTGCAAAAATTGAAATCGCCTTGAGCGATGTTTACCTATGGATATAAATGGTTTGGGTATTAACAAACAATAAAATCACACACGTTTCTTGTTAAAAAAAAACGGTTTTTTAATCAATTTAATCAGCTCGGAATTTTATTTCGTATGGAAACACCTCGCATGCGATTTTAACACAATACGGAGCAGAGTTCAACGGCTATTCTCAAGAGAACATATCGAGAACCTGCAGGAACCGAGTTCTCGCGACCCGAGACGATACGGAAGACGTACAGGCTGTGGAAATGGAGGCTTTTAGCGCTCGCGACGTAGAACAATGGAAACAAACGAAAAACGAATGACACTCGAAAAATACATTAACATGATAAGGCTTCTGTCGACGGATGTGCGGAAAGCAGAAATTCAATTAAATATAACCGAACCTCGAGGGTTGGCTTAGATTGAACCGATAATTTTAAAATGACAGAAAAAATACATACGTAGATATTAAATAGCTGATCTTCTTAAAGTGGTTTAAATTAATAAAAATAAACTTAAAAAAATCTTAATGACTAAATTTGTCGAGAATAGTGTAAGGTTGCTTTTGAACGCAAAAAACTAATAAAAATGTATGAATCTACACTAGAAAATGGAACACACAGAATAAAAATGGTAATATTCTATACGATCCAAAAATTGCTGGCTGGCCATGTCAAAAGAATGACCGATGACAGGACATCAAAGATTATGACTGAGTGGAAGCCCTAGAAGAGACCAAGAAAGAGGAGGAGAACTGAAACAGGATGAGAGGGTCTGAGAACTGGACAATGATGGCCAGGGATAGGAGTCGGTGGAGAGCAATTGTGAAGAAGGCTAAATACTACCTTGGGATGAAGTGTCGTGGAAGAATAAGGTATAAGTTACAAAAATTCTGTTAAACAAATATAACGACTCTTACAAAAAATATGTTAAACAAATATAAACTAAATAATCTATAATATGGATTAACATGAACATTAGCGCCATCTGTGTACCAGAAGAAACTTTAATGGCTTAGTTCTAAAAACAAACATACCAACTCACCGCTGTACCCATAGCGCTATTGTGTATTTGTCCCATCGAGCTATTCACATTACTCTGTTCTGTCTATAAGCTAGTGAAGCCGTATAGTTCTTGTCAACGTAGCTACAATGCGTCGATTGTAGCCATTCACACTACTCTCTTCTATTTTTAAGTTAGTGTATTACTCAAGTCATATAATTTTAAATTCCATTCGGTTGATCCGTTTTGCATGATGTCGTTACTTATGCTGTTTACCTAATACCTTCTTACCCATATGAAATCAATATAAAAATGTATGGACGTTTTAAAGAACATTTTCTATGGTTGAACATGATTCATCTATTGTTTGAAAATCCTTCACGTAATAACTAAAGGAAATAATTATTTTTACTAAAGTTTAACGTAGAAAATAGTTGTGCCAATTGCTTTACATTTTTCTCAAATCCATGTATCAAATGCACCTCGTCATGAAATCAACACGTTAAAAATAGTAAGATAGTAAAATTCGCAAATTAGTTAAAGACAAAGTAGACACTTCAATGATTTGCACGCAGTTGTGAGCCTTTCTAATGTTATTCTGTTAAAAAACAGCATAGGTAACGACTCCATACAAAACGGATCAACCGAAAGAAATTTTCAATTCGGTAAATAACCAATTATATGACTTGAGTAATTCACTAGCTTAAAGACAGAACAGATTAATGTGAATAGCTCGATGGGGCGAATACACGATAGCACCGTGGATACAGCGGTGAGTTGTTGTGTTAGTTTTTAGAATTAAGCAATTAAAGTCTCTACTGGTGAAAAGATGGCGCTAATTGTAAAATAATGATTCCGTTTATGTTAATCCAATTATTAAATTTATATTTTAATTCCAGAATTTTTAGTAATGCACAGCTTGTTTTGCCTGCTCGCAATTGATGGTCTGGTCCCTAGCTCGACATATTAACGGGATACTACTTTGTACATCGATAATATTTTCACGTGTTTTTGCAATATATGTGACATGCAACTTTATAAATCCATTTCTTGCTGTGGACTACTGTTAATTATTAGGAGAACACATTCTTATTGTGAAGTTGTAATTATTCAGAACAGACGGTCTGTGATATTTTAAATATGAATTAAATATATTAATTACAAAGATATACATATAAAATAATTTTTATCGAATAAAATTGTTGTCTCAAATTGTTATCAATTCATTTTTATTAAATTTTAGTTATTTGAGATTCTGTAAAAATAAGGGCTCTTTCAAATAATGGAACTATTCAATGTATTAATATCAAAAGGTAACATATAGGTTAGAAAATTGTCGCTAAAAATATTGTCGCTGTAGCATAGTTGGATAATGCACCTTCACCGGTTAGGAAAGAGATCCAGGTTCGAATCCCGGTGGCGCAACAACAATATTTTTCGATAAATATGATTTTATATGTATATCTTTCTAATTAATATATTTAATTCATATTTAAAATATCACAGACCTATGTTCTGAATAATTACAACTTTACAATAAGAATGTGTTCTCCTAATAATAAAGTTGTATTAATATGTCCAAAATTTAATAAAAATGAATTGATAATTCTGGCGTCTGCCATCAGTTTACTCAAAGGTATTTGAGATTCTGTAAAAATAAGGTAGATGGCTCTTTCAAATGATGGAACGATTAAATGTATTAATATCAAAAGGTAACATATAGGTTCGAAAATTGTCGCTGTAGCATAGTTGGATAATGCAACTTCCCCGGTTAGGAAAGAGATACAGGTTTGAATTCTGGTGGCGCAACAACAATATTTTTCGATAAAATTGATTTTATATGTGTATCTTTCTAATTAATATATTTAATTCATATTTATTACTGTTAATGTTGGGAAAGGTATCGATCCTCGAAAAAATAACGATATCCAAAATTTTTGGACCCCCATTAGTGATGTGTAAATCTTTACAAGACTGTGATAATGACGGTGATAAGAAACTGAGATTTAACGATGATTGGTAACAAAGATTTAACTGTTTAGAGGTTTACTTTCTAGTGCACCAGTCATTGCTCGAAGAATAACGTATAATCAGTTACCAATAATCGTTAAAATCGAACACAATCACAATAGCAATAACGATTTAAGTAGCGATTTAATCATTACTACCCTCCATTTAACGCGGGCTCCAATGCATTGCATTAGCAGAGTAACGCCACTGGCTAGCAGTAGTATGCCAATTGGTATAGCATGTAAGATCTACAGGAATAGATAATCTTTTTGAAAACGTTCTAGAGGCGTCTGGTGTCGATTCCGGTACCGGTTAAGCTGAAAATAAAACACAAGGTAAAAAAATATAAAAATGATAAAAAAATTCTAACGCGAAATTTTTATAGTATTTTTGTACTGACACGACACTTGTGGCAAATCCTGGCATATGACAAATTTTGATAAACCGCTGAATAAACATATTCTGATGAATGGATATAAATAAAACATTGTTATAACTCTACATATGCACTACTAAACAGTAACTCACATCATTGACAAAATTAAAATCTATCTCAACAATCAGATTCGCAGTAATAACCAATGAACATATTACTTTAAAAATGTCCAATTCAGGAATAGGACAGAGACATGCGTCGTGCGTTGCTCCTAGACTGTACAAACAACTGTCAAAATCAATTAAATAAAAGCAAATATAAATGTGTGCATAAAAGGGGCTGTAAAATGGTTTAAAGATCTTCAAAATAATTTAATAATTATGTATTCTAACATATTTCTTATTCCCAAGATCTAGTCTGATTAATTTCCCAACATTTAAATCAATATTTATTATTTCACATTGTATTATTAAAGATTTTGATCTTCTTTGATATAACACGTAATATAATATATAATATATTAATTATTGAACGAAAATATAATGCATTGTGCCCCTCCCTTCCCTTCCCCGCCCGGCCACGCCGCTGACTAGTCGATTAGCGACCTTGATCTAATGTTGTTATACGTGTACGGTACAATTAACAATATTATATTGATTCAAGATTTCGCGTCTATATTGTGTCGGAACCTTTGACGAAATAGTGAGTTCAAATAATAATAATATACAGTTCACATCTTCGGAGATGCTAGTAGAATCCGGATTGTGGTGAGTGCCAAACTCCTTCCTATACCGACATTCTTCCGGCAACACGTATATAATATTTGTATTGAAATCAAATTATTTTATGTTTTTGTTATTCAATTTTCTATGTTAATTGAGATGAAAAATGTCATTATTTTGATTGATTTCACTGTTGGATGAGCCGGTCTCTTTTTATCACACACTTTTGTCTGGTTAAGGAGACAGTGAAGTAATATAAAATATGTATTATTGGTGCACTCTCATTCAGGTTGTCTTTTGCTAGGTTGTCCCTCGAGCACACCGCCTCGGGCGACGCTCGCCGGACGACTGCGATAAAGGTTGCGCTTTACGAGTCCGACTGATTTACAACAGACGTGGACCGTAGAATTTGACAACTGATCATAGCGAAGACGGTAAATAGCCCATTGAGGCACGCGGAAGTGGCGGAGGACATTTTCTTAAATTGCGTACTGTTTATTTTGTTACGGCAAATGGATAAAGGAAGGTCCTTCATTCTGCATACCGGAATTTATTAAGATTGTGGCTCGCGCTTCGCGACAGTAATATAAGTATACTCGTAAGGGAATGTCGCAACATGGTTGGACGGAAATGGCGGTGTAATTGATTAACAAAACTACACTTGAAGTTAATTAAGCTGTTATTATTACGCGCGAACAGGAATAAACATGTTACAATCCTCGAGCACTGGACGTTTTTGAAATAAAATGTTGAGGTGTATCTTTGGGCCGGTTTCAAGAGAATGATTTTAGTGTAGTCGGTGCTATTATTGTATAATACAGCGAGTTCCAAGAGTAGTTATCGTTTTGGTTCATTCGCTGCACCAACGCAACGAGCGGGAGAGCGATCGCTAGCCGCGTCCTTGAGAATGCAGTCGCTATGGAGCGTGCCCTTACCAGTTGTTCGTGAAACATTTCCTCGAAAATTGATATCCCGACGAGGTGTCATAAACTGGCATCCACGTAGTCCCGACTTGACACCAATGGACTTTTTCAATCAAAGGTATACAATACTTCCTCTTTGGAACAATTAAAATAAAATATCCAAGAAGAAATGGCAGCGATCACCGATTTCAGAGCAGTTCTCAGAAATTTTGTCTCCCGTTTAGAAGAGTGTCATCGAGATAACGAAAATTTTTAAGAAATAAACATTTTTTTATTAGACCAATCCATTATTTTTTTACAGAATATTTATTACAAAAAATACTTTTGGGACACTTGTATTACATTGTTGGCATTGGAAATAGAAACATTTATGGTGACAAAAAAATTATATATAAATATATGTCACATGGACAAGAAAACGACATGAAAAAAAAGGTTATGAACATAAAAACAAAAAAAAAGAATAATAATTTACATTTTGCAATATTGTTAATTAGATTTTTGAATAGTGCTAGTGTAACAGAAATTATATCACATACTAGGAGAACACATTCTTATTGTGAAGTTGTAATTATTCAGAACAGACGGTCTGTGATATTTTAAATATGAATTAAATATATTCATTAGAAAGATATACATATAAAATCATTTGACATATCGTAAAAATAAGGTAAGATGGCTCTTTCAAATAATGGAACGATTAAATGTATTAATATCAAAAAGGTAACATATAGGTTCACATATAAATATATCGTCGCTGTAGCATAGTTTGATAATGCACCTTCCCCGGTTTGGAAAGAGATCCAGCTTCGAATCCCGGTGACGCAACAACAATATTTTTCGATGAAATTGATTTAATATGTATATCTTTCTAATTAATATATTTAATTCATATTAAAAATAATCGTAAGCTTGACACATTCTTCAACTCGCCGAGGAAAGTTTGCGATTGTCATACTCGCGATGAGACATGGAAGTTTATTAATGACTAAAGGGGTGGACGAATTACCGGATAATAAATTCAAGTTAACGATTGGACCTGTGTTGGATTTAAAACAGGATCAGGTTTAAATATTTACTGATATATTTAAAAAAAACTTAACTTTGATAATGAAGATAATTGAAATTTTAAAAACAAATAACACATTTATAATGTACGAATAAACTAATAAATTATTAATAATACTTGATATAGATAAATTAAAATATTTTATAGTACACTGGTGGCCCAAAAAAAGTGAGAATATCTCGTAACACACGAGTTATTTCAAAACATAATATAATTAATTATAATTCTTAATGTAATTTTATTTGCACAATATTTAGGTAATCAGAAATCATCAAAATACTTCATATTGCATCATCTACTGGGTTCAAATGGGTGATTGTATTTCTGGTTGCGAGATGGAACTCCGTCCTGCTGTAATGTCCAGTTATGCTGTAATGTCTAGAGCTATACTCCAGGCATTGTTTTGAAACTATTTGATCATTTTACTAGCAACCCAACATTTTTCAATTTGCAAATTTTTGATCAGATCTGCGGTTATTTTGGGCAACAATTTGAAAAAACCAAATATAAACAATGAGAAAATTAATAGTCAAGATGGCGACCGGAAATTATCGAAAAAAAAACGTAATAGAGGTAAATAGGTAAGTAAGTAAATTAGTAAACTATTTAAGCTATTGTTGATATAGTTTTATGAAATGTTCTCGCTTTTCTTCATTTTACGAAATGTTCTCACATTTTTTGGGCCACACTGTAGATACTAATCACAGACCAGTAAATAAAAATACATGAAATAAAGTGTACATATAGGAGAGGGGTTTGGAACATTAGTTGCGGAACGAGGGGCATTCTACACATGTTCTTGGTGGAAACATAAATCCGATAGTTTATGTCACATTTATGTATATACTAAAAACTCTTCGAAAATAAAATCATTGTCTAAACATGACGTATTTTTTACATTAATGCATATTATATTGTAAGCGTTTAAATTTTCATTCCAATTGAGTCATATTTTTTAAAAAAGTCGCAGAGCTATTCCATCGTGTAAGTGGTACCAAAATGATTACGTGGGTGACACCAATGCAAAACAAAAAATTAAGTAGGTAAGTTTTTTTTAATGGATCTTAAAATAATATTATCATATATATTATAAATGTAATCATTTTGAAAGATATCTTCTTAACAATAAAAAATATGCAAATATTTAAGATGTCGAAAAATTGCAGTTAAAATTAATTTTGACAGTGACAGTTGATTGGCTTTTGAATTTAATATTTTTTTTATAGGGACCAAGAAATCAAAACGACAGATATAATCTTTTATTTCCGGTTCGGTGATCTTAAATATGACACAAAGTCAGTATGTATGTATATTATGTATAAATATAGTCTGTGCCAACTATTATACTATTTATAACCTGTAGAACTCTTGTGTTAGTGATTTGTCTTTCACAGATGTTATGGTATTTTCGTATAATAAGTGTTAACATAGTAAACAGTTTCATTTCGGGATACATGTATCTAGTTACCTATAGTACCTACCATATATGTATCCAGCTAGATATATAAGATACACGCAAGAGGTAGGTTAAAGGTCACAAATGAATTATGTTCGAGTCTACCATTAAATTAATCATTATGTTTATAAATATTTTTAGTATTTACTGAAGTTTGTGGAGCCATCTCAGAAGCATTAAAAACATCTAAAGTTTGCTTATAAAGAACGGCTTGAATGAACTCTCTTTAGACCTCTGTGTTAATGTTATTTAAAAAAAATCCAGTGGGGTCACATTTATATATGTCAGAGGCGTGCAGTAAATATAAACTTAGGTTATGCTGTTACCGACGATGTTACCTTTTTTTTTTTTATTATTCCAACTTTATTACATACATATTATAACATTAGGTTATGGTACTTGCCCACCGACATTAATCTCTATGCTTAACGCGGTCACAGGACTAGCGACACTAGCCGAACGCAAGAAAAATATTTCTATGCATTTCCGTTTTCTGTCGTAGGGAAGGAGCGTGATCGACACCTCGCGTAATATAACTTAAACATGTGATTTCGTATTTATCAAGAAGGATAATTACAATCATATATTGTTTTGTGCATCTGTCACCTATTATCTTTAAATTGTAAAGTGTGGGTGTTATTTTGATTTACTCTTCTAGGATATAGTCCCCTTCCTGACAAATGGGCTTCCGATCTAGAGAGACGTCATTTTTTTTCCGTTTATCACGACTCCAGAGTACCGAAGTGTTCCTCTGTCTCTTAACATGATGTTTTAAAGAAAGGTTCCTTGAGGATTGCCCAGAGAGTATTGCGGGATGCCAGATATGCCCTATAATATTCGAAGAGTTGATAAATAATGTAAATATAAATATACTTTTAAAACTAGCAATATTAACTTTTTTGGTTAAAATTCATATTTTTATTTATTATCTTTGTTTTATTAACCACTAAAATGAGTTTAAATACATCTACCGGTTTCGAAAAATACCATTTTCTTCTTCAGGATGTCATAACTAACTGAAACATAAATTTTTAGTACCTAACTCAAATCATTACTTAATACAAATTTACTCGAATAATTTTTAGGAAAAAATTTTAGAATGGGACTCGTAGTTAAATTTAGTTGGTTGTTTATAATTTTTTGATTAGTTTTACACGCTTTATTTATCTCCAACGATTCCAAATTATTTAATTTGTGACCAACACCGTTTACATGCAAAATTGACAATCCCAATTTATTATTATTTAAATATACCCTGACCCTCACACCATAGCTATTCAACCAGATCGTCTGGTCGATCCACGAGAGTACCGATCGCGAACAGTGCGTACGGCGAGAGGACGAGAGAAAGTGTTGTGCTGAGAATAATTAACAAAATCGATAAAGACTTATTAAACAGTTTAAAAAAATGATGCGACCGATGATACCGTGAGTCCATCTGCCTGTTCCGAGCTTCAGTTGAGGTATTCCATAAAAGTTATTATTTTTAATTGGAATGAAACGGAACGGCGAAGATGAAGGGACAGATCGAGAGTCGTGTGGAGACATTTGGAGGTTAAAACGCCGAGGCGTCTTGGGGAGATACGATTCGTGTGAGATACTCTTAGGATAATCTCTTAGTCATACAGGGGGTGTGATCAATGCCGGATCCCAAGGATAAACTGAGCATTACACCAGAATAGTCGTAGGTGAGTTCAAAGTAACGGACCTACATATTCGTGTACTTCCACTGACTACCCAGTGAGTGTGAACGAGACTCAAGTGACGTACGTCACAATATATTTTAAAGTTAGAACAGTTAGTTACTAAAACCTTTCCGTCATATAAACATTTTTTTCCCTCTATTATATGGAATAATTATAACATTTGGTCATTATTACATTTAGTCGTTAACGTCATTGGTTGCCTCTGGGGTCATAGTAACAGAGCCATATCTGCACAATATCGATAAAATCGTTATTGTATTAAATTCAGATAGCAGCGAGACAGAAGCCGCAAAAGTCGTGCACCCTCAAAAGGAAGGGTCACATTTATGTGTTGATGTCGCAGAACATTGTCACAGTCCAGCAGAAGTTCACCCTGTCCAGGTCGCAAAAGGGTGAGAGGAAGAGCCAGTGAAATGCTCCGTTAGGTCTCCCTAGCCATCACTTTTTTCGGCATCGTCCATCCCAACAACCCCCAGCGGGAGACCCACACCCTAATAAATCCCCGGAAATGTCCGAGATTACTTTAATTTCTTAATAAATAATTGTTCTTTATTTCTTATATGCAGCGCGCGCCCCTGGTATGTGTAAATATCGGTAGAAGGACAGGACTTGTATATCTGTGCTCCGCCGCTGTTTCAGAGACTGGCTGTCAATGGTTTTATTAAAAGTTGCTTTAAGATGAATCGCCAACCCGTGCATCGAGAAGGTACTACAAGTTAACCGCCTTAAAGGCTCTACAGCTCACAATGACTATTCAATTCTTGAACTGGGAAAATATCGATTATATAGAACACAATGGTTGTTCCGTACAGGAAACAAGAAAACAAGGATGGTGGTGGGTTCGCAGATCTCAGCTTCTCTCAACCGGCGATGATGATGATGATAATGAGGTGGAAAAAAATGAAACACAAAAGATGTTCAATATAAGCACACTACGGCGACAAAATGGAGAATGCCGGCCGCGGCAGAATACTCCTGTTTTTATTCAAATTCATTACAATACATACAGTCATTTTGCAAGTATATAGAAAGTGAATAGATTTAAAATGAAACTGACTAAATATATTAAAAAAAAAACTTTAATCTTGTATATATTAGAGCATATATAAGGAGTGCTTATGTATGCACTATATTAAGAATTAAATAAATACGTAAAACGGCGACAGTCCGCCGCTTGAGACGTTCTTCTAAGACGTATTTGTTTTCCTAAATCTATCCCACGGGTTTTTTGGCGCCGCGCCGATGACTACACCTTGAAATTATTAACACGTGTCTTATCATATTAATTAATATGGCGCCTGCTCGGCGAGAAATTCCTGTGCGATACAATGGTGGTAAGTCCAAAATACCAATTAAAATATTGGTTGATTAGACTTTGTTCGCCTTGAAACCCATGCACCTCTGTACTTATGCAGTAGTTTTTAAATCTTGTTTACCTTAATGATGTGATTTCTCAACCATAAAAAGGTATATTCTGTATAGTGATGAGCTCAAAATCACGAACCGTGAGTCAATCACTGATATTTTTGAGTCACACTCACTATCAGTGATTGAATATCTGGGAATATCGTGATTCGTGAGAATTTTATTTATATTTGGTTGTGAAACGTGATTCGGCTCATGTGCATATGAAACTAAAATAATCACCAAAGAATTACGTTATAATATGTGATAAGCGCCATCTAGTAGATTCTGGCAAAACATTTTACGCATTTGACCCGAAAAATAAACTCAACACAGTTTTCAATCGCTGATATTATCGAATACCAATCACAATCACACCAGTGAGTCAAAAGCAGCATTTTTTCTTATCGCTAATTCTGTAATATATAATTCCCCTAATTGTCCCACAAGACAGATCATGTAACGTTATAATAAAAAATAAATCAATAATTTAAAAAATATAGATAAATAAATAAATATCTAGATATGATAGTCCTAGTATGAAAATATGGAAAGACAGTGACATAAAGCAAGCAACAAAAATCATGTTGGTTCAGTCTTTCCAATCTTCATGTATGCAGCGGAGACTTGGACAGCTCGCAATAGCGACAAACGTAAAATAGATGCCATCGAAATGTATTGCTTGAGAAGAACATTACTAACCCGAGGACAGCCTGCCTAATCTAAATCCTAATCCTAAAGAGAATACCTAAATATTGCAAGAGATCTAACCACAGCAAGCTCTATCTACAGCAGGGCATAAAATATGTCCAAGAACACACAATTACTGAAATTTTACCTACAAAGGCGGCACTGTTATTAAAATAAATATCAGATATCTCATACAAACGAAACTATTTTTTTAATTGTATTTAGAGATATTAAGATATGGAAATATGGGTAATTACAAAGCTTACGACTTGTCTTCGGCTGGCTTAAGTGATTACTTTACACACAATGTAACGTTCTCCATTCCAACCAATCAAGACAGGTCGTAAGCCCTGTATTTGTATACCTCCATATTTTTACATTAATAAAAAAACAGCTTCGTCTCAATGAGATGGTGGTTTACAGAGTTATCCAAAAGTAATGAGCGTTACATGGTCTAGATATTATATGTTTAATAATTTTTCGATGGTTGCATCGAGCGTGTGAATGCGGTTCAGTAACATGCGATGTCTAGGTGTTGTTAAAGAGCCCCCATTTAAAAGCTAATGCATGAGAATATTAAATATATATTCTTGGATAAGTGGCACCGCTCCGAGCACCAATGACAAAGGATACCCATTACGAGAAAACTGAAGCGACATTTTACATTCTCACACGAGTGCAGGATGTGAAGAAAAAAACGTCAAATAAAAAAAATGATAAAATACTTTAAAACAATACATTTAATATAAAGGATGTTGAATTCTGGAGTTTGTACAAACAATAAAACATATATACTCATACATACTATGTGCTATTAATGGCGAATAATGAACAAGAACTGCAGAATCTGGTGAGTAGAATGTACGATGTGTGCAAGGAAAGCGACCTCATGATGAACGTTAACAAGTCGAAAGTGATGGTATTCGAGAAGGAGGAAAGCAAGACACCGCGCTAAATACTTGTAGGTAATGAATGTTTGGAACAAGTAGACGAGTTTGTATATTTGGGAAGTATGTTTGATAGAAACGGAATGGCTGAGAATGATATCGAAAGGAGGGTGACTGCAGGAAATAAAGTGAACGGCGCTTTGAATGGAATTATATCTAACGGGAATTTGTCAACCGAGGCAAGACTAGCGGTGCACAATGGAATCCTGGTACCGACACTGATGTATGGAAGTGAGGCCTGGAGCTGGCAGAAAAGGAACGAAAGTCGGCTGAATGCAGTGGAAATGAGATCACTTAGGCGTATTTGTGGCAAATCTATTTATGATTGAGTAAGGAATGAAGAAATAAGGAAAGAATGTAAAACTGATGTTAGTATAGTGAGTACGATTAAGAAAGGATCACTTAGGTGGTTTGGTCATATGGAACGGATGAATAAGGAGAGAATGTTAAGAAAGATATATGACGCAAGTGTTGATGGCACCAGAAATAGAGGACGTCCGCGAAAGACTTGGCACGACCAGATGAACCAGAGAATGGAGGATGGTTCTGTTAGAAGTCTCAACAATCAGCGAGCTAATATGAGAAGATGTATAAATGTGGATGAGGCGAGAATTGTGTGTCAGGACAGAAGAATGTGGCGCTCTATCCTCTATGCCTACCTCCGCGGAGAAACAGCGTGATGGTAAGTAAGTAAGTAAGTACTATACACAGTGCTAGTCTCCAATTCGAGTACTCGAATATACTCGTACATTTTTTAAGTAGTCGGTAATATACGAGGGGCAAGTAAAAAATAAGGTTCCTACATTTTTTTCAGGTATAAGGTATTTTTTATTGCAATAAATAAGTAAACCATCTGAAAGCTTGTACTTTATTCTATTTTTCTACATAGTCTCCTGATTTTTCTATGCATTTTTCCTGACGAGTTATCCACTTCTGAAAACCCGCTTCGAAGAATTCCGCCGCTAGGCCGCCGATGAACTTGGTGACCGCTTCTTTCACCTCTTCATCTGTATTGAAGCGTTGTCCACCCAAGTGTTGCTTCAATTTCGGAAACAAGTGGAAGTCGCTGGGAGCAAGATCAGGGCTGTAGGGGGCATAGTCAAGCAATTTCCAGCCGAATTTGTCCAGTAGGGCGGTGGTCTGTCGAGAGACATGCGGGCGAGCGTTGTCGTAGTGCAGCCTAACGCCCTTGGTCAGCCTTCCTCTCCGGCGATTTTGGATGGCTCTTTTGAGTTTTGTCAATGTCTCGCAGTACCTGTCCGAATTGATGGTGGTCCCTTTAGGCATAAACTCGGTCAGCAAGACGCCTTTTCGGTCCCAAAACACCGTAGCCATCACTTTCCCTGCGGAAAGCGTCTGCTTAAACTTTTTCGGCCTAGGCGATTCAGGATGGCGCCATTGTTTGGACTGTTCTTTTGTTTCTGGAGTGACGTAGTGACACCACGTTTCATCTCCCGTAATAATGGAGTCCAAGAATTCTTCGGTATTCTCGGCGCATTCTCGAAGAAACCCCTCGGCACACTTGACACGATTGTCTTTGTGGGTTTCTGAAAGCATGTGTGGGACCCACCGCGCGCACACCTTGCGATAACCAAGTTTATCGGTCAAAATGTTGTCGATGGTTTTTTCACAAACCTCAGGAACCTGGACAGCAAGCTCCCGAAGCGTTACTCTCCGATCTTCGAGGAGAATGCGCTCAATCTTCGCCACGACTTCGTCCGACACCGATGGCCTCCCACTCCTTTGCTCGTCGTGGACGTCTGTGCGTAATACATATTTAAGTAGTCGGTAATATATACTTAAGTAGTCGATAATACTCGTAAATTATAAATGATGAATAATTTAAAAAAATTACATTTTTAGCTGCGTCCTGCGTTAGAGCGGTTACTGGACAAGTATATTTTTTTGCATAGTTTCGTTCGTCGGCAATGCTAATGCGATATATGACGGAACAATTTCTTTGTAATTTTTTGTGTCTTCGTGTCCTCCTGACTTGTCTTATCAATGACAATAAACAATATAAAATATATAAAAAATATCTTTTTTGAATTTATCTACTAATGGATGGCAGCTGTGGCGCAAACTGTTAACAGTTTTTTTCAACAGCGGGAATTATTAAAACAAAACTACGCACAAATATCATATATGAGACGTTCATATTGTTTTTAACATTGAAATAAATGTATAAATAAGGTTTACTCTTTCGTTTATTATATGTGTAAGAATTTGAATTATTAATAGCTATTTTGGTACATTGGAATTCTGTGCTGACATTCTTCCGGCATCTGTGCATGTATGCAACATTAGGGATTACCCCTCTCGAAATACCCATAATAGTGACAAGTAAAATAATAACTAAATGCAGTGTAAAGTTTAGTTTAATATTTGAAGATTTTTTTGGCACCCCTGTACATAATAAGACGGCCTCATAAAAGAGATAAATGTCTTTAAGTTCAGCGTTCAGCTTAAACTCTAATGGTAATCTTGCTATGCTAATACTGAAATATTGAAAATATATATCGCGCGTATTAGCGTCATCGTATAATGGAATATTGCTCTTCAAAAATGGAATTGCTGTGATAACTAATAGTTATATTGACGTTGAATCGGGTGTTGAAGATTGCGCAATATATCCACTCTTAGGCAGGAATAGAAAACTTGCCACAGACAACAAGCTTCTCTTGTACAAGGCCGTTCTAAGGCCTATATTCCCATACGCAGCCCCCGTCTGGGGTCACGCGGCTCAATCACACATAAATAAATTACAGACCTTCCAGAATAAGTCCATGCGGTCAGCGCTGGATGCAACCAAATGGTCAAGGATTATACAACTTCATCACGAGTCAGGCATTCTCCCTGTTCATAACACAGATCTTCAAACGATTTTACGATGGACTCCCTAAGCACCAAAACCCCACGATAAACGCGTTAGTTAAATACGACCCAACCGTACTATCACGCTTTAAGTGACTCAAATCTGTCCTCCTTTAGAGGTAAAAAAAATAAATCACTGCGCCAACTAGCAGTTCCCTGCCACTTAAATGTAGATTGATTAATTCTAATAATAAATTAACATAATAATAAAATTTATCAGGTCATTAAGGCATACTCCCAATGAAGGAGCAAGGGGTCCTACGGACCCGGTACTCCGATGCGTCATGGAATCAAAGTCAAAGGATGTTGAAGAGCAAAAATAAACGGAAATTAATTAATACAGTTTAAACGGACATAGGTTCATTTTATGTGTGTGTATACTTGTGTGTCACTTGACAAGGCGTGGAAATAATGAGAACAAAAATATTTATTTAAAAAACAATTTAGAAAAGTCGAAAAAATAAAAAAATTATGTCAGTTGAAAGTAGAATATACAATAAACAATAGACACAAGCATTAAGTCTCAGGCACCCACGATCACTACCTTAATAAAGGTGGAGATCGGCGCAACTTTCTAAGTACCGACCCGGCCACGTCTTGTACATTAACCGACAATATTTAAATTATACTCTTTCAGGGGATTGAAGTAAATGTAGTTCACGTAAAAGGGATTGTGATCTAAGAGAATTTAGACGTTCCATATATTCATTCAGAATAGATTATAATCTATCCAGCTGAAGCATTGACAGGCCAGTATTAATTATATTACGATATGGTCAATTATTTATAATAAAAACAATTTTAAATATGAATTAAATATATTAATTAGAAAGATATACATATAAAATCAATTTTATCGAAAAATATTGTTGTTGCGCCACCAGGATTCGAACCTGGATCTCTTTCTTAACCGGGGAAGGTGCATTATCCAACTATGCTACAGCGGCAATATTTTTAGCGACAATTTTCGAACCTATATGTTACATTTTTTTTGATATTAATACATTTAAACGTTCCATTATTTGAAAGAGCCATCTACCTTATGTTTACAGAATCTCAAATACCTTTGAGTAAACTGATAGCAGACGCCAGAATTATCAATTCATTTTTATAAAATTTTGGACACATTGTATTAATATGTATTATTAATACAATGTAATAATTAAATGTATTAATATCAAAAAAAAGGTAACATTTAGGTTCGAAAATTGTCACTAAAAATATTGTCGCTGTAGCATTCGTCGATGGCTTTTCTATAACATCGAAATAGTTATCGAGCCAATTTCTGAAGTCATCGTCGTTGTTGAACGTTACGCCACGCATTTGATTGGAGAGCGACCGAAAAAGTGATAATTTGACCGAGCGCAGTCGGTACTATAGGGTGCACGCGGCAATTGAGCTCCTGGATGACCATTTTGACATGACATGAACCACCACACAATCTCAATTTTGCCCATTCATTCTACCTATAAAAACACACGTTGTTCTCCCTTTACCGCAAAGACCTCCCCATCCTTCTCCCTCTTTTTTCTTTTCATTAATTTTCTGCATATAAACATAATACTAAATATTTTTGTGGATTTTCATTATTAGTATCACATGTTAAATAGTTATTATGTTTGTTATAATATGTTTACACTGTCAAAATCCCTCAATAAAATAAAAATTTTACACTGAGATTGGATAAGGGAAAACGGCGACACTGGCATTTTAGAGTCACAAAATAGTGGAGAAATAGCACTTGAAAAAAAAACCGCAAAGTCTTGTTAGACTAGCTAATACTTTTCATACTAAAGATATACTTTATAATGATCTTACATTTAATACAAAATTCGTAAATTATTTTTCAAAATCTTATTTCTTGATTATGTTTAGTAAATTATAAATTTATCTCTGCAGCGATGGACAATTACTACGCGCAATCTGGTTGTAAAAATGATTTTTTGTTTGTGTACTAAGAATTTAAAACTTATGATTTTTATTGTAGCATAATCTTTCTTTTCATAATCTGATTTAGAACTAGTAATTTTCTACAGTAGCATTTTTCTTTCTTGACACTTTTGTTCTTTATTTAACCTTTTCCAAACCATGCAGTAACACAGGACAACATAAAATTCATATTTTAGGTAATCCTAAAGTAAATATTAGCGCTTAGGAATGACTAGTGAAAAACCATGTATGAAAAGGGAATCATACAAAAACAATTATTTTTTCCATTCAATCTGTTGTAAAATTAATATGTTGGCTAAAATACAATTTGTGATATAAAAGACAGAGATCACACACTATTTTCACAGTAAAAAGAACAACAAATATATAAATATAATTATCTCTTTCTCACTAATTAAATGAAGAGAGATAAGAAGGAAGGACACATTGTATAGGACTTAATGAATGCTCTAAATTATGTTATTAATTATTTTTTCAAAATTGAACGCTCAATATTTACAGTAAATTCGTGCCATCAAAGCCATTAAAGCTAATAAAAACATTTTTTCTGACTGTTATTTACGGCAACACGAGTTGACAGCATGGCTGCGTTCGGGTATTTTATATCATGGTATGGTAAGGGTTAAAACTAATGGTTTTGCTGCTCGTGTCAACCAATCGCACTGCATCTAACCCGACAACCTGTCAGGTGACAACTTCTATCGTTCCATTATTTGAAAGCCATGTATATTAATATATTTATTTTATAATCATTTGTGTTGCTTGCGAACAATCGACACGTGACTATTGAAAGTGTGGCCGTACCGAAGTAACAACCAGCGCCCATAACATTACACGGGTGTAAAAAATGCAACAAGACCGCCTCCCGCCCGGTAATCTTTGTCCTCGGCGTCTTCCGCGGACATTGTAATATTTCATGGAAACAACAATCCCGACACGGGAACATCGCAGCGAGGCGAAAATAACTCAACACTATTGCCACTATATATATATATATAATATGTAGTCCATTCTTGTTTCCGCATAGCGGCTGCAGATGTCGTGTCGTTGCGTCCAGTAATCTGTGCTATTCTATTACGTAGATTCATAAATGAATACCGATATCACAAGTGCAATACGCATTTTTTTTTAGCAATATTTGAATATGTCCAAGAACACAAAATTAAAAATATATGAAAGTATGAGGTAATTACAGGGCGTACGACCTATCTTCGGCTGGCTTAAGTGATCACTTGATATATATATATAACGTTCACCAAATCTCACACCTCAATCTCTACATTTATCAAATTTTTGAAAGTTGTATTTATGTTAGTATGTGGACTCGCTTCGAGTACCACTACACCATCGCCATCTATGCATCAAATTTGATAATTCATGTTTCCTTTTCTTTTTTAAACAGCATATGTGTCATCACTATGAGAATCTTTTTTTTTTTTTCAATATTTGAAAAATTACTTTGTGACCACATATTATATGAATAATAATATAAAAAACTTTGTTCGAACTACTATTTATTGACAAATCAACATGTTTCGATACCTATGGTAGAATTAAGGAGCACTTGAGATGTCCAAACATCAACAACTATTCTGAATTCGCCAGTCATCTTTTAGAAACAAATCATTCTTTTGACATTAACAAGGTTTTAAAAATTATACATACAAATACTAAGGGTTTACAGTTAAATATATTATAAATAAGAAAAAGTGTTGATAGCAAATTAAATAGTATAAATAACCTAATCCTTTTCGTAAATAGTCTCCCATACTTTTAAAGTTTTGTTTTTATCTATGCATGCATTTTTAATTTTAGTATACATTGTTTCCTGACGAACATAGTATAGGTATCAAAACATGTTGATTTATCAATAAATAGTGGTGTTTTATCTTATTATTTACATATTTATTCATTCGTTTGTGTCTACAAACACCCGCAACAACGATCTTATATATTATAGTCCACCCGCAAGCCTCTTATAAAGTAACCGTTGGAATATAGACATAAATACATATACATATATACATAGAGAATTTATTGGAAGATCATCTACGTCAACGGCCATAGAGGTCGGACACACATGGGAGAATAGCTCACAAAACTCCAAACAGAATTCTTCTATAAACATTACGGATTTCATAAAGTATAGAGCTGTGAAATAGTTCACACTTGCTATTTATATCGTTCTATTTAAGCATAGCGGAAGACCTTCAGATAAAACATATTCTATACTAAGAAAAACGCTTGTGAAATGAAAATAGGTCTAACTGAAAAATACATATGAAAATAAAACACAAGATAAACGTTAAAGTAAGAATATGAAATTCAATTAACATTTCCATTATTGAGTACTACCCATTTAGATGACTTGAAGAATTATGAGAGAATTGTATCTACAGTTTACCCATTTAATGCAATTTTTTCAGTGATCTAAACAGATAAAAATATGCGAAGACAAGGTCCGGAGAGTAAGGAAGGTATGGAAAAACTGAACAATATAAGCTAAACTTTTTAATGACGAAGAAATCCTAGAAGAATGGGTATTTCATTGTGAATTATGTGAGTTTTTGGTTTAAGATTTATTAATAAAACAGTATGTATAAATTTCATCTGTGTATGCTGATAAATAATAAAAGTGTAAAAATAGCAGAAATATACAAACAAACTGAGCGGGAACGTAGCGGATTGTTCAATTTTACACACACTTCCGACTTATATTTCAAAATCTTACCGATAGGCTCCTGTCGATTACCTGTCGGTTCGGGTAGGTAGCGTTCGTTTCTTTACGCTTGTTTCCTGTCAAACAATATAGTACCGATAAATAGTTCGCGCGAGCAAGTGACCTGGCTACCGGTCTGTGACTATTAGATTGGATGAAACGCTGCCGCATGTACTACAGGGTGAATATTATGTTTCAGCCGGATGTTGTTTTTGTATAACTATAAAATGAAACATAATTGCTCTTTTAACCATATTTTTTATAACAATCTCGCACAAGCGTGTTATTTCAGCAATTTCATTTCGAATATTGTCCTGTGGCATCGCAATTGTTATTGGCTTATTGGCGTAGACCTTTAATTTCAATCCGTCAAATCAGGTGATCGAGGAGGCCAGTCGATCATCACTTTTTGACAGTATGAGGCCACGCAAAATTTCAAGCGTAGCTCGGGCTGTATGTACGATGGCACCGTTCCAACATGAGAATAGCAATAACCATTAATGGTTACAACATTTATATTATTTTTTTAAATAAAACATTTTAATGACTTCAATATGTTGTTGAAGCGTTAGATACTCCGAAATAAATTGTAATGAACTACTCTCTACGACTATCAAATGCGAATTTACAAACGTCTGCAAAAACAAAATGGCGGCAAAACAAAATCGGCCTGGAACATAATATTCACCCTGCATCTATAACGAACTATCATATTTCATAGAAAAATGCTTCTTCTTGTCTTTGCTTTATTCCTCTTATCTGGAGTCGGATGCTCTAATCATTTTGCTAATCTTTAAGATTCGTGTTACTCCATGTCTTCCTGGTCTTCTTCATACTTATAGCTTTATGAACCACGCAATCTTCCTCCCTTTTCATGGTATACATTTTGAAAATTGTCCAATCACCATCTCCGCATTTTCATTTCAGCCACATGTATCACGTATATCTGTTTCTTAACACTCGCCCAACACTCAGACTCATAAAGCATAGTTGGTCTAATTGCTGAACAGCTCATAAATAGACATCGATATTTTTAGACTCTGCGAGTGTTATTATTGCTTTTACGACTATGTTCTTCATCTCATCGTACTCTATTCGTCCAACGAACGTTGACTATTACGTTGGCTATCACCACTTTGCTCACCGCGGCTCGGAAAAGCCCTACAGTAGACTACCATTACGAGGTGCAAGATCTAATAATTCACTGGATGACTCATCACACGTCTGAGATATTAAAATTTTCAAATTTTCGTTGTGTTAAATACTACTTTTTCGATTCAATAAAATACAATCACTTTGTATGAAACCGTGAAATTTATAATACGTCAACGGTTTCGCTTATTTCAAGCATCGTCAGGACGTATTTAAAACTAACAATAAATACAAAAATAGTGCACTTATATATATATACACAAAGAAGGGGATATAATATAAAATTACACGTGAAAGAGAGAGAGAGATAGAATACATATACAGTTGGAGAGATCATCAAGGGAGACAGAATATATAAGTGCATTTTTTTTTTGTATTTATAGTTAGTTTTAAATACGTCCTGACGAAGTTTGAGATATGCGAAACCGGTTGAATAACATCTTTATTCGTAGCTCTATCCATCCAGATTATTCTTCCGTAGATCCACATCTCAAATGCTTTAAGTCGCCTTATTATTTCGTTCATTCTATAAAATAATATCGAGAACACATAGCATCCGACCATTCGCATTCGTAATCAAAGGTAGAGTTGTGACTGCGAAACGTGCGGATAAATGTTGCACGAGCTTGTTCAATGCGGCGTTTGATATCAACAGGTATATAATTAATTTTATAACATGTAAAAAGTTCTTCAAAGATTTACGCGAATACAATAGTATTTATTTTGAATTTTGTGCGTTTTGATTTTATCAGAATACCACGGATCATTGCCGCTGGCTGTGCTTCTAGAGCCGAGGATGTCCTGATAACTGCTTACACCGTCAAGCGGGAAATTGATGTATAGCAAATGTATTGTGGACAATAGCTTATTCAATATAAAACCTGTTGCTCACGAACGCTGCGGTGACAAGGGACGACGTTAAAATGTTCGTTTTGTAGTGTCGCTACTGTAGGAACATCGAGTACATCTGTTGCCCTTTTGTAGGAACGGTTGCACATTAGTATTACCTAGCAGAGCTGTCAGAATTAAGAAACGGGGCGACGGAGAAATAATTTTATTCTACAATAGTGGTCCGTGTCAGGCGGTGCTCGGGATTAAGATTTAGTTATAATTTAAAATCGGAGGACGCGAAGAGGAGGTATCGTTGTTAAGCGCGAATCTTAAAGAGCGGCACGTGTGATAGGTTAACTATATTTCACTCAGGGTGCTAGAGTGTAAATGAGAAAAATTAGAAAATGATTTATATCGGAGGGAAAGGGTGGCTGACTACGGGCAGGGTGCATGTGTGCAACATTTGATTTAAATTGGTCAAAAGGTAAACAGATGTAGGTATCGACATTATGATGGCATATATTTAATTTTATGTATGTATTTTGTGGAATTGGAAAATGTACGTAATCCTATTTTCAAAATTCCGTAATTAGAAATGGACTTCAAAACTAAACTCACATAGTTCTAATACTCCAAAGGAAATTGACACTTCACTCTAATGTAATATATATCAGTTTAATTTCAAATTTCTCTACGCCTGCTACACAGATAAACATTGGGATATTACATACACCTAGATATTTTATATATAATAAAGATAATATTATAAAAAAAGTGAAGAAATGACGAATTAGATGAAAAATCTTTTATCATTAACTTATCTGAACTAAAATTGTATAAAAAAAATGAGTTGAAGGACAAACCGACTTGGAAGATGATAAAAAAAATATATAAGATAGATAAAAACCTCGGTGTTAGATTATTTAACTTCTACCTAAATGCAGCAAATTTCCACAATTTGAAAACTCTGGAATATCGAAGAGTACGTGTTGGTCAAATACTACTTTTTAAATTGCCGCAAGGACATATTGACATTTCCAGTTAGACAGAACTAATAATTCACAACATTATTATTTTTTTTAATTAGAGATACGTGCACGGAATACATGTCACATCAATATTTTTAGTTCTTTCAAACTAAGCTAAACGCTCGTACTAAGAAACTTGCTGGTCTACTAACCCGACCACTAGATTTACTATGCCAGTATCTTAACCACTAGACCAACAAGCTACTACTGTCAGACAGTATAATTCTCATATTACTAGAAGTAGAACCTCTTACGCACAAAATTCGTTCAATCACTGTTCGTGTAAATACCATAATGATCTTTTAATAAAAATTGTATTTTCAGTATTAACCTTGCTACACTGAAAAAAATATTACATGAACAATTACACCCAATCATTTTACCTATATACACATCTTTGCCTTCTTCTACTACGACCATAATTTTAATCTCTCTACCCTTCTCGCCCTAGTTCTCACCAACTAATGTTATATTAATGCCCATGTAACTTTATAATGAAAACTGTGCCATAACTTCGATACCAATATGCTTAAATAAATTTGTGGATTTCTATAATTAGTCTCATATGTTACACGTTATGTTAATGTATTATGAAACATTAATTAATTAAAATACACGAATAAAAAACGATAACGAAACCCAATCAGAATAACGCATCGGTTAGTGTTGCTATATTATTTTCAAAAACGACTGAATCAGAATGACACGTTTTGAGAAAAACCAGTTTAAATGAAATAACTTATTTTTATTACATTAAATTATTTTTGTTATATGTTCTATTTACTTAATAAAAAATATATCAAATGGGGTTTCACAAACTAAAATTTCAACAAAAATTTTAAAATATTTTTTTAAATTAGCCGTAAACAAAAATGTAATGTTGTAGCTGCATTATCACAGCACACGTGTGCCAAATTTCATCACAATAAGTTAAGTATTTATGGTACAGCGCTAATTTTAATCAATACACATTGTAAATCTCTGGAAATCACAAAAATAACTTCTAAACCATTAATCTACGTTTGGACTTCTGTCTCTGGGATATTATTATTATTTTTGTAGTTTTAATAAAAAAAAATACATGTATTATTTGTGTATTTTTAAAGTTGATATGCTAAAGATAACTATGGATATTAATGACTATATTAGATATAGTGGTTCGAATCGTGAATTTATTATAAAAACTATATTTATGCGTACACAGTGGTATATTTTGTATAATTAATAAATTAATGTAAAAGATCAAATATTTTAATATATGATGTAATAATGTAAAAGGCATTGTTAAATAAATAATACAGAGAGCCACGATTTTTTTATTTGTTGTCCGCCGTGTTGTAGGCAAATCTGAGCGAGATGTGCCGTTCGTATGACTACGAATATTCAGGCGCTGAGAAAATAATCCGTATTAAGCCGGCGTAACGGGCATTTTAAAGTCTATGTTAATTTCTGAGGAACAGAATGCAATTGTGACAGAGGAAAAGGTAATAAAAACAACGTAATATTAATGTACGGAAATGATTTTATATATATGTAAAAAAATAAATATATTAAACATCTGTTAAAACAACATTATCTATGATCGTTCATAAATTTATAGAAATTATAATTTATATTAAAAACGGTTGTGGTATTATTTCAACTTTTGTAAATAAAATGAGGCGCATGCTGTAATAATTTAATTTGAATTTTTATTTTATTTTTATCTATCTTACGTCCTACGATGTAGTGTTGAATAAATAATAGTTGCGAGTGAAGATTTGATAGTTATGACATTCCGTTGTCAGTTGATGTAACTAGTACAGAGGTTCCCAAACTTTTTTGTGTCATGGACCCCTTGCCATGTTTTTCGGTTTTTGGTAGACCCACTACTTACCTGATATTGATTTTTTGTAAATTTCTAATTGTAGTGAAGTTTAGTGTTAAAAACTTAAACCACAAAGCGAATGCCTACATCGTACAACTTACACAATTTTATAAACATATATAATACATTTTTTACTTCTTAGGTACTTTTATAAATAATGTATATGTCTTTATATTATAAGATTATAATGTAAGTAAATAGGTACAATCAGTGTATGTTGAGATCCACTATCGTGGACCCCCATTTTCATTTCATGGACCCCCAAATTTTTTTTTCGCTGACGTAGACCCCTTGCAGGTTATCATAGACCCCTGGGGGTCGATATAGACCACTTTGGGAATCACTGATCTAGTACATACCTTCCTTAATAGCTGACTTGTTTCATTTTGACAGCATGTATTTCAAAATTGAAATACTTATCTTACCCAGAAGATTTTGCATGCGTTTTGATTAGTTTAAATATCAAAGAACGATATGTTGTAAATAATCGCAATTTCTCCAATAAAACGTGAATTTTGTATACGATTAATATTATTAATTATCATTGATAATGATATATTTATTTAATTGTGTTAATGGTGATATTTCTTGTGTGCGGGATTGGATCGACGGAATAATACTCGTATTTTGTAACAATAGTTTGTTATCGATTCAACGGTTCGGACGCTAGAGAGACCGCACCGACCGCGGCGCAATCCTTGATCTCTTTCACGCGTCAATCTTCCTAACCTTGCGCGCGTCTCGCATTCATTCCATAGATACATCATAGATAACCTACTATATTGTTTAAATGTGTAACGCTTGAAAGCATCAATGAAGTAAAACTTCGTATCGTAAATTATGAAATACAAAGCACAACATTTGAGAACATTCTTCGGACGTCGGGACATTCGTGAAAATATGAATTATGTAATTCTAATGGAAAATATTGCAATTGAATGTCAAGAAATGATTGCGACTGTAAATGCAATCATGTTTGACGTTTTTGATGTAAATATTTTTAAGATAGCGTATTTTTGATTATCACTTTTTGTAACGAATCATCTTTGAGCGTTTGAATTTACTATACAGTGGCTTAAGAAGTTTCAAATTGTATCTATATATAACTTTTTTTAGTCCGCTGTGAATTATTTATATATCAATCAGTTTTTGGTGTACAACTTAACTATTCCATAAAATTTAAACGATATCCATTACGGGGTGTAGGCGGAGTCTTGGTAAGAGTGGGGAGATGATTGACAGTGAGACATTGAAATAGATAACCTATTAAATAACGGGTTGTTTGTAAGGTTTAAGTGATTATTAAATATATATATATTCTAAAATTTCTAAGTTATCCAATCAATGGCCTTTATTATTAATGTGTAAAATTTCAAAGCTGTTTTTTTAACTCAGATCTAGCCAAAAATGGTGGAATTTCTCCATTTCTTGAGATAGAGCGGCTTATCCAAATTTTAGTCAACTTTGACATATTTTTTTTATTTTTATTTATTTATTTACACCCTATCCCGAATCGTTTAAAGAGTTGTTTACTCTCTGTTTCGATTCGTTGTAATTACATATTATTTTATTTTATTACATTCAGTCATTATCAAAACTATCTTCATAATACTATCATAGGTTATCTCCGGTATCATAATACCAGAGCCATACCTGTACAATTTGACGTGAGACTTGTTATCACATTAAATTCAGAAGGCAGCTAGAAAGAAGCTATAGAAATCATACACCCCCAAAAGGAGAGAGTAGACGTCACATTTATGTGTTGCTGTCGCAGAACTCGGTCACAGTCCGGCAGAAATTAACCCTGTCCAGGTCGCAAGAGGTATGAGGAAGAGCCAGTAGAATGCTCTCTTAGGTCTCTCTAGCCACTGCACTTCCCGGCATCGCCCATCCCAGCAACCCCCAGTGAGAGAACTTCGACATAGCGAAATGGCAATGCTAATTCTTCTTTCATATTCATCCACGACTGAAGATCGCGACCTCCATGGATTCCCGCGCTTTTGATTAAACTTCTCCATTTTTTTCGACATCATGCAGATCTTAGGGTTGTCATCAGAGAAGTGCCTGATGCCTTTTCTGGGGGATCTTTCTCTCCCTCTTCGCCTTTAGACGTGGCATATCACAGCAAGCTTCTACAGGCTATCTTCCCTTCTCGCAAGATGCCCAAAATATTGAAGTTGTCATCTCAGGCAGCATATTGAGTGTCTGTCCTTGATATTCAGTTCCTGCAGAATGGAGATATTAGTGCGTCTCGCCGTTCATGTGTCATATTATAGGTTATAAATAAAGTTTAATGTCCATCAAAAGGAAAGAAAAAATTCTATAGGATTTTAAAAAGAATCATAAACGATTAAAAATGTCTTTAGAGGAAGAGAGGCATTTAAAGAGATAGATAGAGGCGCCTGATTTGAGTCATTTATTGTGGAAAAAAAACAGAAGAATGCGCCAATAAAGATGAAAAAAAAGAATGGAAGCATAAACAGGGTAACAGAAATACAAAAGAGATAAAAATTCGCGTCCATGCGGGTAACAATGGGTGCTTCACGCCAAGTAATAAAATTGAGTGAATGAAAACGGCCCACAGGTGGCGCGCGCATCCCGTCGCAGAGATGAAGGTAAATATTCTGTATTTTTTATAGTCGCTAATGTGAAACATATTACAATAGGTATATTCCGATAATCTACAGTAAAATAAGCAATTATTAGAAGAACACATTCTTATTGTGAAGTTGAAATTATTCAGAAAAGACGGTCTGTGATATTTAAAATATGAATTAAAAAAATTGTCACTAAAAATATCGTCGCTGTAGCATAGTTGGATAATGCACCTTTTTCGGTTTGAAAAGAGATGCAGGTTCGAATCCCGGTGGTGTAACAACAATATTTATCGATAAAAATGATTATATATATATATATCTTTCTAATTAATATATTTAATTCATATTTAAAATATCACAGACCTATGTTCTGAATAATTACAACTTCACAATAAGAATGCAATCTCCTAATAATAAAGTTATATCAATGTGTCCAAAATTTAATAAAACTGAATTGATAATTCTGGCATCTGCTATCAGATTACTCAAAGGTATTTGATATTCTGTAAAAATAAGGTAGATGGCTCTTTCAAATAATGGAACGATTAAATGTATTAATATCAAAAAGGTAACATATAGGTTCGAAAATTTGTCGCTAAAAATATCGTCGCTGTAGCATAGTTGGATAATGCACCTTCCCCGGTTTGGAGAGAGATCCAGGTTCGAATCCCGGTGGTGAAACAACAATATTTTTCGATAAAATTTTATATGTATATCTTTCTAATTAATATATTTAATTCATATTTAAAATAAGCAGTGTTGTGATATCTTTTAAATTAAATACTGAAGTATGTAGTATTTTGTCTGTTCGTCACAAATTTAAATTGATTAGGAAATTTTAACATTTCATTGAAGGAATGTGTATATAAGATATTTTTTACATTTCTGAAAGAGCATTTTTTTCAAAATAGTAAACGTAGATATCTACTGTAAAAATATTTAAAAAAATATATAACATTGCAATGCTGCTGTAATGTATAATATTTACAAATATTTTATTTTCTTGGAAGTTGTATATTAAAAAGTATTTGTGTTGATGTTTCAATAATATGGAAGACGATCCTGTTTAGAAAAAAACGATACTTGAATACAAAAATACACCAAAAATAGCGTGCTGGATAAAGTAACGACATTAAATAAAATGAGAAGGAAAACGTACACATTTTTGTGAATCGCTTACTTCTCCAAAAAAGAGAATAGCAAAAGCTTGGAGAGGAACTTACATTAATAATCTATACAGAGTTAGATGTTATACATTTATAATCTATAATATTATTTATTATCTAGCTGTGTGCTTATTTATGAAGTGTTCATTTAATTTCTTTATTAGTTATTTTATCTTTTTAATGTGTGTAGGAAGGCTATTAAAGTTGTTTATCCCGAGTATATGGATTTTGCTAATAGTGTTTAGTGTTACATTTAGGGATTTTAAAGATTATTTTTAAATCTTAATGATGTACTTGTATCAAGTTTTACAGTATAATTTTCTTTGAGTAATTGATAAATTAAAATTGTTCTGTATATATTTTTTATTTTAGAAACTGGGAATTATGCAAAAAGTGCTCGTGTTAAAAAATATATATTTTAATAATTGTCCTCTGTATTATTTTTACTGAGTTCATTATATTATTGTATGCTCCTCCCCACCTAATAATTCCATTCTGGAGTAGTGATAATGTACGGTAAAGTAAAGAATGTCATAGTATATTTCAATAATTTACAATAAACATTGAGTGAAATCAAACCCGGATTTACAGTTTAATAAGGATCTAGTCACAAAAATATCAATCCACTAATACTAATAGATCCTGTAAAAGCATTTAAAGTATAGAGTTTTTAAGTATTTGTCAAAATTTAGGATGCATTTATTTATAAAGATATCTTAATGTAAAATATTAAAAAAATATATTATTTTCACATTTCAAAAGTTACGGAAGTAATAATACTGTATATATATATAGAAACTAATAACCATAAAGAAAGTTATAATGTTACAATGTTTGAGACTTTTGAAGGGATATAATAATCACACACGACTGCTAGATCATAAAAAGGTCAAACAAGCGACCACCCATCCGCATAATATTTAACACTTACAGCACGGTGGGTCAAAACAAAACACGTCCGGCGGTGTTGGGTCATTTTAGACCCACCTTAAATTTTCGGGTTTTCAACCGTTTTATGTTTATTTTTTACAGATATTTAATTTTAAATATGATTGAATGAAATGGTACGATATGCCATAATGTTTCTGCTAAAAAATTTAAAAATATCATGAATAATGTACATATTCTCGCGCATCAATAGACGCCCTTACACAGCCAAAATACAAACATCCACTAAGCATGTGATCTCCTGGTCGGAACCCGAGTAGGTAGTGTCATAAAACTTACAGGCAGGCGTAACGCCGCTCAAATAATTATATTACTAGCATTGTCTAGGAGCCGCCAGACAAAAATAAGTCAAAGAAATACATGGACGCATACCTGGTATCCTTTGTCTACCCGCTCAAAATGTTGAAAATATATGTTTCGGCATAAGCGGCGAGATTTAATCCAACTATCTTTGGTCAATATTTGTGCGTTTTTTCACATTTTTATTAATAACTCATTTGAATCTCGTCCGATAACATTTATTGGTGTGTGAAATTATTATAAAATATTTAATAAAAGATTGGTTAGACGGAAAACAGCATTAATTGAATATTTGTAGAGTAATTAATATTTTTACAAACACCGGGGTCAAATCTGACCCACCACCGCTGAGTATGTGTAAAAAGGCGATTGAATTATAATTAAAAAAGTTAACGTGTGTTCAGTTAATTGTGAGTGACTATTATAGTAATGTCAATTAACCGGTTAAAGTATTATAGAAAAAATAAAAATTGTTTGAAATTTGGGAAATACTGACCATACCTAACAGTTAATTACGGCACGGTGTTAAAAAAAATTAACTAACTAAAAATCGCGCCATTTCTCCGCGGGGGCGGGGGTAGGCAGAGAAAATTCTTCTATCCTGACGCACAATTCTCTCCACATCCACGTTCATACATCTTCTCACATAAACTCGCCAACTATTGAGGCTTCTAACTAGACAATCCTTTGGTGTCTGGTTTACCTGGCCGTGCCAAATCCTCCGCGGACGTCCTCTATTTCTGGTGCCATCAACACTTGCGTCATATATATTTCTAACCATTCTCTCCTCATTCATCCGTTCCATATGACCAAACCACCCAGTGATCCTTTATTAATTTTACTCTCTATACTAAGGATATGACACATATACGCCTAAATAATCTCATTTCCATTCTTCTGCCAGTTCCAGGCCTCACTTCCATACATCAGTGTCGGAAACGGGACTCTATTGTGTACCGCTAGTCTTGCCTCGGTTAACATAATTCCATTCAAACCGCCATTCTTACCTGCAGTCACTCTCCTTTCGATATCTTTCTCTGTCTTTTCCGATTCTATCAAACATACTTCCCAAATACACAAACTCACTTTAATTAAAAATTAATACGTTTTCGACGCTTAATGCGTCATCTTCAGTAATAAACTAAATCTTAAAACTAGAAGATAGACTATCGACAGTTGGGAGAGGGAGGTTTCGGTGAAAAGTGAAAGTGGTTGTGCGCGGGGCTAATATGGGCAGAAGAGGTGATGTAATAGGGGGAGTTTGTATGTTAAGTACATTTTTATTGTTATTAGTAATCTCAATACATTATAGAATGTTTAATTTTCTCCCCTTTTTGGACATATGCAGTACGATGACCCTCTGATCTTGCACGCTCTGCCATCTCCGAGTTTATGCTGTTATGCCAAAGTTCTTTATCTATAGTGTGTCTAACAGTAAGTTCAACATTTTGTTTAAAGTTAATTACAATGGACTTCCACAAAGTAATATTATAAGTAATAATAATATTAAAGATTAATCAGCTGTGTTGCTATGGATTTCTTATTAATTTCACTTCCTCTTTGTAAACCAGTGCACAAAAAGGGTGTAAATAAAATGGCACGTCATTGACCGAATTTAGTTTTCATTTTTGGTACAGAAAATAGTAGCATATTGTGTCTTGTGCCATAATTTATGATATTCAGAGTGTATCGTGGAAAGTTTTGTGTACAGCCTAGTTGGCTGATATTGAGCAAAGCGCACTATCGGAATAGAAAAACAGATGCCATAGAGTATTTTAAATAAAATACGTAAAACGAATTTTTGAGCTTTGCTTACCACACTGCAATCATATTTCTACAGTGACGTTTATAATTATCTTAAAGTGTGCACGGACATCATCGGTTTGATAGAGGGCGGAAGAGATATATCGTAATATTTTTTATTAGCGCCATCAAACAGACGCGACGCGCAGCCAATCATTAACAAATTAGAGATATTACATTTGTACATGCGCGGCATCAGCCAATCAAAACAAGCAAGAGACGTGCATAAGATAAAAATAAAACAACGTGATTGAGTGCGACGGGTGCATTACAGGTGGGAGAATTATTACGGAGACGGCGAAACGAAACATGTGATTTCCTAAAATTTAATAATATATAATCTTTAGTAAGAAACGTACTAGGGCGTCACTATTTTGTTTTTTTTGTGACAAAAAAATGACATATCATTCGAAAGCACTTTTTCTGTTCTAAACATTTGCCGGAGCTCAACTGGGAATTTTTTCCGCATCCACCTTACAGCAGTTCCGCATTCGCTCCGTCACATTGTCACATTTTTCAGTCGCTCTCCAATCAAAAAATTACTACGGAGACCGCAAAAAAACATGCGATTTCATAAAATTTAATAATTTAAGAAATAATTTACAAATTTTGTTTTAAATATGAGCATGAGCATTTTGTCTGCTATAAAACATAAATTTCACCGTTATCCTGTGTCCTATACATATCTTTAATTTTTGTTCTTAAATAATGGTGTCAAGTTGAGAAAAATCAACATTTTCGACAAATACTTATTTTTGCCTGTCATCAAGGTTTTAGGAGCTCAACTGGGAATTTTTTCCGCATCCACTTTACAGCAGTTCCGTCTTCACTCCGTCAGATTATCACATTTTTCGGTCGCTCTCCAATCAAAAAATTACTACGGTGACTGCAAAAAAAAAACATGCGATTTCTCAAAATTTTATAATTTACTAAACATAATCAAGAAATAAGATTTTGAAAAATAATTTACGAATTTTGTATTAAATTTAAGATCATTATAAAGTATATCTTTAGTATGAAAAGTATTAAATAGTTTAACAAAACGGTTTATTTTTAAAGTGCTATTTTTCCACTATTTTGTGACCGAAAATAACACGCTCTAAAACGTAGTGTCGCCGTTTTCCCGTTTCTAATCTCAATGTAAAAATGGTCATCCAACAGCTTAATTGCCGCATGCACCCTATAGTCCCGACTACGTTCGGTCAAATTATCACCATTTTCGGTCGCTCTCCAATCAAATGCGTGTCGTAACGTTCAACTTCAAAATTGGCTCGATAACTATTTCGTTACCAGACCAGCCGGTTATTATAGAAAAGGCATCGATAAATTAGTTGAAAGATGGTATGTAGCGCTGAACAATAATGAAGAATACACCCTTGATAGATATATTGTAATTTTTGTTTAAAATTTTGATTTTATTATAAATCATTGAACAAAACCGCAAAGATTATAATAATAAATATAACATATAAAAAAACGAGTTTCAAGTGAACATGATTTTGTGGAGTTTGATGGGATATAAAAGTAAATGAAAAATAATTAAAATGAATTGTTATTAAAGATAACACAAGTTGTAATTATTCAGAACATAAGTCTGTGATATTTGCTCAAAGGAATTTTAGATTGCGTAAAAACAATGTAGATGGCTTTCAAATAATGGAACGACAGATGTATTAATTTGAAAAAGTGAAAATACAGATTCGAAAATTTGCCGTCAATAATAATGTCGCTGTAGCGTAGTTGGATAATGCACTTTCCCCGGTTTGGAAAGAGATCTAGGTTCGAATTCCGGTGGCGCAACAATAATATTTTTCGATAAAATTAATTTTATACGTATATCTTTTTAATTAATACATTTAATAAGTATTTTTTATTTTATATGAAAAGAAAAAAAACCAGTTTGAAACGAAATTTGTAACTAACTATTATGTAGGTTTAAGGTAATTACGACAGATAACTATTATGTAGGTTTAAGGTAATTACGACAGAAATTACGACAAAAATCTCTTAGCGCAACGTCAAAAAATTAAATGATAAAATTATTTAAATATTAGAAAAATTCCAAGAGAAACAAAGAATATAAATTATTTAAAAGTTGAATTTCAAAAATCAACCGGTTACGTAAATCCATTTCCTTCATCAGAATGTCAAATAAACAAATTAAAAACATATAAAAACATTAACGGAATAATAATTACTTAAAAAATAAACCAAGTACCTAATGAAGGATATGGTATTTTCCGAAACTGGTTGGGATATTAAACTTAAATAAAACTGTGATTAAAAACAAAGATTTAAATAAAGACCACAATGTAAAATTGGCAACAAATCGACCCCCTCAGAATAATAAGGTTCCATCTGACACTGACACAGTTTTGATATAATGATCTCAAAAGTGTCATTATCTCAATTTCAACGTGCAATCATGTATATTTTGTTTTGAGTATGCAAATATGATCAGTTTCAAGGTCCTAACTTATTTTCAGTACTATCAATGACCTTTGTGAGATGAGAGAAATTAAAAATAATAATAAACATTGTAAATTAACAATAATGATCCATAAATTGAAATAAATAACTGATACAGTTGGAACTGGAGCCGTTAAGGAGTTGGTGTGTATGGAAAAAATAAATAATAATGCATTTGGAACCCTTTTCACGCAATAACTCAAACTAGCCCAAAATGTTAGTTGGAACCTTGTTATTATTCTAAGGGGTCGAATATGCAAAAAAAAAAATTCTTTCACACGCATACGTAATCCACCCGATCCTTGGGGTCGGTTCAAGGCGAAATTTGTTCATTATACAGCTACGTAAATACATACAATGTGCACAATTTATAAGTATCCATAATTATATCTGCGCGAATAGCTTCTAGCTACGAGAATAGGAATAATTCATCGAAATAATTTTAGAGCAACACTCGCATATAAAACACAAATGTTAAATATACGTTTTTCAAAGACAAGCTGAACTAATGTTAATTCGGTTGCCCACTAAACGAGAGCAGTGTGCGGTGGATGGAGCGGCACACATGGCACGCAGACATTCGTAGCGGCCAATTGTGTGGCCATTTGTCCGCGATTCAGCGTCACCCAAAGAAGGCGTCGTAGCGCATTCCTTGACACTCGCGGGACTGGCTTATTAAGAGCTCACGGGATATTTATTATGCACATTGAGGTGAACGGCGGGCGACCACTAACAGTAGATCCGAGTGAAAGGTGACCAGGTTTTCAGACACGGAATACGGAACGAATCGCTGACCGAGCAATTACACGAGAGACAGATGTAACTGTTGCGCTAAAAACGCGAAAATGTTTCTAGAAGAAAGCGAAATATTTTGTATTGATATTAAACGACGCGCAGGTATGGCGAAACGTTCAACGTCCAGACATGACCAAATATGGAGAGACCACGATATTTCTAAGACAACGATAATGCTACTATACATGAAAGAGCAAGGGAGCCATTAGGCCAAGAGATCAAAGTCTAAGACAGTGATGGTTAGGCTTGTACAGTCTCTGGTGCATATTCTTGTATGACGTGGCAAGAGATAGAAGACGGATTGATGCCTTTGAGATGTAGTGCAGGAGACACGTGCAGCATCTGATTCCAAAACACACTAAAACGATTTTATGTGTTTTTGAGTTACGGACGAAAAGGTATATTTTGAAAGCAAATGTATTTTTTAAAGAGACAATTTTGTAATGTAAAATTATTTTTTTCTGTATATATCGTTCTGGATTCAATTATTTATTATAGATCACGTGATCATAAACAAGCGTTGTGATTTTTAGGGGGAACAGTAACACATATTCTCTGATTTGGGATATTTTGGAACGAATCCTGATTTTGAACATGCAATATCAATGGATGGATTTGGATGTGAAAAAAATTCTGTGTTGCATGTAGCTGATAAAAAAAACTGCATATTTAACTCAAATTATACGAAATCTGTTTTAGGGGGTTTTGGGTTTTGGGGCGCTACACATTTTGCGCATACCATGGACTGTTTTTAAAGTAAGTTTGTAGAATTCTATAATCACATATGTGAAAATAAAACACAAGTAAATTAAATAAGTAGAATAAAAAAAGATTTTTTTTTTTTAAATGTGATCAAGGATAAAACCATTTGCCTGAGCTTAGAGAAGCTTCTTGTGGTGGGCCATGTCGAAGAACTAAGGGGAAGAGGAAGATCAACAGGCACTTCTCTGTATCTTCAAAGATCTGCAGGATCGCTGTTAGCATAAGATGTGCATAAGAGAGAGAGAAAAGAGAGAGAGAAAAAAGAGAGAGAAAGAGAGAACATTGATTAACTTTTGTTTGTTTTCTAAATAAAATAAAAATATAATAAAAGAAAGAGCACTAGAAGCAAAAAAAAACTACAGATCTTGAGCTAACCTAACCTAACCTAACGCATTCTACCGTGTCTACCATTCTCTTCAGTATGGTATGATATCCTCTGACAAGAATAAGATCAGAGAAGCTGTAAAAATATAGAATTCGCTTTACGATCGCGTCGGTGGAACGGAACCTGGTTATTGCGTCACAAACAAAGCTGTTTCAGTTCCATCTTTTAAAAATCGAGAAAAAATTTCAAATGGCGACCGTATTTCAAAGTGCGAGACGTGTGGTTATCTTGCTAATCTAGAATATAGTTGGCGCACCGGGGCTGTGATTGATTAGGGGCACGGGGGATAATGAGCAATTAGGAAAAGGAATCGCAAACTTTAAGGCTTAGGCTTCAGGCTCCGGGGGTAGGCCGAGGACGCTAATGGACAGACGTCAACTATTTCGAAGAGATGAATTAATTCTCAGTGGCGAGTATTTCTGGAAATTAAATTCTAGCGAGACGTGTTCTGACATTAGTTCTAAGCACGTCATTAAACACCGCGTGTAGCATTCAAATATAATAGACATAAAGGAGCGGTATCCCAAATTATATTACTCCAGAAACGTTGCATCCGCATATGGTGTACACTTTTATTATATATACGGTAATATTGATACGATACCGCCTGGGGCTAAGCGTGCGACACAGGTGTTTGATATTCCCCCTGGACGCGCTGGTTCGAATTCCTGTATATCTGTATATTTAGCAGACATCGCTTTTTTGTGGCTACTAGCAGGATTCCAAATATAATCTGTCACCATGCAGCTAATAAAATAGCTTTGTGTACCTTTTTAAAATACAGGTGTCCCTAAAGTCTAATTCATGTCAAACGGCGTCACTATCTATCTTAGTCTAACGCACGTCAAATTGATTCACTGCAAGTCACTCCGACTAATTATTGAAATTATTTCATAATATGCCGCTTTTGCAGTAAAATAGCAATATCTTATTTTTCTAAAGTGAAACATAGCAAATGTTATATTATTTTAAAAACCACACTAAATGAGCAATTTTTTAAAATAACTTACCAGGTTAGCGTAGTATATTTTTTTACAGTATGAAGAGTATAAATAAGGTAATAAAAAAAAAAGTCATGAATCTGGTAAAAATGTTTTTTTTTTTCAAAGCTATAGCACTATTAATTTTATTTTGGAGTGTAATCAATAGCATGGCTATTTAGGGTTGCATACCAAGAATTGTAATTGTAGAATATGGAATTTTGAATCTAAGATATCGATTTTAACGAAATTGAAATCTTGAAAACGATTTTTTTACTAAGATCATATTTTGATATTCTGGTCAGTCATGAGTTCAAGGGATAAAGTTGACTTTTGGGACACTTTGTATACATGATATTGCGATATTAGAATGGTTCTATGTCAATTATTCACAAAGTATGGTATTATAGTATGGGGTGGAGGTGGATATGATATTGAATATATATATACACAGCCTATCTGAAACATAAATTATCTCGTAGATTCTCCTTCCTATACACGAGTCCTACTCTCATAGAGAAGAAATAAATGTTTAAATTAAATATATATATATATTATATATCAAACTGATAATTCTAAAATGTATTATATTTTCTAATACTTAAATAAAAAAATATTAAAAAGGCACAATTAAGCTATTCACAACATATATATATATAAATATTATGTCAATACATTGTATATAACAAAACTTTTTATTTACTCTTTCCGAGGTAAGTAGTTGTTTTTTGATTTACTCGATTAATTTATTTGAGACGCGATTCGCCTTGTAAGAGTATTATTAATTTAACAACTGCAATGTGAGACAGGTATACAATTTTATTTGCATGAAATGAAAATGGACAACGTTATTCATTTGAATTCTAAGAATTTATACACATTTTGAAGGCTTCTAATTATTCTAAGTAACCTTTTAGTTTCAATACTAATGATATTTGAATGTCAAGTGTAATTCGTAAGACGAGGAGGTTACTTGGAATAATTAGAAGCATTCAAAATGTATGGTAATCCTCTGAATTACAATAAATAATGTTGTCCCTTTTCATCTCATGCAAATAAAATTGTATAGCTGTCCCCTATTATAGTTATAAATACAAGTTGTTGAGTTAAATTGTTAGATTGATAATATCCTTATATATATTTAAAAAAACAAGTTTTATTTTCACTACTTTTTAAACTTATTAGTAATTCACTAAATTTAATATATAGTCATTAACATATGTAGTCAACTTCTATATATGATGATCAAATATACATAAATACTGATAACTAATAAAGTTAAAATAAATAACTGCTTTAATTAATGCTCCATTG
Source organism: Eubasilissa splendida (assembly GCA_031772225.1). NCBI lineage: Eukaryota > Metazoa > Arthropoda > Insecta > Trichoptera > Phryganeidae > Eubasilissa > Eubasilissa splendida. The sequence goes on along the minus strand of CM062857.1, from coordinate 25,393,363 downwards.
TTTCAACAAAGTGTTAAAAAGATAATATTTCTAATTAAGTAATAAAATAAGAAAAATATCTACAAAACTGAAGTCGTTTCCGAGACTATGAATCCTTTGTATTGGCGAGCTAATGTATTATTGATATATATATATATATTTGAAACATACACATTAAATACAGTAAGAACAGGGTACGAAAACAGATCAATCAAATCGAGGACGTCCAGCATATTATAAAAACAACCACTAAATGTAAATATAAAATGTTACTTATAAATGTATGGATTTAAGAAGACTGACACAAGAAGATGAAAATGATTTAAGAAATAAACGAAGATGTACGATGGTGTACGAAGCACAGTTACAAAGATAAACATTAGACGAAAAGGGAACATGCAGCATCTGAATTTGAAATGTACATAAATCAGATACGCCGGTGTTAACCCTTCCCGAACCATGCAGTAACACAGGTCTACCATCATAATGAAACCTGTAATATTTCAATAAATGTATGCAACATAAAATTCATATTTTAGATAATCCTAAAGAAAATATTAACGCTTAGGAATGTCTTGTAAAAAAACAATTATGAAAAGGGAATAGTACAAAAACAATTATTTTTTCCATTGAATCCATTGTAAAATGAATACGTTGATAAAAATACCATTTGTGATATGAAAGACAGAGATCACACATTTTTTTCACAGAGATAAGAAGAAAGAACACATTGTATAGGACTTAATGAATGCTCTAAATTATGTTATCAATCATTTTTTCAAAATTGAATTCTCAATATTTACAGTAAATTCTTGCCATCAAAGCTATTTAAGTTAAAAAAAAACAATTTTTTTAAACTGTTATTTACGGTAACACAAGTTGACAGCATGGCTACGTTCGGGTATTTTATATCATGGTATGGTAAAGGTTAACCCGCGTGTTCTTCTATGGACACATATAAATATTATATACAGTGGAGTACGTTTAACAAGAAACCACGCCGACAGAAATATTTTTTCACGTTAAAAGAGTTTTACATAAAACGAAGTAAACAAAAAAAAACTCACGAATGTTTTTGAAGTCGTAATTGAAGTGTGAAGATACAAAGTAAAACAATTCATGAATAAGTTCATCTACATCCACACTGTATTTTATATAACGTAATAATCCATTTTTAATGATATCTTGTTTAACTCTTTATATAAATAATTTTGTACATTATACCAGAAGAACACTGTCAGTATGCAGCAGGCAGGGTACCCAAATATATTTCTTAATTTTCTGAAATGTTTATCTGATTATAGTATAACACAATATAACACACTGTATTAAGAATCAAATAAATAAATGATTATTATTATTATTATTATTATTTATGCACTAAATGTGTAAATTTCCTATGTACTGAGGGTAAAAATCAATAAAATGCCGATATTTTTATTTGATGAGAAATATACAATTTTATATCATTTCTCGAGTACTTGATTTATTTTTATTACCCAGTAACTGTAAAATACTCTTAAAAAAAATATTACGATTGCCCTTAATGAAAATTAATATTTCGCATAAATCGGCTATCTAAAAATACAACTAATTGGCCGCCGGATCCGCATAATGCATTCAATGACAGAATTACACTTGCAGTAAATAGCTTTTTGCAAATGGAAATATTTGGCAAGGGACCCAAATAAACCGATTACCGATGTGAACGGTAAAAAATTCGAAATATTGTATTATTGACCGAGGTTGGATTCTGTCACGAAAATCGATGCGGTCACAATTGAGACGTTTATACGGATACAGTACTGCACAATAAAGTTAATTGTCTTCAAATCGATTTACAATTAAATACAGATAGATACAGAAAAAATGCTTTTGAATAATGCTGTAATGAGAGGTCGTGTTCGACCTGCTTCTAAAAAGTGGACGAAATTCAAATGAGGCTTTCGTTCGCTAGAAACTGGTAGTTTTTGAATACTTGCAAGACATGGACTGAATGGATTGCAGCAAGACATCACGTTCTTAAAAGTGAGGTCGCATTTCTCGGTTGTTTCACTAGGTTAGGTAGGGCTATTAGTGGCTGTCGATATAACATATAATATATCGTGAAAACTTACTTACCTACTAAGTGTTAGGATTTTGTAACAGTCTTTAATTCAAAAAGAACGTGAAAATGTAACCTATACTGTATATAATACTTTTAAAATTAGCAATATTAACTTTGTGGTTAAAATTCATATTTTTATTTATTATCTTTGTTTTATTAACCACATAATTGAGTTTAAATACATCTGCCGGTTTCGAAAAATACCATTTTCTTCTTCAGGATGTCATAACTAACTAAAACATATATTATTGTTTCTTTACCAGAATCTATTTTTAAAAATAGTTAATTAAATTAAATTAAAAAGTTAAATTTTAGTTAGTTATGACATCCTGAAGAAAAAAATGGTATTTTTCGAAACCGGTAGATGTATTTAAACTCAGTTATGTGGTTAATAAAACAAAGATAATAAATAAAAATATACTATATATACCTATAATATACCTTTGAGTAATCATCCGATAGGAGATGTCAGAGTTAAAAAATCATTATAATTACATTTTGGACACATTGATATGAGTTGTATTGTATTAACCTTTACCATACAGTGATATAAAATACTCGTCCGTAGCCATGGTGTCAACTCGTGTTACCGTACGAAATTAGAGTTCTATTAACTTTTGAAATGTGAAAAAATGGTTAATGCCATATTTTCATTGTGAAATTAATATGTGATTTCTTTCTGTCTTAACACAAATAGTATTTTTGTCAACGTACTAATTTTACAATGGATTGAATTGAAAGAAAATTATTTTTGTAGGATTCGCCATACATACATAATTTTTCACTAGTCATTTTTAAGCGTAAATACTTTCCTTTAATTTAACTACAATATGAATTGCATCTTGTGTATATTTACCGAAATATTACAGGTTTAATTAGAGCGGTAGACATGCATTACTGCATGGTTTGGGAAGGGTTAAGGAGAACACATACTTATTGTGAAATTGTAATTATTTAGAACATAGGTATTTGAGATTGCGTGAAATAAAGAAGATGACTTCAAATAATGGAACGACAGATGTATCAATTTGAAAAGTGTAACATATAGGTTCGAATATTTGTCGGCAATGCACTGTGTTGCCGTAGTATAATAGGATAATGCAATTTTCCCGGATAAAGAGATCCAGGTTCGAATCCCGGTAGCAACAGCAATATTTTTTAGATAAAATTCATTTTATATGTATGAATTCGAACTGTAAATCTGGATCGATAAGATATAAATGAACGAATTGCGCAATATCCTAGTCGCACGTCCCGCGGAATGGAATAAGACAATTCCGGTCTTAAATCGGAATCACCAAAAGGTATGGGAGGGTAGTAGGGAAACCTTGATACAGGATGAGGTCGGTGAGGGATTAGGGGTTTTAGCCGAAGGACCAGTGAATTTCGTGGAACCGGGATTCGGAAGAACTGCTCGCCTTACCATATATACGACGCTTTCATAATCCCTGCAGTCGCCGCTGAGATCACAGAATGGTACGCGGATGAGTCGATCTCCGATCCCAAATGAATACAGCCATGTCACAGTACACCCACGGTACACAAACAACAAACAATACGTGATAAAAACATAATATCACAAAATACAGTGCTGGTGCACTGGAGTTGAAAGGTCCACACCGCGAATGCTATCGCGTTGCCGAGATCGAACAGATATCGGTCAAGTGGACGTCTGCTGGCATCAATGTCACATTTCACACAGACAAGACGAGCATAATAAAAGGCACGGATGGTAATATGGATGCGGAATTGTATCAATAACAACGGTCGCGGCTGAATCGAAAGGACGCACCAAAATGGTAAGTTTGTTTATCGGTTAGGCCAATCGAAAGGACGCACCAAAATGGTAAGTTTGTTTATCGGTTAGGCCAATCGAAAGGACGCACCAAAATGGTAAGTTTGTTTATCGGTTAGGCCAATCGAAAGGACGCACCAAAATGGTAAGTTTGTTTATCGGTTAGGCCAATCGAAAAGATAACGCTATAAACATCAAAAATATAATGAAACATATTACAAATGAATTAATACAAACAATACCTCGGCGTATCTGGTAAATTGATGTGAACTTGGATGAGATTAAACGTCTGAAGTTACAAAGAAGGTAAAAGCATTAACATTACTTAATGAATCTCGTTGCCGTATCCTGTGTCACGACGAACGAAGCTTTTGTTAGCTTCCTTGAGCTCTAGTGAACCCAATTATGTTTGACGACCCTAATAACTTCAATCCAAGAAAGGCCGCTTCTTCCGAGATCACCGAGAAGACTCTAATGGGATATGATTGTTGATTGATGTGTTTACATTCTCGGACTCGGGAGAATGTTTATTTTTAAAAATACAACTCGATGCTGGATGAGACTATTACGGCTTCATCAGCGGGCCTGGTTCAGGGGGTACCGGCCCGCTGACAGGGCGTTCACTGCACCCCGGGCAGGCAGGAAGTGGCGACCGCGAGACAAGCATCCTGCGAAACACTGACACAGATCCTTTATCCGTACATACCACATCCGGTGCGATGAGATTGCTATTTATCCATGTGATCTTCTACACATCCAGGGTCGTCCCTAACTAGTAAGCCTTAAGGGCGGCACTTTTAACAGATGGAAAATTTAAAATATAAGTAAGCGTTTAATAACAATTGATAGTTAATGAAATTATTCATTTGTATTGTGGTATTTGAAGTATCTTGTAGGTGTTAAAGAACACGACAGGTAGTTTTGAAATAAGAACTTACTATGAATAATTTTTTTTTAAATGACTCAAGACATGAAAAAATCTGATTTAAATTGGGTTTTAGTTTATTATTTAGTTTATTGGAGTGTTTGTATTGAAACGAACCGCGAGACTGCACGCGAGTGTCAAAGCAACGAAATCGTGCGCTATTTCGGGGAATCCCAATTTTAACGCGTAATACTGAAACAACGTTAAGCGGGGCAGCGTTCCATTCAGGAAGATGGACAAATCTCAGAAATCAATTAAGTACAGTGCGATAAACATTTTCAAATAAATGAAATGATATAAATTGAATATTAAACTACAAATATTATACAACACGGGAAAGGTTCAACAAGTAAATAAATACTTTTAAATGCAATTTAATACGTACTAGCGTAATAAGGACGTCTCAGTTGTACACCTCGTAGTTTCTTGTTGAAGGTCCAAGAAAATCTCTTATGTGACAATTAATATTTATTACAGGAATAATGCAATTATGGTACAAGGTATATGACTGGTATCCAAATCAAACGCTAACGCAGAAGAGAGCCCGCACCTTGCGCGCGTCCCCTTTTTATCCCCGTACACACACATATACATATCCCGCTCCGGAGGTGCGGCGCTCTGACACACACACACACATATATATGATCTCAAGGACATCACAATTATGTACTGATAAGATAAGTATCGATTAAGTACAATTGTTACTCTAGTAAATCGCGCATGTGTGTGTGTGTTAATTTCAATGTGGTCACAAATTAAATAATTTGGAATCGTTGGAAATAAATAAAGCGTGTAAAAACAACCAACTAAATTTAACTACGAGTCCCATTCCAAAAAATTTATTCGAGTAAATTTGTATTAAGTAATGATTTGAGTTAGGTACTAAAAAAAAAAATTTTTTTTTTTTTTAAAATAGATTCTGGTAAAAAAACAATAATATATGTTTTAGTTAATTATGACATCCTGAAGAAGAAAATGGTATTTTTCGAAACCGGTAGATGTATTTAAACTCAATTAAGTGGTTAATAAAACAAAGATAATAAATAAAAATATGAATTTTAACCACAAAGTTAATATTGCTATTTTTAAAAGTATAAACTAATTTTATTACAATTTTTAGGTATGTACCGTGAAGGTAGTGAATTCTTTGAGTAAGGCACCGCGGTGAAAGAGTCTTGTCGAGAATTTAGGCCCCGACTTTAAAAGGTCGGGGCCTAAATTGTAATCCTAAAGGATGGGACGAAAATGACTATGATACGAAACATATGCAAATATGTTTATTATTAATCTTAAACTTATTTTATATAGCCGGTAGACACTTAATGATGAGTACCGATTATATAGTACCGAAAATTTGATTTTGTTCAGTTCTACCGATTCGCTGATGAGCTGGCTGAAGTAATTATCATTAAAATGGCCATTCTTGAATTTAATTATCATTACTTCCTTAACATTCATAGATGCGATTTTTGTGTCAAGAAATGTTCAAGCAATTTAACTTTAATATGGCTATAATTATATTATTAGTAAACGTAAAGGAGTTAAATGTAATTTACGATGACTGATCTTTGACGTATGTTAATCACAGGGCCTGACTTACTATGCATGTTGCCATGTCTTGAAGCTCTTTACAGGAGATTTTGCCATTTTGTGAGTCCCCCTTACTGAAGATTTTGCCACGTCTTGAGACCCATTATTGAAGATTTTGCCACGTATCGAGGTACCTCGCTGGAGATTTTTTCCACGTCTTGAGGCGTCTAACTGGAGATTTTGCCATGTCTTGAGGCGTCTTACTGGAGATTTTTTCCACGTCTTGAGGCGTCCTACTGGAGATTTTGCTGTCTTGAGACAAGAAGCCCATACAAAGATAACGTTACAACATAAGCTGAACTACGAATAGAAACACGTTTTAGGAGACAATATACAAGAAACGTAGAGTTCCCGAGCCGACCCGACAGACTAAGTGCAAGCGTAGTCATGAATGGTAGCAGATTTAGGTTTTAGGGTCTAAATTATTTTTTTTTATCAAAACATATTATAATTATGAATTTTAGAACACGGTTCGTTGATAATTAAAATAAGTTAGATGAATCACTTGGAAGGAAAAACAGATAAATCTATTTATTATAAAAAAAATACGTATAAGTAAGTCGGGACTAAAATCCGGAATTCGAAAATTCGACAAGAAATTAAATGGTTACTGAGTAATTGGCCCATCATTAACATAATGTTCCGGGTGGTAATTATTTTTTGTTAATCGTTTTAAATGATTAATCTAATATGCATGCATTTTTATGCTTTTTCTGTTTTGGTGGTGCTGGTTTCGCTTCTCTTTTCTCAGTGATACGGGGGGCATCTAGAAAGCGGGGCCCACCCGCGCTCGTCCGCCACTGGTATCCGTGAAAATATCACGGATATATAATTATATCACATAAACATCGGAATTGACAATAAACATTGATAAATAATAGTAATATAATGACTCGATTTAAATGACAGGTATACTAGGGCAATGGTGAATAAATAATTGATGGTGTTTGAGTATCCAGAAAGGTTTATAATTGCATCGTTCCCTGTATCTAGCCGGCCAATAAAAGCTTTCCCATAACTCATAATATTTGTAGATACAAGAAAAGAGCACTTTAAAAGATTGCGGAGAAGCCAATAATCGTACGCCGAGACACATTAAAGGATATAAAACACTCGTGTAATAACCGTCCTCCCATTGCTGGACATGATCTGTCTGTCTTCAAACCTCGTCATCCATCCGTTGTACGCCACTCTTCAGATGTTGTAGCTCCATCGAGCTTGAAGGTGACTAACGCCTTTAACCTTTCCTCCCCGATGATGTAAACTGAGTTGACATTGCCTCTAATCAAGTGAATATCTCTGTAAGTATACTAAATACAGAGTTCATATTTTAAGTATTCCTTCGTAATATATTTATGTATTGGCTGAAATAATTATAATATACAAGTATTTACCATACGCAACATGAACGCAAAAAAATGTTTTCTCGAAGAACCTGACGTGAATTTGTCAATACGTTATGTGTACGCGCGGAGAAGATGTGTCGTATGCGTCTTTATGCTGTCGTTCGTGATGGTCAATGTTTTTTATCAATTTTATACAATAATTGGTATATATATATATTTCAACTATTATTTAAATTTCATTGTCGTTCTATCATCATAGTCTTGTCCACTTTCAATTTTGAACACTAAATTTCGTCCCGTTTAATTAAAAAACACGTGATTTCACGAGTTTGAAAAATGAGGTGAATTTTTGACCTTCAGTGTACCGTAGAACAATAAAAGAAGAAAATAATGGCATCAAAAACGATTTTTTGACCACGGGTGTAGTTAGGTGCTTTGCAGATTAAGGTATCGAACTGTGTTTTGAATATCGGCCATGAGAAGTTCTTCTAAGATAAATGAATTAATACTTTCTATATCTTTTAAATTCGACACTTCGCTGGTCTGAGAAATATAATTCGAATACACACTCCTGTACAATGTTGTTGCTTGACATCATTATTGATTCTTTGTTCATTTGCATAAATTATTTTTATTCGTAAGCCAAAAAGTCGGATCAATACACTCAGTAAATTAACAAGTCACCTTTGTGACTAGAATTTTGCGATTTAAAAAAACATGTTTGTTGACATTTAACAGGACATGAATATATATATATATATGAATGGGTAGGCAATACAAAGGAAAGATGAGCAAGGACTCGTGACAGACGTATAATTACAGGAACAATGAGTCTGCTGGCGTGGGAGTGATAAAATGGAAACGGAATTCTTTGTCTAACCGACAAACATAGACGTTTGCCGAAACAACCCAATAAATTCAAGTGACTAAGCGAGATGAAAGATGCAATTGGAACATACGGTGTTGCTGCTGCAAGAGTCCAGTCGGAAGTTTTCAAACTTGAAAATACATCTTATATATATATATTTTAAGATGTCCGTTGTCTGTCGTCAGTCCTAGTGATGGTCTCAAAATCACGAACCATATGATATCTTTGAGTCTGATTGAATGTCTGGAAATATCGTGATTCAATTGTTTTTTTTTGTTAAAAATTCTATTGATTTTCTGACTCCGCTGTTTAAATCGATTATCACTTGATTCGGCGCCAGACTTTTTAGCGCAATTTGAGTAGCGCCATCTATTGGAATCTGTTTTTGTTGGTAATGTTTTATGCTAGCTTGCCGGCAATTCAATTTTATTTTACATTTTGTAGGTATGTGAATTTTCTATTAAGTATTTTTATTATTTATGCTAAAATATGCTTTTTACGCACATGAAGTTTTCAATAATATAAATAAACATGCTCGAAATTATGCGTATTAAATTGATTTATTTATTTCGTGTATTGTGATTTCAGAAACTGTGATCTCAGTCACAGTTTACAATCACATATTATTGAATACCAATCACATCAGTGAGTCAAGAGTGGCATTTTTTCTCATCACTAGTCAGTATACATATATTCAGAGCACGCCATGCATGGTGGGCATGCGACGCCTGGCAAGATGAAAAGTTCTAAGGGCCGGCCGTAACATCCCAATGATAAGATAAAACAAGATGAAACAACAAATGAGAAAATAAAGTGTATAACTGGGCAACCTACTTAATAATGTTTATCTAATCTACAGTACCTAATTGCTTGTATTTCTTTCATATGCCTGTTTTGCTCTGTATTGGTGGGTTGCTGCTACTTGTGTCAGAAGTAATACAACCGCCATCGGAATCAGGAAGTTTTTCGGCGTACACGTGAAGAATTTACGGAGACAGGCGAAGAGAATATACATCAGGAATCAGCAAAGGATCAGCCAGCAGCCCGGATTGCATCTGGGAGATCGACCGACTATCCAGGTTATTTATGATATGTCTCATTAGAGTGACACGGTCTTATTATTAATAGAAAACCCAGGACCAGGATTGGCTCCATTAGGTTTACTATACCTATCTGTCCACTCCCCTCCCTTTACCTAAACTTAAGAGAGGAACTTTTTCTGTGTGTTGTTCTGTCAAGAAGTGAACGTCCCACTGATCTGTTATTTATACAGTTACAGTTTCGCTATTGTATTTCGGTATCTCGCAGTGCGTGCCGAAGATTTACAATCACTATTGGATGACACACAGCGTTTTGAGCTAATCGTCGAAAAAGTTTCCTAAAGTTCAGGAGAGGTGTGAGTACAGGAAGAAAATCCAGGTAAGTCGTGCTTCCTGGTTGATCCCTATATAAAATCCCTACCGCCCTTCCTACATCTCGTTTTCCAACCCTCTGTGTAAACACCCAATATTGATCAATTTTGCTTTGAAATTTGCCTGCAATGATAGCATTAACCACAAATTTGGACATTTCTCAGAATCGATCTAAAACCCTCAGTCTTTCGACATATTATTTCGTTCATCAATTCCAACGTCATCCAGACAGCATTACATTTATTTAAAATAGATTGTGTCACGTATCGTGGGTAATACATAAAATAAATTATCATAGCTTGTAATTTGGATTTGAAAAAAGTCCCAGAAGTCAATGGTTAAAATAGATTTAATTAATTTCTTACGGTAAGGGGAGCTGTTTTTATTCAATTTGAGGTGTATGTTTTTATGAAAAATGTAAATATTAATTTCACGCGTCATGATTTTAAGTGGCAAACGATTGCTAGAATTATGGCTACGACGATGCTTCGTACTCCGTTACCAGAATTAAATACATCTCGTGGGAGCCGCGACCGGTATCTCACGCGTAATTGACTACGAAGGTAAAAAATCAGACTGAACACCGAGCACATGAATGGTGTGCCAAAGATTGCGAGCAAAACAAAAAGGTTAAATATATTAGATGTTAATTCAGGTCTCGTAGGCGGTAAAACATTAAGCCCGGCCGCGAAGACATAATAAATCTCATTCAAAAAGTGAGTGTTTCCATAAAATACCCCCTCTCTTAAATATAAGATACACACACACGAGATTTATGCTAACTCTATAAATTTTTTAATAACTTAGTTGACTGGCCTTATTTATTTTACCTACATTTTGGCACAACCAATTACATAAAAAATAGTTTTGTTACTAGCTCTACGTCAAAATATAATACCGTAAATTCTTCTAATAACGTGTACATTTTCAACAATAAATTGCTTCCCTTTAAAATTAAACTAAGCCAACTTTTTCATAACTATTAACATAAATTGTATATTTATATTTTAAAAATATATATTGCATCTCATTTCCCTTCCCTCCTTACACTTTCCAGTTTATATGCTCTTTTGTTTATCAGTTTTTTTAATATACACTATTTTTTAGTTTATTTATTTATTATGTTTATTTAAGTGTAAAAATGTTTAAATGTACTATTCTTTAGTTTATTATGTAATATTCTCAGCCTTTTTAATTCCGAAGAAACTTCACTGGTATTATTTTTATATATCACGTTATTATCAGTTTGTACTGTTTGTTTTTCTCAAAAATAAATAAAATAAAATTACTCAATGATTTAAAAAAAAAAAAATCTCGGCGGGGAAGACAGTAGAGTTAGAGTTCGATGAATAATATTTAACAGAACAAGTCAATATTTTGAAAATTTGATAATTTAAAAAGCGCACTTTCTTCTTCAACAAACAGTCACTGATGACAAATCAACGTACGCTAATCCGATATTATGATATTCAGGCCGCCATTTTGGTTTGGCAGACATTTGTCAGTTCGCATTTAGCAGTCATAGAGAATAGTTGAATACAATTAATAATTGAGCATTTAAATTATACATTTTATGTAAATAATAATGGTAATGCTCTTCGCTATAGTTACATGTTGAAAAATTCATGTTGGCCAAATTGAGTTGATTGGGCCTGCAGCATATGCGATTTCAACAGGACGGTGCCACCTCACACACAGCGTGTAATTTTGCGAGAAAAAGTGGTGATTATCGACTGGCCTCTTCGATCCCCTGATTTAACGGCTCCCGATTATTTTCTGTGAAACTTGAACATGAAAGGAAAGATCTACGCCAATAAGCCAACAACAATTTCGATGCCACGGGACAACATTCGAAATGAAATAGCTGAAATAATACGCCAAGTGTGCGATAATATTATGAAAAATATGATTAAAAGAGCACACGCATTTATGTCGCTGCCAGAGGCGGCCACTTGGCCGATGTCATACTCAATACAAAATGTAAATGAACCAAATAATCAATAGATTAAAATAAAATTAAAAAAAAAAAAATTCTTTCCTAGTTATTCAAAAACCATATCGGCCTGGAACATAATATTCACCCTGTATAGGTATTTTTGACGTTTCTCCCAAAAAACTTATAACTAAAGTAATCTCTTAAAATAAATACAAAACAAATACGTCATACAATTTACTATGATTAAGTTATTTATTATATATATTAAGTTCTATATATTATATTATATATTAAGTTATATATATATATATATATATTATATTATTAAGTTCAGTAACTGTAAACGAAAAACATACATTTAAAAAAAATTCACATTGTCGAAAAATTGAAATTCAAATATACAATACCAATACATACCTATCTAGTATCTACCTACATAAGCATAACGGTGATGAATACAATTTTAAAATGTTAAAAATATATATCATAAAATGTCATTCCTACCCTCCTTACCAGTGAACTGAACACATAACACACACCCACAATGTTCACACATAAACGGGTGAGTACTAGCAGTGTTCACTTGATTTTTTATATTATTATTAACAAAGAAAAAAGTGAGTGATTAAAACACAGAAAATAAGAATAATTTATATTTAGAAAATTATGTATTTTACTTGTTTTCAATTACATGTTGTTTTTCTAAGGTTATGAAAATGCCCGATGATTAACATTAAGTATACAATTTGCTAAGATGAATGGGGGAGTGGGCGAAGAGATGCCCACAGACAAGTAAAGAACCGCCGCGGCTGGCTGGAGAGATTTAGTCTATTTTATGACACTGCTTCAGCTCATGATGCTCGAACCTTTACACACTATATAAACATTAAATATTAATTTTAGTTTGAAGAAATAACACGTAAATAGTTTAAATGGAGCTAATTCAATAGACAATAACCATTCCCCCCTCTCATTGAGGGCCATACATTCAAAATTTCGAATTGCTCTTTAGAACACTGCGTGATACTTATTAACTAAGGGTTGCTAAAAATCGAAATTCGAATATAAAGATTCGGTTGAATTTCGAAAATGTTTATATTATTTTATAGTCAAAATAATAAATAGCTTATTTAAGATACTAATTTCATTATTATTTATTGTACATAAAAAAAATTAAAATGAACTGTTTTTTCTTGAGGATTAATTTTGATGGAAGACCTACTATATGACAATATAACCAATTTATCCTATAACGATTTCAAATGCATTGTGGTCATTTGCTAATGATATGTGTTTAAAAAGTCCCGTATTTATACGTTATATTATCCGGACTACCTATGGTCCCAATTAGTCCGGATATCTTGTTAAAAAATATCTGTAATTTAACAGAAAACCATGGCAAAATAACTAAATACACACCGCACTACCGCACTCAACAAAACAAATCTCAACACTGATCCGCCAGTCTTCGGACATAACTTTGATGCAGCCGCCATTTTTTGTCTGTTTAAGTGCCGGCTGAGTGTATTGGTTCCTTTTATGGAGGCGCTATTTCTCTAAATCGCTTTCTAGAAACGATCCCTTTGGAAAACCCACACACCCATATTGTTCTGCGATTACTCATTGTGTAGCCGTTAGTCTCTGATCGTAGTATAATATTTAATTTTTTTATATTTATAATTTGGAATTATATTTATGAGATCGAATTTCGGAATTCTCAAATTTCGAAAATTCATATGCCTGGTAGTAACCTACCTCACCACCTACACGCGATATAAATGTGTATTACATTTAATGAAATCCGTTCCGAATTTTGCATAGTTTCTCTTTAGGACCCTGCGCAAAAACACAGGTTCTATCCCCACTCTATTTGACAACCTCGTCCCTACCGCCGATATAAATGTGTTTTATATTACATTAAATACCATCCGTTCTAAATTTTGCATAGATACTTTTTAGGACTCACCTAAACATAAAAATAGGCATCCTATCTCTGGCCAACCCGCCCCCCTCCTCGGATGTAGTACAAGAATGTAAAAATGTGTATTATATTGAATGAAATTCGTTCCAAATAGTGTATACTCCTAATTATTCTTAAGCTAATGGATAGATGTAAATAAAACAATGTTATAACTCTACTTGAGTTTATTAGCACTACTCGAGTTTTGAGAGAAACAGAAACTCTCATCGACATGTGAAGTATTAAACTAATTACACACAAATATAGAAGAATATGCTTAATTAGGTGCTACTAATCTCACCTAGAGTTATAAAATTATGATGAAACTCTACAAAGTTAACGTCGATTCTATCAATAATATACTCTTAAGCTATTTATAAAGCATTAACGTGGAAATATCGTTTGGCTTCCAAACACGAAGATGTGTTCAATAACGATGGCGGGCGAAGGTAAAAACATGTTTTATTATTACACGTGCGCTATGAAAAATATGATTATCTTGCTGGTCTCTTGTCACGAGGCTCAAACCGCTAGACCGACAAGTACGATAGCTGATCAAAAAATAAACAATATCACAGGATTAATAACATTTACAGATCGTGTAAAACTCCCAGCACCATAAAAAAGACCATAAAATTGAATATTCGGCAAAAAAATCTATAACCGATACGAAAATATCTCGAGCACAATGCGCGACCTGGCATCGGATCTAACGGCGTTCGTTTTATTGACGTGGGGTTTCGCAGGGAGTCTGATGGTCGTCTTTGTGCAGCATAACCCTGACGGACAATCGCACTTTTTATTCCGTATCGTACAATCCAATTTACCGAGCGTCGTGATTACATTACGGATAAATCATATGAATTTTTCACGGCAAGTGTAGCCGCTTATGAAACTGCTGAACCCGCTCAAGATTGGTCCACGATCGAAGGCGATCTGCAACGTCCACAAGAGGAGATACATCCCATTGTGTCGGATAACCAGGGCGATATGAAATATTACGTAGCATTGTGTGTTGATTTGATTTTGATTCTAAAATAAAATGCATTCTTCTTCTCGTGCCTTATCCATCCGACGGACTTTGGATGGGAAGAAGTTCAGGTTCGAATTCCGATAGCGACTAAATATTTTTATGATAAACTGATTTTTTCTGTACACCTTTCTAGTTGATTAATTTAATTTGTATACAAATAGAGGATAGAGCGCCACACAATTCTCGCTTCATTCACATTCATACATCTTCGCATACAAGCTCGCCGATTGTCTTCTAACAGGACCATCCTCCAGTATCTGGTTTAACCTGGTCGTGCCAAGTCTTCCGCGAACGTCCTCTATTTCTGTTGCTATCAACGCTTATGTCATATATCTTTCTTACCATACTCTTCTCATTCATCCATTTTATATGACCAAACCGCCTAATAAGCCTTTATTAATCTTATTCATTATACTAATATTAGCTTTACATTTTTTTCTAATTTCTTCATTCTTTACTCTGTCATAAATAGATATGCCACATATACGATATAGATATATATATATGATATGAGATATACTCCACTACCTAATTGAATTGTCAATTGTTCATTTACTAAAGAAGATTGGCTACAGTATCATGTCATAATATATTAATTTCATCATATTCATAATATATTCATTTGAGGTGAGGCTCGTTTTCATATCGATTCCAGATGGCAGTCAGAGAGAAGAATCTCAGTTAAGTTGACTTGGACAGGTCTTGAGAACTACCAGAAAAACGGAACTTTTTGGCAACTCCGGGTGAAAGTGGCCTGTGGGTCACTCCAAACTTGGATGAGATCAACGACACGATGTACCGTTTATGCTAGAAAACTATACTAAATTAACCGTCTGTATGACCGCAATTTGTTAGAAAAATATTGAAAACGGATTTTTTTTACGACATTTCTATTAAGATTTTTGTTCTTTTCACAGGGTGATAATGTCATTATTACCGATTAATGTTAGAATTGAATAATGTACAGTTCAATGTACAATAGTAAATTTGGTGACGTTTTGGTCATGGACGTGCTGACCATGAAATTTATATTACCATTTTCGAGGTTGAGGTAGGAATTAGGAGCATTAATCTTAATTCGTACTTTTTTTACTCTAGTTTAAAACATTAATATTAGGTCTAGCGAGCACTGTGGTTAAACGCGCGCGGTTTTAACCCGCAATATATTGTAGCTCATAGACAGTAGCGGGCAGTAGGTATAGATTTAAGTTACGCTGTTACTATTATTAGTAAAAAAGGAACTCGATACTTCAATGATTTGCACGTAGTTCTGAGCCAAACTGAAAATCTTTCAAATATAATTCTGTTAAGAAACAGCATAAGTAAGGACTCCATACAAACGGATCAGCCAAACTGAATTTTCTAGTCAGTAGGTAGCAATTGTATGGCTTGAGAAGAACGTTCGTTTTTTTTCTTTCTCTTTAGAGTTTACGATACTCCTCACACTCTACATGCGGCTAGACCGCCTAACTTACTACTATAAGTGCATCAGCACTGAATTGGAAGTGTAAAAAATTCTGATAAAAAAACAATTTACTGGAAGTTACCGAACGTTATATATTAAAAACAGAGGCTAGAAATTGTAGTAGAAATAACGAATTACAGCGCGGAGTGTGTCTTATAAACAAACAATTAAATATTATATACTGGCACACGGCTGGCGCTAGCGTAATGATTTATAATATAATAAATCATCCGTTTATAACGTACGGATTGTTTAATTCACATTAGTTTCCCAGAATTTTCAGTAATGCACAGCATTTTTGCTTGTATGCAGTTCATGCCCATAGGTTCGTATGTTATGGGTTTGTTTGCAAGTGCACGCACTTGGGTTTAATTCCTTTGTTATGGCGAATACTAATAAAACAAAAAAAATACGTGTTTAAATATCGTATAATATAAAAATACATACCAAACACTAGGACTCAAACCAGAAATTTTCTCTTGCCGGGAGAACGCGTCACCGTTTACACCATGATAACCTTTATGTCAAATTTTGGACTATATAAGATTATAATTTTTTTTTATTTGCAATAAATCTAAAAAACTTTTGAGCATTATGCGCTAGATGACGAGTAGAAGAATGTTCCGGGTTGGAGTCCTGGTGGCAACTGCATAGTTTTTCGATAGTTTCTTCTAAAATTATTGATTTTAGAATAAAGAGTATTTTAATATTGCATTATTTTAAATATTTTAATGGTGTTATTTGATAAATTTATCATAATGTTTATACCGCATTTTAAACAAGCGTTTATATCACGCAAAACACGTGGTCCTCTTTAACAGACGCAGCGCCATTGACCAGCTAAGATCTATCCAAGCTCTTGAGTTCTGGTTCAGCAACGACTTCGAAGTTGGACATCCTCTTCACGTGGCCTTATCACTGAAGTTTATCTATTTTTATAAACGTTGAGACGCCCAGCTCACTAAGCAAATTATAGACCTCAATATTAAAGCATCTGTACTTAAATCCGTTATTATAGAGCTGATTGCTGTGGCTTCAGTGCTTAAATCCGTTATTATAGCATTTGTGCTAAAATTGGTTATTATAGAGCTCATTATTACAGTATCTGTGCTTAAATCCGTTATTACAGAGCTGATTGTTGTAGCTTCTGTGCATAAATCCGTTATTATAGCATCTATGTTTAAATCTGTTATTAGAGAGTTCATTATTACAACATCTGTGCTTAAATCGGTTATTAAAGAGCTGATTGTTGTAGCTTCTGCGCTTAAACCCGTTATTACAGAGCTGATTATTGTAGCTTCTGTGCTTAAATCCGTTATTATAGAGCTCCTTATTATAGCATCTGTCCTTATATAGGTTATTATAGAGCTGATTGTCATAGCATCCATCCATAATTCCGTTATTATAGAAATTTGCTGAAATCCGTTATTAAAGATATCTTTATTACATAACCTATGGTTAAATCCGTTATCTAAAACTGTCCCAAATTTGATCTTTCAATTACACGCTCATTCTAGTATACCGCATAAAGGTGATAATACCTCAGCATACAATGCAAAATATACGTAACAAAATCAAACAAAGGTTAGATTTAGCAGTAGCGTGCACTAAGCACGAACTTAGGCTACGATGTTAATATCAATGCTGTAAAAGCAGAATGAACGATGGGCTATATTGTCACTAGAGGTTTTATTCTGTATCTAAAAGATTTAAACTTTCAGAATTATGTATTGTAAAAGATATTTTTCTTGGGAAACACTTAATAACTTACTAAGTGAAGGGCTAAAATATTTCATAATATAAAATATTACCACGTTAAAAGCGTATTGGAGCGCATACTTTCAAATATAGTGATTTGCAGCGTTTTGCAACACGTCTGATTAAGTGAAGACATGTTTTCAGAACACCGTGCGGCGCGATAGATTTAGGTTTTACATTTAGATTTTGCGAAAAATTATGCGAAACACATGCGCAGCTTTATTTGTCATCGCTAAATTTTTTAACTAGTTGGTTTAGTTTAACACATTATGATGCGAACTTTGTATTATTTATGCGATATTATATATATTTAGATTTTATAGTTTTTCTTCCATGACATATCATTCCGAGGTGGGGGATTCGGCCATCTTAACAAGTGCTTTCTAACGACTTCTATTCCTGGCCATTCTTCTCCAGTTCCTGGTTCTTTCCATTCTGTTCCAGTCCTCTACCACATTCTTCTTCTTTGGACTGGGGTATCCATTTGCTCGTAATCTTTGATGTAGATTCGTCATTCTTTCAAGATGGCCAACTTTACGAGTGTTTCTTGCTTAATTAAATTTTCTAGCAAATGATTCAGTTTTATTCTGTTGGTTCCATTTTTAGTGAAAGTTCAAACATTTTTCTTAGCATTTTACGTTCAAAAACAGCTGATTTTTATAGTTATGAGCATCATTATTGATTGCGTGGAGTGTATGATACAGAAAATAGCGGATTGTATCGAAAAAAAACAATTAAACTAGTTATTACGAGAGTATTAACAAATGCACAATTTTTGTAGAGTATGGGAAAAAAGCAATAGTTTAATAATTCAGCAGCGGCCGTGAGGACGAGCGCCCCACGGCAACCTTGGGGATCTATGGGTAGTGTGCAACACTTTCTACGGACCTTTGAAGCGAAGAGTTGCACGGTAATTGCATAATGAGCATTCACAATTAGTGAGGGTTTATGGGAGTCTCAGCGGGATTACCACACTGATAGTCTCCGCTGATAGTCGCCGGTGAGAGAAATTAGTCCTGAAACAATGGCGGGAGAAGATTGCATCAGCGAGATGCCTGTGCAGTCTGTTCACATGTTGCCGAGACAATGGAATGATGAAGAGCACTCCGAGATGGAATAGTGGTAAAACATTTACTCGGTAATCGACGGATCACGGCCACGATTGCAGCAGTCTATATTTTAAAGATTTTAATTGTTTATTTTTATTTTATTGTAATACACACATGTTGAGATATATTTATGTCACGACTTTAATTTAAAAAATTGAGACTATACCAACTGACCAACAAACCGGTCAGCACAATGATGCGTTCATTATGCGATGTCGAATTTGATTATTCTCTCATCGAAAAGCGGATGAGAGACGAACACACTGAGAACCAAAACTAAGAGGAAATGGCGAACCGACCGAGATAAACGAGACCCTCGGCACGAAGTATTGTCAATGATAGAGGAACGACTAATTAGATGTGTTCCGAATTAGTAAACATTTTTTTTGAGCAGCTTTTCGATTCGGTCGCGACCCATGTTATTGACATATTTCTGCATCCGAATTCCCATTCATTTATTTAATAATGATCGTCTTTTCAGTGTGAATTGTGACATTGAAATCAGCAGACGTTAACTTGACCGATATTTGTTCGATCTCAACATCGCGATAGCATTCGCGGTGTGGACATTTCAGCTCCAGTGCACCAGCACTGTATTTTGTGGTATTGTGTTTTGATAACGTACTGTTTGTTGTTTGTGTGACATCGCCGTATTCAATTGGGGTCGGAGATCGGCTCATCCGTGTGCTATTATGTGATCTCAGCGGCGACTGCGGGGATAACGTATACGTTATATACAAGGTAAGGCGAGCAGTCCTTACGAATCCCGGTTACCGAGATCATTGGTCGTTCGACTAGAACCCTTATCACCTCACCGACCTCATCCTGTATCAAGGTTTTTTTACTTCCCTCCCATACCTTTTGGTGATTCCGATTTACGACCAGAATTGTCGTATTCCATTCCGCAGGACGCGCGACTCGAAGATTGCGGAATTCGTTCCTTTAGATCCTATCGATCCAAATTTACAGATCGAATTCAAGATGTATACTCTTGGCAACTCTGCATAGGAGGCGCTCCAGGGTGCTGGGTCGCTCCAGACTATGACAAAACTAGGATAAACAGCAAAAAAGACTATTGGATCTATATTGAACAACAAGTAGGTACTAAAGCGGAGCAAGACAGGAGAATATGAAAGCGCCTTGTCGATTCATAAACGCCTTTTCATAAACAAATGGAAATGATCCATTTGGAACAGTAGTATACCGTTTAGCCAAATGCAGTCGCGAGCAATTTGTCTTTATTAAGAACACATTCTTATTGTGAAGTTGTAATTATTTAGAACATAGGTCTGTGATATTTTAAATATGAATAAAGATTATAATAATAAATATAACATATAAAAAAGCGAGTTTCAAGTGAACATGATTTTGTGGAGTTTGATGGGATATAAAAGTAGGTGAAAAATAATTAAAATGAATTGTTATTAAGGATAACACAAGTTGTAATTATTCAGAACATAAGTCTGTGATATTTACTCAAAGGTATTTTAGATTGCGTTTAAACAATGTAAATGGCTTTCAAATAATGGATCGACAGATGTATTAATTTGAAAAATTCGTAAATTTACCGTAAAAATAATGTCGCTGTAGCGTAGTTGGATAATGCACTTTCCCCGGTTTGGAAAGAGATCTAGGTTTGAATCCCGGTGTCGCAACAACAATATTTTTTGATAAAATTGATTTTATATGTATATCTTTCTAATTAATATATTTAATTCATATTATAAATATCAATTTGAAAGTGCAACATATAACTTCGAAAATTTGTCGTCAACTTACTATGTTGGTGTGGCATAATCGGTTTATGCATTTCCCCGGATAGGAAAAGATCCGGGTTCGAATCCCGGTAGTAACAAAAATATTTAGTAAAATTAACTTTGTTCATTATTTTTATTTGTTAGCTTTGTTTTATTAACCACTTATTGAGTTTAAATACATCTACCGGTTTCGAAAAATATCATTTATTTCTTAAAGATGTTAAAATAGTTTAGTTAGTATTATAAAAATATATATTATCCAAATTATCAAAATAAATTAAACTATTATTGAATATAAAAACCAAATTAGTAATGGTAGAACAAGACAAAAAATAAATATATTAAAACATACATCCGGAAGATTAGAATTACACGAAAATTAAATATGGACATTTAACCAGATAGAGAGAATAGGCATAGCGCACACAAAAAAATATAGCGCGCACATAATTTTTAATAATACTTCTTCATGTTGGTTGGTTGGCCACCATGTTGATATATCCTGTATAAGATCACCAACATATATGATATTGAACCAGTTTCTCGGGTTATACAGCCACTTACTTCTACGTCTTACGTCTTTCTACTTACACCTTTGCTACCTTCTATCTTTTCTTGTATAATGAGTTGTATCATATTTTTCATTGCGGAAAATGTATCCGAAGTAGGCATTTTTTCTTATTATCAATAATAATAATTTATTAGTTCTATTGACTGACAGCCGAAACGATCGTCTAATTATTTGAAAAAATTAAATGTAAAACAAAAAAAAATCATATTTGATTTATTGTGTTGATTCTCCTGACTTATTTATGCGTCTTAATACATCTTAATTAGTAATGTGGTGAGCCTGTAGCCTTTCAAACTTTTTCAACACAAATTGTCGCTCCTTAAAATTGCACAATTTTTATATGCGCACACCATGAATCAAAATTAGTGGGAAAATTGGTTGTAAGAAGCTAGAATGTAGAGTTGAAGAAGGGTGGAAACAGTAAGGTGAAGTGAGAGAATTAAAAATGAGGATATTTAGAGGAGAATGCAAGAAAAGAGGTCCATAATAGACACAAAGTAGGATCAAAATCAAATGAGCTAATTAATATATAACATTTGAAAAAATAAATTATTCGAAATTTTTATAATATGAGTTATTAATTAAGTACTGTACATTATTAAAATTACATGTTTTTTATTCGCTGGGAGAGGGAGTTACACTCTAATTATTTTATATAGAGTTTTCCATTGTAGTATATAATCATTTATTGTCTATTTGTGTACTTCTGAAGTACTGTATATTATTATTTATTTTCCAATTATGTGATTCTGAAGTGTTCATTTAATTTCTTGCTAAATTCTTTTATACATGTTTTTTCTTCAATTTGCGTATTCTAACACATTGCGTATCTCAGATATATAATTTGATTTCGGTGCCGATAAATCGGCGTTAATTTCCAAAATACCATTCTTTTGAAGCTTGCATCAATATAAACATTTTTTAAAGTAATTAATACACTATTAAATACAATAAGTATTTTTTAGGAGAACACATTCTTATTGTGAAGTTGTAATTATTCAGAACAGACGGTCTGTGATATTTTAAATATGATTTTTATGATATTTTATCCCCGGTTAGGGAAGAGATCCAGGTTCGAATCCCGGTAGCGCAACAACAATATTTTTCGATAAAATTGATTTTATATGTATATCTTTATAATTAATATATTTAATTCATATTTACAATAAGTATTATATATTATATTATATCGTAGCCATAAGGTTCCATTAGCTATTCATTGTTGTTTTTAATATTCTCAAAAATAGATATATGCATATGTAGGATGTAAAGTAACAAATTAAATAGTAAAAAAAAAGAAAAATATAAAATTTAGATCATGTAAGAAGTAAGGAACATAGAATAAAGAACATTAAAAAATAATAAGATTAAAATAAACATTGATGTAAGAAAATAGAGGTAAAGGCCTAGACAAAAACACACCAACCAAATAGTGAACAAGGCGAATGCAGATACCTACAGACAACTTCTGGTCCAGGACAGAAACGCACAGCGAACGTTACACCAACAAGAACTTCAAGTTATTAAATATAAAAGAAAAATAATCTATATACATACTTTATTCTACTTACTTAGTTACCATCGCACCGTTTCCCCGCGGGGGTGGGCAGATCGGATAGAGCGCCACACTTTTCTGTCCTGACACACAATTCTCGTCTCATCATCATCTAATACAAGCTCGCTGGTATTATGCCTTCTAAGAGGACAATCTTCCAGCATCTGATTTTATCTGGTCGTGTTGTCGCCAAGTCTTCCGCGGACGTCTTCTATTCCTTGTGCCATCAACACTCGCATCATATATCTTAGTCACCATGCTAAGATCAGCTAAACGCTTATTATTCTTATTAGAAGAACACATTTTTATTGTGAAATTGTAATCATTTAGAATATAGATCTGTGATATTATAAATACTAATTAAATGCATTAATTAGAAAGATATACATATAATATAAAATAAATTTTATCGAAAAATTACAACTTCACAATAAGAATGTATTCTTCTTAATAATATGTAAGTTGTATCAAAGTGTCCAAAATTTAATAAAAATTAATTGTTAATTCTGGCGCCTGCTATCGGTTTACTCAAAGGTATTTGAGATTCCGTAAAAACAAAGT
The DNA here is from genome assembly GCA_031772225.1 of Eubasilissa splendida. Lineage (NCBI taxonomy): Eukaryota > Metazoa > Arthropoda > Insecta > Trichoptera > Phryganeidae > Eubasilissa > Eubasilissa splendida. Next base: position 25,369,636 of record CM062857.1, on the reverse strand, counting down.
AGATGGCTTTCAAATAATGGAACATAAGAAGTATTAATTTGAAAAAGTGTAACATGTGGATTGAAAAATTTGCCGTCAAAAATAATGTCGCTGTAGCGTAGTTGGATAATGCAACTTCCCCGGTTTGAAAAGAGATCCAGGTTCGAATCCTGGTGGCCCAACAATAATATTTTTCGATAAAAATAATTTTATAGGTATATCTTTTTAATTATTACATTTTTTTTTTTTTTTTAGGAGAACACATTCTTATTGTGAAGTTGTAATTATTCAGAACATAGGTCTGTGATATTTTAAATATGAATTAAATATATTAATTATAAAGATACACATATAAAATCAATTTTATCGAAAAATATTGTTGTTGCGCTACCGGGATTCGAACCTGGATCTCTTCCTTAACCGGGGGAGGTGCTTTATCCAACTAAGCTACAGCGGCATTATTTTAAGCGACAATTTTTCGACCTTATATGTTACCTTTTTTGAAATCAATACATTTAATCGTTCCATCATTTGATAGAGCCATCTACCTTATTTTTACAGAATCTCAAACACCTTTAAGTAAATCTGATAGTAGACGCCAGAATTATAGCTTATATGTATATATATGTAGCTTAGTTGGATAAAGCACCTCCCCCGGTTAGGGAAGAGATCCAGGTTCGAATCCCGGTAGCGCAACAACAATATTTTTCGATAAAATTGATTTTATATGTGTATCTTTATAATTAATATATTTAATTCATATTTAAAATTAATACATTTAACTAGTATTTTTTATTTTTTATACAATGAAAAAAAATCGTATAATGCTACACAGTTAGGGTTAGAAATCAGAATCAGATGACCCGGAGGCGACGGGATTGAAGATTGTTTAAAGTTAATTAGGCAAAGATACAATCCAAATTGCTTAGCGAAACCTCTCTGATTTTTTCTTCTGGTGGCTGTGTCACCGATTGCTTTCTACTAGTTGGATATTAATCACTTAAGGAAATTGCAATGTCAAATCGAATAGTTGATTTACTTTAGGCGTACCTTCAGCACCCAGAGCATCGGACCAAAAGTACTCCAATGCCTGCTGCGCCGGTGATAAACACACCCGCCACGAGTGCGATTCATTTAAATCGTATTAATCATCTCTCGAGTCCATTACGCAACCGAGTTCAACGGCTCGCTTAGCCCATACTCGGCGAGAGACCAGCCGAGAGTCACCGCTCCACACGCGAATCTCTCGTACGGCCGCGAGCCAGTGGAACAACCAGCAAAGCGGAGGAACCTAACCGAAAATCCAACAGCAAAACCGCACGCTTCGAACACTGCAGATGACTCCTTCGATTGAAAACGTACAAACACGCAATGCAAACTGTATCAGCACATTCGAAGAGCGGACAACATAAGATGAAGGCGCAAGTACTAGATACAATGTGCTCTAACGTAAAAGAGAACAGACTCGTTGAGGAAACTCGACGGCTCGAAAGATGATTTGTTACTCGTTGTCGCGGTGCTCGCCTCTTGCACTCGGATGGTACCCCGTTCGGCGGAGGTCTTCGGCTCGTCAGGTGTTTCGCTCCCCCGCACGCGATGTGACGCCTCAATTTTCGTGCCGTCTCTGTCGGGTATCATCGGCCGTCCTTCGGAGTTGCTCGTCCTCCTAGTCTTGCAAGGTTAAGGTTGAGCATTATGTTATAACCGCCCAACGGGGAATGTTCAAGTTCAGTGTCGCGACGGCAGTGGTACGCGAAGGTTGACCACATTAGGTACGAATTCACTCACAGGGTAGAACTCATGGTCATAGCTGCTGGCACTTTCGACCCTTCTGTGGAAAGTCATCTGCCGAGTTAGTGGAAGAAGACCGCGGCAGCCATTTAGAAATCGGTTTAAATTTGTAAAATTATTTTCACTCTTTTTAAAAAGAACAATCAATTTTCCGGAAACATTGTGGGAGCTGATTGTTTTGAAATAGTGCAGTTGCCGTATTGGAGGTATGTATTTTTGGAAACAATTGTATTAATAAGAAATTATGCGAAGCACTTCATGCTAGCAGATGCTGTAATAATTTGTAGAAATTAAAATTTTACGCATTGATAAAACTGGCAAAATTAAAAAGAAAGTATTTTTTAAATACCATTAATATTACAATATATAAATAAAACAAAGAAATAGAAAGACCACAATTAATTCAGTTATAATATATTTGAAAAATATGAAGTATACAAAATCACTACAGGCAGATTTAATTTCCCGCCAAGACAGACAGGGTGGATATGCGGGACGTGAAATGGGTGGGAAAATTCACTACAGTGAGGTGTAATTAACTCGTCACACCTAATACCTTTAAAAAAAAACAGTAAAAATATATATCAAATGATGAATAACTCAAAATATATTTTTTAAATAGTAAAAAAATTCGACAATTAAACACGAATGTAATTTCAATTCACGTTTTGTTTCATATTTTACAAATATATATTTAATATTAAAACCTGAATGTAAATTGAAACAATGTTGCAACTATGGAAAAAGATCTATAAATTCACGCCCCGCACCTACGAATAAAAAAACTACACGCATTCACGAAAATTGCATTAAATTTAAAAAATACAAAATTTACAACAGACAGATTTGCGTATTAAATTATTTATAGTATTCCAATAAAATAAAAAAATGTAACTATTAAGTAATAAAATAGAATATTGTGCAAACACCCTTAACGATTAAAACGCACCTTTCGATACTGAAATAAATCACGACGTAGGATTATAATTAAAAGGGTATAAGGGAATTTAATACTCGACCAATCAGGCGTGCTAAATTTGAAAAAGTGCGGCTCCTCGCATTTTTAATGATGCAACGTCTGGGGATTTACATTCGGTTCGGCTTTCAAATTCTTAATCGATCTCGAACGATCTTTTCACGATGAATATTACGAAACAAAATCACCGATCAATTTGAGGTAACAATCTTTATGATGCACTGTACATCTTGCGTTGTATACATTATTTAGATACGTGATATGAATATGAATAAAATAAACATGAAGAAAATAATAATTATAGCTGAACATTTTCAGTCATATGTAAATGTTAAATTATTAAGATTTCAAAAACTTGTTAAACATATAAGATGATTTTTTGAATAATTTTTAAAAAGTCCATGTCACCCGTGGAGTGATTTTTCTGTCGGAGGAGAGAAATGAGGCCTAACGAAATAAAGCAAAGTTTTAGAAATATACTTTAAATAATTCATTTATAGTTAAATCATATAGATGTAACACTTAAACAAATACACAATTCCTAAATAAACCTATAATTTATTTTATTTCCGATAATAATACACAAACTTTTTAAATATAGTAAGAAAAAATTATAAAGATATAAATAACAAATCCATCTTTCTAAGTTAAGAGATTATTTGTTTTAATTATACGAATACATTTTTAAGATACTTAGAAATTACAATAATTTATTGTAAAGAATGTTAAATGAATTCTTTTATAATTAAATTAAATTTGAAAAATCACTTATATAAAATATATAAAGAACAATTCTACGTTTTTAAGTTAACATGTATTTTTCGTTTAATTATTAAGAAATTACGTTCATAAGAATCGCAGTATAACAAATAAATATATTTTTACATTTTATCGTATTAACAAGATACTAAAATATTTAAAGACAAAAGTTATTTTAAACTAATGTGATACCTCTAAAAAAGGTATCCAGCATAAATATGTTCTTGGCTGAATATTAATAAATACAAAACATTAATTCTAGAAATAGATTTTGTGCAGACAAATTAAGTAAATATATAGGATAGTAAAGGTTGGTGGATTCTGTAAAATTAAAATAATTTAGATGACTGTATTTTCATCATACCGACTTTCGAAAGCAAACATCGGCAAAATTCTCTTTGATATAAACAGTAATATTATTAAAACAAGCGGTTGAGTGCCAGCCACCGCCTCTCAGTATGGCCTTAATTTGTAGTCGAGCTTTCAGTGTTGAGTATATGAGGTTTAATAGCCGAGATTTCAGAATAAATTTATTTCAGGCGAGCTTTTGCAATCGCCCTGTAGACGGCGGCGCAATGCCTTCAAAAGAGTTGCCCGGCGGGGTGACCACATTGCTCCCGGTCTCCGGATTGCATCCCTTGTAGCAAAAAGGCCATTTCGCGTTGATTCGGGCACGGAGAATGTGGTACCTACCTGTAATTTGTTGACCGCAACATTTGGCTGCCTCAAATATTTCAATTGTGATAAAAGTTAACTATGCCCCCTTTTTGCTTTACGAGGTTTTTTGTTGTAAAACTCGTATCTATATTTTTGAGTTTAGATATACGTGTTATTAAATATTGTGCAGTTAAATTTGTAACTGTTACATTAAAATGTAAATTATCTTATTTTGAGGTATTTTTACAATTCGAGGTAATATAAATGCATTTAATTTATTGTGTTTAATATCCATAAATATGTTAAGCCTATTTTGAGGAAAATTTATAATATAGGTACATATTATTTTATATAAAAGTTAAAATAAGAAAAATCAAAAAAATATATTGCAAAAACAAAAATCTAATCGTTAATTTGTAACTGTGGAATAATTGAAGTTGTTCTTAATATTAAATACTTAGAAGTGATCATTTATAAATTCTTGTATAAAGAGTCGCAAATCTAACTTGACTATAGTAAACAAATATATCATATTAAATAACTTATGCAGCTCAATAGTACTTTTTATAATTTGTTAAAATAATCTTTGTATTGCATTTCGTTGGTCTATTCTGTATGTAAGTGATATTTTATAAATTACGTTGTGATTTAAACGTTTTTAATTCTTCGCAATAGTGCTACAGGCCACAGTCAAGTTTGTCAGATAAGTTGAAGATCCAAAATATAATTATTTAGTAAATAAAAAATGGCGAATAGTAGACATAGTAGTGTGAGTTGCAGGCTTATACAGACGAATATTATAAATATGAATTAAATATATTAATTAGAAAGATATACATATAAAATCAATTTTATCGAAAAATATTGTTGTTGCGTCACCGAGATTCGAACATGGATCTCTTTCTAATTAATATATTTAATTCATATTTTAAATATCACAGACCTATGTTCTGAATAATTACAACATCACAATAATAATGTGTTCTACTAATAATAAAGTTGTATCAATGTGTCCAAAATGTAATAAAAATGAATTGATAATTTTGGCGTCTGCTATCAGATTACTCAAAGGTAGTTGAGATTTCGTAAAATTAAGGTAGATGGTTCTTTCAAATAATGGAACGATTAAATGTATTAATACCAAAAAGGTAACATATAGGTTCGAAAATTTGTCACTAAAAATATCGTCGCCGTAGCATAGTTGGATAATGCACCTTCCCCGGTTTGGAAAGAGATCCAGGTTCGAATCGAATGTGTTGTAATAAAACGAGTATTAGTGAATATTAAAAAGCTTAAGTAAATTTTCCGCAATTATAAATACAAAAAAATGTTGCGTTCACGTATGCCGCAACCCTAATACTATTTTAAAATAGAATTATTTAATTGTTATTTAAACTTATTTTAACTCACTTAAAATCGAGTTTTTCATGAATTATTTATTTATAATTATTGGTGGAGTATCTAAGCAACCATATCTTGTACCCGTGGTACTGCTCACGATTGGCTTTCTGCAGTGAGGTCACATATCCACAAAGTGAAATTGACCTTCGCATCACGTGTGACGATCAGAACGCCTATATATTGTGTATACAAATAAGACAATAAATTTAAACATAGCATAATGTTGAGCTACACGAAACAGTGTGATATATTATAAAACTTGAGAAAGTTTGACGTATACATTTGTATAATTCGTGTACTGCAGCGCAATATATTTAAATACTAATTAAATTTATTAATTATAAAGATATGCATATAAAATTAATTTTATCGAAAAATATTGTGTGGTTGCGCCACCGAGATTCGAACATGCATCTCTTTACCAATCCGGGGAAGGTGCATTACCAACTATGCTACAGCGACAGTATTTTTGACGACAAATTTTCGAACCTACATGTTACACTTTTTCAAATTAATACATCTATCGTTCCATTATTTGAATTATTATTATTATTGTTTTTACGGAATCTCAAATACACTTTTCTTATTTAATTAGTATTTAAAATATCACATACCTATGTTCTGAATATTTGCGACTGCACAATAAGAATGTGTTCTCCATAATAACAACTTATTTAAGATAAAGGGCCCGTTTCAAAAAGATGCTGTAAAATATGACACGACTATGGAGAATTGCAAAATTTTATGTTCCATTAATTATTTATTCACCAATGATTGCGTATACCTGCGCAATGATCCTGAACTAATTTATATATTCAAGTTAATGCACGCCGCTCAGATACAGTGGACCAATTAAGTAATAGATTGACATTGTAATAGAACTCGATATTATGCACAACCCTAGAGTGATTTCACGTAATCATTTATTTTCACTTTAGATTCAAGGTAGCAATATATTATGTTCCAGACCGATGTTGTTTTTCTAGTAAAATTTCAAGCGTAGCACGGACTGTGTGTGAGGTGGTACCGTCCTGTTGAAACCGCACGTGTTGCAGGCCCAATCGACCCGATTCGGCCATCGGCAAGTTTTGCGACGATAGCGATCACCATTAATGGCTATAACATTCTGAAAGAAACTTTGCAGTGAACTATACAGTAACTCTGCGTAGGTGTTAAGGTCGTTCGTGTATCAATTGAGGATTTTCAGTGCCCCAATAATGGCTGTTTTATTAATTAACAAAACAGCGTATATTGGAGCATGGAACATCGTCGTTCAAGATGATTTTTTAAAATGATTTTATAATGATGAGGTTCATCTTTAACGGAGATATGAGAGAGAATGTGGCGGTGCGGTGGAATAGAGGTTATTGAAAATAGATGATTCTAGAAGGAGTTTTAAAAGTAGTGTAATTTTTTTATTTATCTGAACTTTTTTACGTGTCAAACTTGTCAACAAGAGTTGGCAGAAGAGAAACGAAAGTAGACTGAATTCAGTGGAAATGATATTAAACAAATAATCTCAATATCTCATAGAGACAATGCTATTTTTTTAATGGAAAATATATATGGAAGTATGGGGTAATTACAGCGACCTGTCTTCGACTAGCTTAACTGATCACTTTATATATATATATATAACGTTCACCCCTCAATCACCATATTTATCAAATTTTTGAAAGTAGTATATATGTCAGTATGTGGACTCGCTTCAAGTACCACTTAAAAATGAGATTATATATATGTGGCAAAGTAAAGAATGACGAAATAAGGAAAGAGTGTAAAGCTGATGTTAATGTAGTGAGTAAGATTAAGAAAGGATCACATAGGCGGTTTGGTTATATGGAACGGATGAATGAGGATGGTGAGAAGGATATACGGAAATGTTGGTGGCACCAGAAGTAGAGGACATAGATGTACGATTTATGTGAGGAAAGTGACCTTATTAAGAATATCAACAAGTCGAAACTGATGGTATTTGAGAAGAAAGGAAGCAAGACACCGTCCAAAATACTTGTAAGTAATGAATATTTGGAATTAGATGAGTTTGTGTATTTGGGAAGTATGTTTGATGCATGGCATATCTATTAATGACAGATTAAAGAATGAAGAAATAAGGAAATAAGTAAGATTAAGAAAGAATCACTTAGACAGTTTGGTCACATGGAATGAATAAATGAGGAGAGAATGGTAAGAAAGACATACGGAAATGTTGATGGCACCAGAAGTAGAGATCGCCCGCGGAAGACTTGTCACGACCAGGTAAATCAGATACTGAATCGGTGAACTTCTATGAGAAGATGTATGAATGAGAATGTGGCGAGAATTATGTGTCAGTACAGAAAGTTGTGACACTCTATCGTCTCCGCCTACCGCTTCGGGGAAACGGCGTGATGGCAAATTAGTATATTTTAGTTAGTAGGCTTCTTAAAGGTTATGTTACTTTGTTATATCCTTCGGGGAAATAAAGTAATTAAAAAAAATTGCACCCTCGGAAGGACTCCCGGTCCGGCAGATACCATTAAACCTCCGGCGGACTACTCCAGAATAAATGGTCACAGTCAATTTCCGTTTGTGTGCGCGCACATGCCGCCATTAACACCAGCCTTCCCCGGCTATCATATAAATAAACACATCCCGATTATATTACTGCGCGAGGTGTATGCCTGCGCAGGCATTACGCAAAGAGAAGCGACGGAGTGAAATACTGCCCGACGTCCAGTGCGTAATTAAGTATTGCCTTTCATTAGATTCATGGCTGAATGGCACGAGCGAGACTAGAAGTAGGATACGAAAAATAAGGTACGAAAGATTCGACTGAAGGTTTAATGGAAGGTTCTAGTGATGCGCGCCGCGCAAAGGGATCGCGGCTATAAGTTACACAGATGTGCCGGACAGCTGGACCGTATTTGCATGATGCTAGGTGCAATAAATAGTATTCTTCAGCGAATACGAGGCGCGTTTTTTAAGTACCGGATTTAAAAAAAAATAAACACATCGTTTTGTTTTTATAACACTAATTTCTTCGGACGCTATACACCTTGAACAACTTCTCAACATAGTCGCCACCATTATTAAGGCATAACGGGGCACAAATTATTGTATACCTTCGTCATAGAACGATGCCGCCTGACATGAAAATCATGTTTGTACTCCGTCTTTAAGTTCATAATCGTCATCAAAACGCTTGCCACCAAGGAACCGCTTCAGATATGAAAATCAAAATATGAAAATCACTTGGCACCAAATCAGGACAAAACAGGACACACTTGGCACCGTATTTCATAATCGGCGGGCTAGACTATTGTCTTGAACGTTTCAACCACTCACTGCAAGATGACCACACTGTGTGAATGTCGCTAACGTTGCATGTGGTGAGTCAACAGATGAAGGAAACCATCGCGCATGCGAAACATCGCAACCGCAGCGCTACACCGGAAATATCCGTCAACGGTACTTGCTTAAAAAACGCGCGTCGAATTTCCGAATCAAAAATCGCAGCTGTATTTAGAGAAGAAGCAATAAAATAACAAAATTGTTACAATCCGATTGATGTAAAAAGAGGGTGACTGACGCATTTAAACATCATTATCTGGCAATACTGGCAGTTTTACAAAATAATAACTGATCTTGAAATATTTTAATGTTTTAGAAGTATTTTAGTAAAAGTAAATCAATTTTAAAATCTTAATTTCTTTAGTTTAGTTCTTAGTTTATCTTAATTTCGTCAATTGTATAGTTATATTTGTTTTTCAACCTCCTAATAGGATTTAATTATAATCTATGAAATATATATATATATATATATATATATGGAACACGAAACTGAGTACATGAAATGTGATATAGTGGACCAATTAAATTATTAAGTTAAAGATGAAATTTTATAAAACTCTGTGATTCTCAATAGTATAAGACCGTAGATAATATAAAAACAACCGAATTGAATAACGCCTGTATATTCTCAATCCAACCCCCTCTAATATATGACATTTTGCCTAGTTACTCTTTAGGACCATGGGCAAAACATAGGCACCTTCTTCCCTCTCTTTTGATATAAAACGGTGTATTATACTGCACGCCATCCGTTTCAAATTTTACTCACCTACAGTCTAGGACTCTGAAGAGTCCGTTTGGACCAAATTTTGCATACATCGTAATTTATATAATCTCTAGGGCCTGCACCATACTCAATATAATCTCTTAAAATAAATGTGTAAAATTGAAAACAATCCGCTCCAAATTTGCTTAATCGCACTCTAAAACCCTGAAAATAATACATATATTCAATCCCATTACACTTTTAAAACTATGCAGTAACACATGTCTACTGCTCCAATTAAAACTGTAATATTTCTGTTAATATACGCAACATAAAATTCATATTTTAGTTAATTCTAAGGAAAATGTTTATGCTTAGAACTGACTAGTGAAAGACTAGTTGTGTAAAGCGAATCTTACAAAAATAATTATTTTTTAATTCAGTCAGTTATACAATTAATATGCTGGAAAAATACCATTTGTAGTAAGACAAATAGAGATGGTACATTAATTTCACAATAAAAATAATAACAAACATACGAATATATGATTTCTCTTTCTCACTAATTTAACAAAGAGATATAAAAAAAAGGTGGTATTGTATAGGACTTTATTAGGATATTCATTCCATTTTCGTAATTAATGAGATATAGAGTAAGTTTATAGGATTAATAATTGTAATGCCATTTAAACTAATAAAAGCTTTATTCACATTTAAAATATTAAGAATTTCTTATGGTAACACGAGTTGACAGCATGGTTGCATATGGGTATTTTATATTACGGCATGGTAAAGGTTAATTTAAAAATATGAGAAATATTCGCAGAAGCATAAAAAAGGTTGTACAATATATTTGTTTTGGGACATATATTTATTTGAAGTATAAATATTAATTATTGGACGAAAATAATGCACTGTCGCTTAATTTGTTTTTGTATAGAGTACGAATATTGACCTGATATATGAATGTATATTGTGAGTACGTATATAAATTTATCTAACGTTTTTCTAAATTGTTTACATAAAATATTAAAAAGAAAAATCGCATTTATCAGGATATTTAAATCGAGAAATTGGTTCGTGTCGGGTGTGACGGTGTTACAAATATTTACATATACTTGTGTAAAGTATTTTGAACACGTGAATGTGAAATTCTATCGCTTTAGCAACACGTTGGACAGCGACCAGTTGTAATTGTATTGAATTTTCTGTAGTAAATATTGGTGCAGGAGATTTGTGATCTCGCGTCCAATTCATCCTGAATTCTTGCATCCTCATTAGGGATAAGGACTGAACGTTGGCAATTATTGAAAGTGGTAGGAAAATTAATAGACTGTCTTTAAAATGTAACTTTGCATGTGTTACGGGTATAAATCAAGCGATCTTTTTGTAAATCTTGTATTTTTAGTGTTCGGAGCGGTGAATTTATTTATTAAACATTTTAACATAGGCAGAGAGAGAATATAATATAAAATATCTTTAGCCTCGTTCACTTCCATGTAACTATTCATACACGTTCGTCAATTATTAAAGCTTCTAATAAAACCATTTTCAAATGCATACTTTATTGGTTCATACCAAGTCATTTGCAAATGAAAGCTTGGTGTATAATATTTATTTTATCATTTTCTCTTCGCTCACTAACTGAACACAATTAGTCAGAATAACAGTTTAAATAACAGCTTACCATTACTATCTATACTTACATTTTAATATGCACTTCATTATAATAACACAATGAGAAACAAAAAGTTTTAATTCTCACTAATACTAAATATATTCTTTTTAACATTGTGGTTCTTTTTTAATAATTATTAATAAAACAAAGTTAATAACCTATTAATTGTTAACTGTTTTTAACCATTGTGAATGAATTATATTCACCAACCGGTTTCGGAAAATTTACTTTTCTTCATCAGGATGTAAAGATCTCTAGAATGAGAATTGGGCATTGCCAGGTAGCCTATAGCCTGAAACCTATGATCATATATGTTTTCTTTACAGTAATTTCGTCAATGGTAATTTTCAACTCCCAGTTAACTTGTATCATCTTCTTTTCCTCAACTCGCCACATTTAATATATATAAAAGCAAATTTTTTGAATGAAAATGGTAAATAATATTGCCTATTCTATAATATTATTGTACTTTTTACTATAAAATAATGTTTTAACTTGATTAATGGCACAAATCACTCTTGGATTGCCTATATAAAAGAAGGAGAAGAAGAAGAAGGATGTAAAGATTATAGACCACAACTCAAAATAAATGTACCTACTTAATATCAGCGTCCTGGCACAAAAGATTATCGAAATATATGAATGATTGAAAAGGCATACACAACTCGCTAATTGACATCAAACAACTGATTTGAAATGGTATTACAAGCAAATGTTTGGATTTGCGCCATCTTTGGACTGTCTCTTCAAATATTGATTTATAACATTTCTTAATAGATTGCGGCACTGGAAACCAATTTCAAACGTAATTAGAAGACAGATGCACTTCCCCCATAAATGCACTTACCCCGACTCACCTTGCTTCTTTTTATTGGGAAAAAAAGGTCGAAATTTTAACATCAAAAAGCATTTGTTTAAATAATCAAGATTTTTCAAAATTTGTGATAATTTCTCACGGTTAGACAGTAATAGTGTTTAGAACATATATTTATATGGTGTATAAATATTAATTATTGAACGAAAATAATGCACTGTGCCTCCCCCATCCTCCCTTCTCTTCCCGGCCTCGCCGCCGAACCAGTCGATAGTCGACCTTGAGCCAGTACGGTTATATGTTTACGGTACAGTTTACAATATTGTACTAATTCGAGACTTGGCGTCGCGAAATAGTGAGTTTAAACAGTATACAGTCCACATCCTTCGGGATGCCAGCAGAATCCGGATTGTGTTGAGTGCCAAACTCCTTCCTCTCCTGACATCCTTCCGGCATCAACGCTTGTACGCAACAAATAGTATTTAAAAAAAAATCTACAACAAATTAAATTAATTTTTTTCCGTATATCTTTCTAATTGATTCATTTCATTTGTATTAAAATAGCACAGAGCTAAGTTTTGCAAATGCAACTACACAGAAAATAATGTGTTCTGCTTAAAAAAAAATAATCAATTTACGTAATGCAATTATGACTTATTTTACATCACACATGGTTCGATTGTTTACGATTGGAAATCCAAGAAACACCTGGCGATGTTGTTGTCAGCGCCGAGTCTCGGAAAAATCAGAATCAATCCGACGATCACACACTGCACCCGATTAACGGGTGTTGCGCAGCGATGACCGCCGGTATTCCTGTACGATGCACTTGTTCGCTTGCATCGCGAGCCTTGCATACGGTACTCGCCCCGCGCGCTCGCCCCGCGCGCTCGCGCCGAGTGCCGGGTACCGTTTCAAAATCGGTTTTATTAGATTGCATGTATTTTATATTGATAGTCTGACGAAATACCGTAACAGAATTACACGCACTTTTGAGATCACCGGTTCGGACGGAGTGCGCCGAAGGCGAGGGGATAAGAGCACACACACACACACACACACACACACACACACACACACAATGTAGCAGTTACATATATAATAAAGTGTTTAAAACCCGTCTTGGGACGGGCGACGGTAGGCGCCTACCTGCAGCAGCATTACAGTGTTCTAATTACATACTACCAAATATATAGACATGAACTAACGGAAATTCCTAGTTACAATATTTTCATTTTGGTATCACTTACGTGATCAATTTGGTACCATTCACGCAATCAAATAGCTCGGCGATTTTTTTTAAAAATATGACTCGATTGAGACGAAAATTTAAACGCTGATACATTAATAAACATTATTAACACAAAGATTTAACTTTCGAAGAGTATATACTTTTACTGTTGCATAAATGTGACATTAACTATCGAATTTCCACAAATAATATGTGTAGAATGCCCTTCATCCCGCAAGTAATGTTCCGAACCCCTCTCCTATATGTACACTTTATTTCATGTCTATTCATTTACTGGTCTGTGGTTCTAATGTTCAACTTTTTGACGAAAGAATTCGTTAATAGTTAAAAAACATACTTTCAGTAAAATAAAATTGTACATTTCGAAGGAAATTAACAGCTAACAGAATCAGGTAGATTTCGCCTGCATGTGAAAATGCGTCATTTACACTTCTCTAGAAAAAACATTAACGGATTTACGAATTTTTAAATTTGTTCAAACTGCCGCCATTTTGAAACAGGATTACGGATCAGGTTGGATAACGAAAATGGCATACTTAGTATTTACGAAATCAATTTTTCAGAATTGTTTGATCGAAATCACGTTGGAACTATGGGAGATATTGTGTTCATAAAATACACGTATAGTTTTTTTTTTATGGTTTCCTGGTACATTAAAGTAATATTTTTTATAGAAATCTACTTATAAAGATAAATACAGTGTGTCCCAAAAGAATTTTACATTTTTGTTAATTCGCTGCACCAACGCAACGGCGGAGAGAGGGAATTCAGTCGCTATGGAGCGTGTCCTTATCAATTGTTCGTGAAATTTTCCCTGAAAAATTGATATCCCCACAAGGTGACATAAATTGGCCTCCACGTAGTCCCAACTTGACACCGATAGACTTTATCCTATGGGGCTACCTTAAATCAAAGGTACTCAGTAACAATCCTCCCCATCTGGACTAATTAAAAAACAATATCCAAAAAAAAATAGCTGCGATCACGGAGAATATGTGCCGAGCAGTCCTCGGAAATTTCGCCTCCCGTTTAGAAGAGTGCCAGCCAAATAACGGAACACATTTAGAAAACATGATTTTTTAGAAATAAATTAATTTAACTTATTAAACCCATCAATTATTTTATTACAGAATTTTTTAGTATGAAAAAGATTTTTGCGACCCTTTTTATTATATTTCTCTAAAAGTATAAGAATAAATAATGTAACACGAATGAGGGGATTATCGAAGTACATTAGTGGGATGTATATTTTATTAGATTTCCTAATAAGGTATGGAGAATAAATTTTAAGAGATACCAGTTGCGCCCAGTCAAGTCCATATAATTGTGCTGTAGCGATCGATTATTATGCAATGTACGGGAATATAATATTTTATTCACAAAACATGAAGTTATGCATAACGGAACCCAATATCTAGTTTTCAAACGGTAGTAAATATCTGATGCTTTGATAAAATGGAGACACAAATGCCGGAGAAATGATAAAATATGAATGGCCAAATTAAAGTATTTATGTGGGGCCATGAATGGGAATTCCCACGGAACAGTTTGCAACAATTGCACCGAACGAGTTCACGACGAATGCAGAGAAAGCGAGCACAGCATAAAACAAACGTACAAATTTGAGCAATTGCATACCCCTACTTACCAGGAGAGCATCCGAACGCGGAGGTAGATATTCCGATCTAACGATTCTCATAACCCCAGTGACCCAGCGTCGGTTACACCGCGGCTATCTCCCCCACCAGTCAGTACATTCTGCTGCCCTGATACCATCGACAACGATGTCGAGTTCACTGGCTGGATTACTTTCTGGGGTGCAGCGCGAACTATCCTCCTCGCAGGCTGCAGCCTCCTAGGTGGCATTGGATCTGCCGAGATGTTTGTTTAATTAACTTTATCGAGATAACATGGCCGCGGATGGTATAAATTACCGGGTAGTTAACATTAACAAATAGTTAAACGGTGACCTCAGCGTGCAGGCGCAAACCTTGCAGATAATAATTTGGGAATCTTGTCATCAGGTTTTTAACTGTATCTTATTCGTGTAATCATTTACGAATGTTCTTGGGCATTGAAGTACTCAAAAAATATTATACAAAAATCAAATGTTCTATTTCTATGTAGAACACACTTTTGTTGTGAAGTTGCATCGTCAGAACACAGTTCTGAGGTATTTTAATTAAATTAATCAATAAGAAAAATATACAGAAAATATCAATCTATCTAAAAAAAATACATTTAGTCAGGTCCTTTGCATTAGTAGTATTTCTACCTAAAATCAAATACAAAAAAACAATAATAAACTACAGATAAATAAGCCATGGTTAGTTTTCTTTATTAGGAATGTAATTTACAATTCTTTAACAAAATAACAATGACCAGGCTGTTTATCCGTCTGCACACCTTCTCAACTGCGCTAACACCTAAATATCTTGACTTAATTGACTAACAAGAGTGGCAGCTAAGGAGGGAAGTGTTAAGCCTCGGCGTCGATTGTTAAATCGGAGCACATCTAACAATGCGATCTTCCAGGGAGGCGCGCCAAGAGACAAAATAAAAAGGTAAAAACACCCACCAGTCAGAAGAAATCAAAAACACGTTTCAGAGAGTAAAAAAAAAGACAATTATGTGTTAAAGTACGATATGATTTGGGTTACGAAAAAAAATAAGGAAAATTGCAACCAAAAATATAAACGTGATTTTTATCCAGCAGAAATAATAAATATTTTAACATTTTAAATAAATAACACTTTATACTTTCAACATATTTGAGTTGTATTTTAGCACGACTTCAGTTTCGAATATATATAAATATCAATTAAATTAAATATATCGAACTTTGCACTATAAAATTTGTATTAGAATATTCAGTGTAAACAAACACTTGTATCAAATATTTAACACTAATTGCAAAAATGGAAACATAATTTCGTAGAAAAAATATAAACAAACATTAAAAATGGTAAATACTAATTAAATGTATTAATTATAAAGACATATATAAAATTAATTTTATCGAAAAATGATGTTATTGCGCTATCTGGATTCGAACCTGGACCTCTTTTCAAATCCGGGGAAGGTGCATTACCAACTATGCTACAGCGACAGTATTTTTGACGACAAATTTTCGAACCAACAGTTTTTCAAATTACTACATCTATCGTTCCATTATTTGAAAGCCATCTATATTGTTTTTACGGAATCTCAAATTCCTTTTTCCTATTTAATTAGTATTTAAAATATCACAGACCTATGTTCTGAATAATTCTCTTTAATAATTAAAAATGGTTCATAACTTGAATTACTTAATATCAATTGCAATAATTGAGAAAAAGGCTAACTAAATTTCGATAAAAAAAATAGTGTTGGACACTAAAAACAACGGTATATTCAAAGACAAGAGCTTTATTAGGGTAGATGAAAACAGACATGAACACAATACTAAATGCAGTGCTTTTTTGTCATAGAACGCACCGGAACGGCGTTCTGGCATCTTTTTTCGACGGATTTTCCAAACTCAAAAAACTAACAGTAAGAAAAGAAATCAAGAAGATTTGTCGGACGAAAATTCGACAAAACTTTGGAATTTTCTACGAACTTAAATATTTTAAATATGAATCGATAATAAATATCGAATAAATATGAATGATCGGACCTGGATCTCTTCAGGTTCAGATCCAGGTTCGAATCCCGGTGGCGCAACAACAATATTTTTCGATAAAATTGATTTTATATGTATATCTTTATAATTAATATATTGAATTCATATTTAAAATATCACAGACCGTCTGTTCTGAATAATTACAACTTCACAATAAGAATGTGTTCTCCTAAAGAACTAAAATACAACAAATTTAATTTATGTTAAGAACTGAACATATTATTTTTTAAATAAAGGATTAAAAATATGCGAGTTTCAGTATCATTTTTTTTTTTATGGAAAGGTACTGTATAAATGTTTTATCGTCTACTACATCTACTTGCACGCAGAGTTGTATTCTCATTTGAGGCTAACAAGACGCAGGCAGTTGCCGAGGGTAGCAGATTGGACCATCGCCAATAGTCTTGTAGGTTCAGATCATCCACTCGGCCCCGGTATAATTGAGCGAAGGTGAAGTCATAAAGACAATTACCTGCGGATGGCTTGAATGCCCTCAGCGGGAGGCAGAAACTTTACAATATTGTAATTTAGTTTTGAACCGGTGAAATAATAATGAAGACATGTATATTCAGAAATAAACACCGTGAATAAAATTTCAGAGCGCCCCACGGCTATCAGATTGAAAATGAAAGCAATTTTTTTAAGCTGATCATGAATGAAGCAGGTAATAAAAATATTTTTTCTATTATTTAATTACATATTGAATACGTCGTATATTTTTTCAGTACATTTTACATTCTCAGCGAAAACTTAAAACTCGGTTTTAAATATTACGTTCTGATGAAGCATGAGATAAGCGAAACCGGTTGACGTATAATAAATTTATCGGTTTCATGCAAAGTTATTTAATATATATCGAACAATAAAGTGATTAGTTTTCTACGAAACTACAAATATGTGTAAATAAAATAGATCAACTTGTATTAATTTATGAAGATGAACGGCCTTGTGAGCCGCGGATGTTGGGGTTCGAGTCTGCAGTGAAGCGTGCATCGTATAATTTATTTCCACGACCATCATTTGCCGGAGCATCTAGTAAACAGGAGAGATGTTGAAGTGTAACAAAAAAACGTTACATTGTACCTGGGCCGTTACGAAACTTGCGCGTAACAGGCCGCGAGCAGCCGAGGGTGACCGAACGCCGGTGAGCGATCGGCACCGTACATCAAATAATTCTCGCCGAATACGCGCAAGATGCCGGGCGGGCTCGATACAAACAGCTGATAATTATTTTGGAGTACGTGCAAAGTGCCTTTTTTGCTAAAGGAGGTTCACTGAGCAACCGAACGCAGGGGGGAGTCTAATAAACCTTGAATTCCTGGACTGTTCTGTTGAGGAATTTAGGCGGGAAACGCGTCAAGTGGTGACCTTAGTTAATTGTGTAAATTTATTTAAGGTTATTATTAAAAACATCTCGGCATATAATATTTTCAATGATCACATTAATGTGTATTTTAGCCGAACCAAGTAGGCAAGTGACGCCAAAGAAACTGTGAAAAATACACATTAATAGGATCAATAAAAATATGTTTTAATAATAAATCATTGCATTGTTGATATAAAACATAGTTTTAAATAGTAATTGAAGCTTTAAAGCGTATGAGTAAATATAATATATTGATAAAACATCCCCTTTTTATATGAATACGAATCATTTTAAAACCATTCCAAATTATAAAAATGTCATGTAAATTTAACACTTTGTAACTATTAATTTAAATAATTTCATAATTTTATAAATTGATGGCTTTGGATCCATAACAAAACGTATACTAGCACACTGAAAACAAATTTAATGGTCGAAGTCTTTCAATTGATGCCTGTATTGTGTTAAATATTAAAAATAATATTCAGTTTATTAGATTTATATTCATACAAAAGTTTATCTGAGTTATTTAAAAAAAAATGTAATTTAGTATAACCTTTGATATAAATAAATAATAAAAATCTATATTTTCGCAAAAAAAACGCGAAAATATGAAGAAGTTTTGAAAAGCCCCCTTAATAGTTTAAATTATTCTATGATCTTAATAAATGCCTAATTATTAGTTATTTAATTTAAATGTGCAGTTATAGTAACGTAAAAAATAATAAAATGCACAATTATATTCAATAGTGGAAATAAAAAAATAAAAAAATATAAACACATTCAACTTAAAGAATAACAGAGGTAAATGTAACATTTTTATCGTTTTATATAGGTATATAATATAACACGAAATAATCTACCGAGTATAAAATTTTTAATAAAAAGATAAAAAATACCTGTTATAGTTATTTTTGATGTCAATTAAATACAGCTCAAATAAATCGTGTCAAAAATCAATAACGAATAAAAAACTTTTAATTGAGTTAATTGAATTGAGGTATTTTTATTTCTTAACAATATCAAAGTTATATATTTTCCACGTAGCCAATAAAACGGCGTATTTCGTTATGTGTTATTTTTTGCAGTGACTTTTTATTTCTTCATTATAAAATATGACAATAATAAAATAAGTTACAAATAATGTTGCCTAACGGTAGGAGGTCAGAAAAAACGGGGGTTTTTCCGATTTAATTAATAATCTCCGTGTAATCTCTACATCCAAAGGCGATGCCTGTCTGTCACCTCAAGATTCGAGTACGGCTTGACCGATTTTGATGCGGTTTTCTCCGTCAATTGGTTTTCTTTAGGTAATATTTTAAGATATATCTCATCACGGTGTGACGTCAGGAAGGTGAGAAGTGAAGAAATATATTGCGCGTGTCGGAAAAAAAAATCAAGCCTTCGGTACGATGAATCCTTACGGGGGTTAAACTTTAAGAGGTATATTTGAAAAGATTATTTAATGGTTCTAAAAAAAAATCCTTAAATACAAAGGGCAACGCTGTATTTACTATTAGGATTTTAAACAAATATCTTTAAGAATTAATATAGGTAATATGAAACTACATATTTTGGTAAATAACACGAAATGAAACATTTCGATCTAGCATAGTTGGATTATGCACCTTCTTCGGTTTGGAAAGAGATCCAGGTTCGAATTCCGGTGACGCAACAGCAATATTTTTCGATAAAATTGATTTTATATGTATATTTATCTAATTAATATATTTAATTAATATTTAAAATATTCAAATATTGCTAATATGATAATTAATTATATAATATGTCTCAAAAATTTCTTATCGGATTACTCAAAGGTATTTGAGATTCCGCAAAAAAAAAGAAGATGGCTTTCAAAAAATGTAACGATAGATTTATCGATCTGAAAAGTGTAACATATAAGTTTGAAAATTTCATGTCAATCGTTGTTGGTGTAGCATAATCGGTTCAAATACCGGTAACAACAACAATATTTTTCGATAAAATAGATTATATATGTATATCTTTCTAATAGATAGATTTAATTTGTATTTGAAAAAATATGATAATTATTGTGATAGGTACATTATGCGACACAGATTTTATTACAATTGATTTCGCTGATATTCTATACAGCTTATTTAAAAGTACTGAGCGCACACGACTAATATACACATATATAAAATAAAATAACTACGAAGAAGACAGTTAAAACGATTGGATACCATTTGTGTATGTAAATTAATTTTATTGTAAAAATAAATTCATTGATGGCTAATGAACATACTATAAATATATGAAGAAAACTAATATAATTTACGAATTGGGAAAAAACAAAACTGTTAATTAATTAATTTATCAAATGACGCGATGTTAATAATTTGCAAATATAATAATACTACACTGTGATTCAACAAAAAATGTAAACTATTTCGGCAAAACCCTTTGAGAAAAACCTAAGCACGGCTTAAGGGATTCCAGTCTCTGTGAGATGCTGTAAGGTCGTGAGATGTATTCGGATCAGATAGTGGACCATCTCTTATGCCCGAGTTGGTGCATCCTCGCAACATGTCATAGAATTTCCGACCCGTAGTACGTGTTTTCCACTATCAGCGAGAGATACCCTCGCAGCCCTGATACTGTTTACTCCGGAGAATGTTAATTCAAGAACATTAGTCAAAGATAGAAAAAAAAACAAAGCGAGGTTTAGCGTTTAGCTTAATGGCCAATCTGACATATTAATAAATGAAATAATCATCATAAATATGTTTGAAATAATTGGCTCACCGGGATGTATCCTGATTCACAGGTCACGGGTTACATTCTTGTGTCGGGAAAAAAGTATTTGCTTTTTTAATTTTGGTATTCTTTTAACTCGATTCTTAAAGTTTGAAGGCTATATATAACATTGATTAGTTTTAAAGTGTTCAATGTAATATTTTATATATTTTAAATTTAATTTTCTTAATATACAGATTATTAACAGGTCGTTAAGGATCCTGATAACTAATTCAATAATGACATTAAAGTACATCGTAAATACATTTAAAGACAATTAGTGTCATGTGGTTAGACATTGTTGACGTTGGAATCCGCGCATTCCTGTTCTTATGCAGTAGTTCTCAATATCTTTCACTAACAAACTCTTCTGCCCTGTCACAATTCTCGCCTCATCCACATTGATATATCTTCTCATACAAGCTCGCCGGTTATTATGGCTTCTAACAGAACCATCTTCCAGTATCTGGTCTATCTGATCGTGCCAAGTATTCCGCGGCGGGCGTCCACTACTTCTGGTGCCATCAACACTTGCGTCATATATCTTTTTTACTATTCTTTTCTCATTCATCTGTTCCATACGATCGAACCACCTAAACGCTCCTTTTTTGATCATAGTCACTATGCTAAGATCAGTTTTATATTCTCTACTGATTTCTTCATTCTCTACTCTGTCACACTCTGCTCAAATATCAGTTTGTAAAATAAAAGCAGAAAAAAAAAGTTATTTTAGAAATTGACAATTGAGAAAATAAAAAAAAATATTGAAAACTATAGCGTAGGTAAAGAAGCGCATGGGTTCCATAGTTAATGAAGTCTAACAACATGACACGCAATAATCCATGCATGTTCGAATGACCACGTATAATACAATACAATTTTAAACTGAATCTTAATCCTAGATAGTTTTCACGTTAATTCATTGTAAGAAATATATTTAGATCTTGAAAAACATAGTAACATATAAGTCGTTTATTTCCAAACCATTTTAGAATAAAAAAATATATATTTTAATGCAGTTTTACTAGGAAAATTTGCGATTGGTTCAAATACTTCACCACAAATAATAAAATAATAAATAGAAAAAACAAAAACAAGTCTCGTGTCAAAACTCTATGTATGCCATTGGCTTGAACCAAATAATGTGAGTGAAAAACACATCTAAAATACGCGTGTTGAATTGCAAACACCTCTATATAAATGGTATCGGGAAAAATTCCTCTATAAACATCTAGTGAAACATTTGAATAAAAATTTAATTTCAAATATTTATTTTGTTTTGTTAAAAATCCGTTATAAAGGCGTTTGGAAACAAGCGACTCATATCTTGGAAATTTGCAATGCTCTGTCTTAGGTTGATGATCTCTGCTGGTTAACTTCACTCTAGACGACTGAACAAAAAGTTTTGTAAGATGCCATTCAATTACACATCAGTCCAGTCAGCTTCGATACACGGCCAGAGACAGCAAGAACTTTGATGTGCGTAAAAGATCCACTATTATTGAATTCCAGTTTAAAGATACCGTTCGTCGTTTCGTTCTTGCAACTTGCGGCGGCTTCTTTCTTGTGGTTATGGTCTTGCGTACGACGAATTGGCGCCACAAGACTCGAGGACTATCGGCCATGGAGGAACGTTCCATTTATTTATTCCCAAACACTTATGTCGGTGGCTATGTGTTAAGTAATAAATGACCACAGATGTTATATATATAAATACACGTTCGGTCCGGAAGGCGAGAATGATTCAGTAATGATGCATTACACGAACGTATGACCGACGTTTATGAGGGGATATTGACTTTAACAACACATAATGACGCTGTGATATGCCTCGAGCAAAATTTAAGTAATTTAATCGAAATTCTCTCTTCTAACACGATTTCTTCGCATAAAATACACAGTAAAAATACAAATTTAATAATCACCTAACAACACTCAAAGTAGGTAGGTATTGATTTATAGTAAGACTAGATTTACGTGTACTTAAAACAATTTGACATTGATAATAAGCAATCGTACAAAAGTAAATGAGTTAACAAGAAGAAAAAAAAAGTCAGATTTAGAAAAATTAATTATCAAATATGGTCCATAGATGACGATGGTGTAGTGGTACTAGAAGCGAGTTCACATACTAACATATATACAACTTACAAAAAAAATGATAAATGTGGAGATTGAGGGGTGAGAATTGATGAACGTAACGTATAAATAACACTGTAAAATTTGAAACAAGCACATCATTAAGGTTTAAAAATAACTTTAAAATCTCTAAATGCAACACCAAACACTATCAGCAAAATTTTATGTACTTAGGGATAAAAATTTTCAATAGCCTCCCTACACAAATGAAAGAAATAAAAGATATAAAAGAGTTTAGAAAAAAATTAAATGAACACTTAAGAAGCACATAATAGAAAATAAACAATATTACAGAACACTTCAGAAGCACATAATAGAAAATAAACAATATTACAGAACACTTCAGAAGCACATAATAGAAAATAAACAATATTACAGAACACTTCAGAAGCACATAATAGAAAATAAACAATATTACAGAACACTTCAGAAGCACACAAATAGACAATAAATAAAATATTATATAAAATTATTATAGTGTAACTTTCTCTCCAAGCACAAGAGCTAGTCTCTTTTTTGGAGAGGTAAGCGGAAACATGTTATAAAAAATATTGTAAAAATGTTAAATAAATAAATATATATATATATATAAAGTGATCACTTAAGTCAGCCGAAGACAGGTCCTGTAAGCCCTGTAATTTTGTCTCTATGAGATATCTGATATTTCTTTAATAACATTGCCTTTGTAGGTAAAAATCCAGTAATTATGCGTTCTTGAACATATTCAAATATTGCTAACAAGCAGGTACACTAAAATATACATATTTTAATGAAAACACATTTTTGTTGTGAAATTGAAATTTTTAAAACATAGCTCTGTAATTTATTTTTAATACAAATTAACTGAATTAACTAAAGAGATATACAGAAAAAAACTATTGATCGAAAAAATATTTGATTACTTCCTTGGACCTTTTCCTATCTAGGTAAAAGCGTTAATTTAAACTATTATTTTTGGTGTAGACTAGTATCAGAGAGGCATTATCTTAATGTAAAATAAAAATATGTCAATCATATACCTAGCAATTATTTGTGTATTATCATTAATTTTCCGACAGAAAAAAATATGCGTTGCATTTAATTTGATTAAAAATATACAATATAAAAAACATCATTATATTTTACCGAACGCTAAATATCAATTACATTTATATATCTTTAGTGCATTGCAATAAAATTCCATGATTTGTTAAAAAGATAAAATAAATGGGCAATAATCTAATCTCATCTTATAATTTGATGAATCATAAGAAATAAGATTAAGTCAGCCTCCTATGAAACTGGTATTTGAAAAGTATTAATGTTCTCAGCGAAATCACCCCGTATCGAGATGACACAGCATCACTGGCGATTATATCCGATTCGATACGCGAATCCAAAGAGGAAAACTAAATTGCGCATCAGTTCAGAATGAAAGGTAATACAAGTACAGGATATTTAATCTGACGCGTATGCCCAACAGCATGAGGCCTTCCTTTAATCAAGCAATGAAAGGCTTTCATTTACAGAACCTCGTTTGGATTACGCAAAAGAGGCCGTTCTGCACTGATTAATTTTGTTAAGTGTCTCTAAAATAATAACGATATTCTGTGGCTAGGTAAAAAATGATAAAAATAAATAATGTTAGCTATCATAGTTCAGTCAGGGTACTGAGTTTTTTAAAAAAGTTTGGTAGGTGGGTTTAAAATTTAGGAGTGAAAAAACGTCAATGATTTTTCTTCAGAACTACCATTATAATGAAATAGTATTTTAAATACTAATTAATTAGAAAGATATACATAAAAAATCAATTTAATCAAAAAATATTGCTGTTGCTACTGAAATTCGAACCTGGATCTCTTTCCAAACCGGGAACGGTGCATTATCCAACTATGCCACAGCGATAGTACTTTAGACAACAGATTTTCGAACCTATATGTTACACTTTTAAAAATTTTAATACATCTTTCGTTCCATTACTTGAAAGTTTTTTTTTTTACGGAATATCAAATAATTAATACATTTAATTAGTATTTAAAATATCGCAGACCTATATTTTGAATAATTATTACAACTTCACAATAAGAATGTGTTCTCCTTAATAAAATAACATTTGATTTACTTACAGCAAGTTCGTAATATGACGTAATTACGTAAATAAATATATTTTTAGGAGAACAGATTCTTATTGTGAAGTTGTAATTATTCAGAACATAGGGCTGTGATATTTTAAATATGAATTAAATATATCAACAATATTTTTCAACAACAATATTTTTCGATAGAATTGATTTTATATGTATATCTTTCTAATTAATATATTTAATTCATATTTAAAATATATTTTTGTTATGGTTACACTGTATAGTGGTGAAAAATTGCAATTGATTTTTGGACAACCCATAACGACCATTATAATATAATTAACAGAGATAATATTTACTTTGCTTACAGCACGTTTGTAATTTGATGTAATTAATTAAATAAATGTATTTTTGATGAGTCGGGTTGCGTGTTATGGTTGTTCTGCGTGGACGGCTAAAGTGCAAAACCGCCAGATTTCAACAACAGTTTTTCTATTATTAGTGTTGAAATCCGATTAGTCAGATTATATCAACTTTCGTGTCATCTTTTTTTATTCCACATACAAAGAGAGGTACTGACGTACGATGTACTGATAAAAGATAGTGCCATTCATCCCGTTTGATTTCGAAAAAAAAAATGGCGAATGATTTTTCTAAATTTATAATGATATGAAATAAAATAAAACATAATTTTTTTTACCTAATTAAGATTTTTTTTAAAATATAAAATTCATTAGTATTATTATTATATTTTCGTAGAAAGCAATCACTTTGTGGTTTGACATATTATATTAAATAAAATAACAAACACTTTGTGTGACACCACGAAATTTATTATACGTCAACCGGTTTCGCTTATCTCGAGCATCATCATCATTCATCAAAATAGTGCACTTATATTAAGTACGCTAAACATAAATTTGAAAACCGAACATGAATACAAATTAAGGTGCAAAAAAATTATAGAAAATAATACCGGCCGCAACACGTTTGGAACGATGAATTTTTAAACGCATTTAAAAAAAAAAAAATTGTAGGTACTACACAATTTGTCAACGTGTAGTGCATTCTCTGTTATCAACAAGTGTAAATGACATCAGAAATCGTGCCAAAAATTTAACTCAACGTGCGTATAGTACAAAATTTATTTCTTTAACCAAGCGGAGAAAAGCGTGCGTTCTAAAAATTTGAAAGTAAAGTAATTTAACTTCAACAATTTTAATGAGCGACCGCTCGTTTCGCTTAGTACGGGCGGATATCGGAACCACAAATTTGATCTCAATCCCGTGCATCAAGATTTATAGATGTGACGTTTTACGAATCAATTAGGGGACGGCTGTAAAATATTACGTATCGGATCGCGGAAGAATGAAACTGGTATTTTGGTATCGATCGACACGGGCAGGATAGCCGATGGTCGGATATGTGCGGGTTCCTCGGCATTGTAAAGTGGCCTCGCTATTAGACGGTGTCAATGATCCTGGCATTCGGTGCCATTTCCACTTCCAAACACACATGAGTAATCTGGTTCAACGAACAGCTGGCGAAATATTCAGAGTTTCCCACAGCAACGATTTAGAACTGAACCATGCCACGAAAGAATTGAACGAAGTCGATAGGTTTTAAGAATAACGTACACTGAATATTTGCAAAATTACTTTGTGGTAATATATTATATAAATAATAAGATAAAACACTTTGTTTTAACTACTATTTATTCATAAATCAACATGTTTCGATACCTATGGTGTCTTCTTCGTGAAATCATGTACACTAAAATTAAAAATACAAGCATAGATAAAAAAATATAAGTGGTGGGTAACTAAGTAAAAATAACTATGAATACAAATTTAAAGGGTGATTATTTGCAAAATGGATTTGGTTATTAAAAATATTTAATTTGCTATTAACACTTATTCTAATTTTTATAATATCAAATTTATCTAACTGTAAAGCCCTAAGATTTGTATGTATAATTTCTAAACCCTTGTTAATGTCAAAAGAATAGTTTGTTTCCAAAAGGTGATTGGCGAATTCAAAGTAGTTGTGTTTTAGGCATTTCAAATGTTCCTTAATTCTAACATCGACAATGCAAGTTTTACCTATATAAAAAAGGTTTCAAACATTGTGAATTAATTTGTACAGTTTATATTTGGGAGGATTATTTTGGCATTATTTTATTTTTAAGATATACCTTTTAATTATAGTCCACTGTTAGTTAGAGGCCACCGAATGTGACATATTTGTCATAGCATAAGCATACAAAAAGATCGATATATATAAATTCGTGCACGCATTTCAATTTTAAAAATAAATACGTATACGTAGTACGACACATATTTATATGAAGACACAATCTATTTTATAAGTATAGTCTATGAGAGAAGTGTTGCTGCCAGAATGCAGAAACGCGGGAAAAGAGATGTAACCTGGTTATCCAGATTTAGTCACGAAATAATAATAGCAATATAATAGAGCAAGCTTTGGAACTAAATATTTTTCAAATATGAATTAAATATATTTTAGAAAGATATACATATAAAATCAGTTTTATCGAAAAATATTGTTGTTGCGCCACCGGGATTAGAACCTGGATCTCTTTCCTAACCGGGGAAGGTGCATTATCCAACTATGCTACAGCAAAAATATTTTTAGCGATAATTTTCGAACCTATATGTTACCCTTTTGATATTAATACATTTAATCATTCCGTTATTTCAAAGACCAATATACCTTATTTTATATTGTCGCTATAGCATAGTTGGATAATGCACCTACCCGGTTTGGAAAATGATCCAGGTTCGAATCCCGGTAGCGCAACAACAATATTTTTCGATAAATTTGATTTTATATGCATATCTTTCTAATTAATATATTTAATTCATATTTAAAATATCGCAGACTTATGTTCTGAATAATTACAACTTCACAATAAGAATGTGTTTTCCTAAAAAATAAATATTTTTCACAAACCAATAATTACAATGACACGCTATTTAGGCCCGACCTTAAAAAATAATTTTTATTAATAACGCATGTGATAACAATTGAACTAGTAATATCATTATTTGGCGTTTTACATATCCAATTAATTCAGTTGAGTATGCATTAATTACTAATTTTTCAAATATTATTGCATTAAACAAACACAAAATTATAAATATTAAATAAATTTTGATGTTGGAATATTACGCATAGTTTTGTTAAATTATTAACAACAAAAGAGTATATAATTAAATATTTATGCATTAAAAAGTTGATAAGCGTCTAGACTAGCGGACATAGAAGGTTAGAGAGAATTACGGACACAAAGAGAGTTAAAAATAAAAAGTGGTCAGGTGAGATCAGATCAGAAGTGGACAGCTGGACCTCAGCTTTCTCGGCGACGAAGAGTATTTAAGATGGAAGAAATATCTCGAGAACCGATTGATGCTGCGACAAAAATGCGAGGCAGATTGGTATTTGATGAAAGAGCGGAGAGGAATGTTTAAATAATTAAAGATAAATATTTGATTTGTATGTGACTTGAGAAATGACGACTTTGTCATGACTTCACATTAACTAACATGTTTATTTTATTGTTTCAGGTAAGGGTCTTCACCTATCTTGTTAGGAAGACGAACGCAACTCTGGAAAATGTATGTGAATTAATTTAGTTAATTAATAAAGTTTATTAAAAATTTCTAATATTATAATATTCACTGCAAAAACATTGTGGTTAGATACTTTAAATTATACAATTATTTTTGTATGTTCAATGAAAGATACGAAAAAAAATGATATTGAAATTCATAAAAAGTTTCTAACATTTCTTCTATTATTTAAAAACAGGTCAATATTAATCGAAAATGTAGTATAATTGTATTCGTTATATATATATATATATATATATATTATTATTATTAACGTAAAAAATGGTATAATATCAAATAACATAAAGTAAAAGATTATGTTTAGTTCATTGAATACCTTGTATATCGTAAAAATTTAAAATATACTTTCAGATTTATAGTAAATCTATCTCTCCTATACAGCATATTTTTGAGCAATCCTAAAACTGAACTCTTGAAACTTTATAAAGTTAGGATTTAGAAAAATTAAAAAAGAAGTAACAAAAATGACATGTGATTCACGTAAAACGAATTTTTTTTATTTATCAAGTTAAGGCACCAACATTATTAAAACTGATTAAGCATAAATTATTCGCAGACACTAGAATAAAATTCTCATGAGACCAAAACGCGCAGAGTTTTCCAAGTGAAATTTTCATTATATAAGAGATTACAAATGATAATTTGCAGATTCCAGCTGCGTTTAATTAATCGCATAAATCGGTGTATTTGAAAATTGAAAATAATCGCAGAGAAAGGGCGAGAATATTGATAATACAATATCACGATACTGTTTGTAATGGGTCGTGAGATAGATTCTCGAATAGATAAAAGTGTCTGGGACGTGGTTAACTAGAAAGTCAGAGCCCAGACCCTCGCAAAAGCCCATACATACATTTAAATTCAATATTATACGAAACCTTATCATTTTGATTCAGGGTTATTAAACTGACTTTGATGTAGTGCAGTCTGCATTAGGGGAAGTAAAATATAACGAAACATTTTAAAATGAATTAATTTACATAAACAGGTAAACGAACACTTCTTATCTAGGACTAATTAGTAGGACACACTGCCAGGGCAAGAATGCGATCCCTGCGGAACCTTCATTGGGATGCCGGGTAGTGTCCGGCGTCTACTTGATATGGGGAGCAGCTACCTGGTTATTCTAGGAGACTAGATCGGCGACATTTTACCATTCCACTCTTACAGCACACGAATAATAATGCGAACAAACATGTCCCATGCCTTATGTAAGAGATAGAGACGGGAGATACATGCAGATGTGTTCTACAATTTATAGCACGTTTTTGTTGCTCTTTTAACACGGCTTGCTTTTGCCGGCGCACTTCTGCATTCAGCGGATATTCATTCCCATTTCTATAATCATTCAAAGACCTGTTTGCGAACGCCTTTTATTGACATTTTATCAAACTATATCGAGTTAACCACACGAAGAAAATTAACCAATTGACAGGAAATGGTTTTGACTATAAAATAACTTGAATCATTATGCAAACGAGATAAAAGTTTTTTCTACTGAATCAATTTACATACTATTATGTAATGACCGCTATTTCGCGTCAGAGCAACTCAACTTAACCAAGTAACGCAAACAAATGCTCAATCAGACATATTATTTAAACGATTTAAATAATTAGGTAATTTACCATTCCCGCGACATATGCGCTGCCTGGTTACAGAAGAAATTGCGAGTCCCGCCGCCCTAAATACAATGAAAAAGTTGTATTTTAGCAAAATATACATATACGATTTCAGTAATTGAGTTTTTAAATATATAAAGTATATATACAGGGCCGCCAAAAGGGTTATGGGGTCCGGACAAAGGAAATTTGGTGGGCGTTTCAATAATAAAATGAAGAAATACATTTTGTTTCTTGGTTTATTTGGTTATTAATACAATAAAATCACACAATGGTATTGCTATCTACCTTAGAACAGCTATTTTATATGTACAATGTGAGGCAGGTAGTAACTGATAAGCTTGCAAACTTGTATTTTGTTACGCACAAAAAAGAAGTTGCCAGCTGTACATAAAAATGTTATTTAATCAATAAACACCGATCGGCATTCAAATAAACTGACTATCTAATCTAGTAATTATCGCAAAACTGTCAAATAATATTGAAAATTCAAGGGCCCCCACACATTGAACCCTTTGCCGGCCCTGTTTATGTAGATACACAATACACAGAAATTAGAAAACGCGTTTAAGGCATCTACAGTCGCCGGATATTAATTATGAATTAAAAAATGATGATGAGTTTTAGATGACAATATTTATGGCATCTCTAATCATTAACTGTCCAGACAAGTTTCGCGCGTGCAAGAGCCATAAGTTCAAGAGCGGAGAAACAAAACGAAACATAGAGATGTCGAGATGAATATAGAGCGACCGTTCGGAAGATGAATAACTATCGGACGAAGCGCTGCTCCGAGGCACCGGACTGAATAATGGCGTGGTGAAAACAATAAAGCTCACACAAAGGTCATGAATACTCGGCTCAAATGTGATTTATGTAGGGTAACAATCGCGCGGGGTATTAACGACCCCACCACAACTACCTGAGAATGTGCGAATGATAAATAACATCAATTTGAATGATGAAATCACATTCTCTTTATGCAATCGCAAATTTTTAGAAAATAATTCTTTCATTATTTTATCTCAGAAGGGGGTCAGGGGCCCAACGATGTATTCAGTCAAGGGTCAATCTGTTTGAAAACAATATTTTCTGCCGTTAATCTCAGCTGCCATACCTTTGGAGAATTTAATAGTTTTGGAATTTACAAGACGCATCCAAGCCACCTTAATTGACATCTTTCTATATATAGAAGTAGAGGCTTCACGCTCAAATTTTTCATTAAAAAATATAGTAACCACCAGGATTTGTATACATAACTTTCTATTGCCGGTAGACGATCTTTTACCAATTAAGTTAAAATGAAACTAAACAATTTCGTTTAAAAATTAAATCAACGCCTTCTAGAGTCTCTTTTCAGGGAGACCGCTTTGAGCGAAAGTTTTGTTTAGTTTTGGCACAAGATAGTGACAGTTAGCCTGTGTCTTTGTTAGTGAGGAAGCGTAATTTGCTGGTAATATTGTTTATGATGGTAAAAGTGTTTTAGTATACCAAGAATATACATTTGACGGATGTCAAGTGTCGATTCCGTTAACATTGAGTAACAGTTCCGTTATTAAACTTCAATAATAGTTTATTTATTTAGTTATCCTATAAACAACCTGTAAAATCATTTATGCAACTCTGTAAACAATAAGCACTAAGATCAATTCAATTTGTTAAATAAAAAAAGTGAATTTGTAGATTTGCAGAGCGGAAAAAGGGATGAAATGCGATAAAATCGAGACAAACACATGTTTATTATATAATACAAAGGAGCGTAATAATCTGAATATTATTTACATGGTACGGAGCCCCTCTCGATTGAGGAGCCCGATGAAGTTATTCCCTTAGTCCTTCCCTGTCGCAGGGCTTGGATATCAAGAAACCTAAAGATTGAATAATAAAAATTCATTGAATTCCTGTCACATAGGGCTGGCTAATAAATTCACACAGGGGGTTGAGTTGATTGGTTGACGCTGTTGGGCTGCACGATGAAATAATTATTATACAATGGATCAACTCAATCAGCGAGAAATGTGGCTCTGGAAGAAAAGAAATAAAGAAATCCGAACAAGGTCATAAATAAGTGACACAGGATAAGGTATAGATGTTGCCTGTAAAGGATATAGATAATATCGGAATAATTACAGGATATATGGTCACCGCGAGAAAATAATCCACGCTATTTACAAGGACAGAGATAGCGAAAGCAGTTCGGAACAACAAATAGATAATAGCTAAAGATACTTTTGAAATTAGAAAAATTAACTTTGTGTTTAAAATTCATATTTTTATTTGTTAACTTTATTTTATTAACTACTTATTGAGTTTAAATACATCTACCTGTTTTGAAAAATACAATTTTTTTCTTCAGGATGTCAATACTAACTAAAAAACATATATTATTGTTTCTTTACCACAATCTGTTTTTTAGGAACTAAATTTATTTTTTAAATTATTGTTGTTTTTCAAAAATAGATTCTGGTAAAGAAACAATAATATATGTTTTTAATTAGTATTGACATCCTGAAGAAGAAAATGGTATTTTTCAAAACCGTTAGATGTATTTAAACTCAATAAGTGGTTAATAAAACAATGTTAACAAATAAAAGTATAAAATATAACATTTAAAGAATTTTAATTAACATTAAAAATTAAATTTATTTATTAATTTCATTGACATTATACAATAATAAATAATCAATTAATAACTTGTTGGAACCGCAAGACGAAAAATCAAACACATTATTCAATACGTTTAAATTGTACTCTCTGAGAAACGTGTGACGAAGAAGTGACCATTACCATGGTGATATCATATTTAACGCGCACCCATAAACGTCATACTTCACAACACTCAAATGTTTAAAAATTAAAATATGTACTTTCACATACCGGTAAAGCACTCTTGTGAATTCAGTTCCTACCTAAGAATTTGAATAAAATAAAATAATACACACTCAGTACGTACCTACACTAAAAAATAACTGTTTTTTTAACAAATTAAATTTCAAGATGTAAAAAAATTTGTGATAAAATTTAATTTCTTTCTTGCACCCCTGTGAACTGTATTTACACATAACACATACATATACGAAATGTTTACAAAAATAACATATTCTTATCTTACAAAATTAATTTCAGATACGATTAGCATTATAATATAATTTTGTCAAAAAATATTGTTTTTGCGCTACCAGGATTAGAACCTGGATCTCTATTTCCAATCCGGGGAAGTACACTACCAATTGTGTTATAGCGCCAGTATTTTTCATGACAAACTTTCGAACCCATATGTTACACTTTTTCAAATTAATACATCTGTCGTTCCATTATTTGAAATCTATCTACATTGTTTTTACGCAATCTCAAATACCTTTGAGTAAACTATTCATTTTTATTAAATTTTGGACACATTGATACAACTTACATTATTAAGGAGAACGCATTCTTATTGTGAAGTTGTAATTATTCAATCCCGGTAGCGCAAAAACAATATTTATCGACAAAATTGATTTTATATGTATATGTTTATAATGAATACATTAAATTAGTATTTAAAACATCACAAACCTATGTTCTGAATAATTACAACATCACAATAAGAATGTGTTCTTCTTAAAATATACTTATAAAAACGATTAGTTTACTACTAATCTCGTAAAAAATGTACCCCTACACACACACGCAGCCTTTAATTGTGTATTTTAAATGATGCAATAAAATGATTATTTAATTATTTAATCGTTTTACGTCACGATGTTATTTCTTCGACTTCCCCGCGATCGAGGTAATATAAATTCTAAAAATAGCTGTCATTTAAACATCAATGATCTTTTTTTTAATTACACATATAATACACACCTCGTGTCACACGACATTTTCAGAATGTCACTAAAATGTAATCAGACGGGCCGATCTTTTTGCATAAAGACGTATTGTGTGACATTGTGACATTTCTGTATCGGAGGAAAATCACTTTTTCAATTATCCGACGGCCAATACGAAGCACGGCGACATCCAACATAGCGCCGAATCGATTTCTTTCATCACGACTTTCAACAAACTAAATGGCGGCCGGAGGTTGCGGCGGTGGAAAAAAAAAAAAAAAAGACATCTCGAAATAACCCAGTAAAATACATTCAATTACATGAACAAAGATTTAAGACGATCACAGCGAATACACAAATTCGTCGAAGCGGTCGCACATCAACGTACGTGCTTATCACGTACATTTTCAGACACATTAGATGAGCTTTGTGTGATTTGTTTCGGATCCGACAGAACGGTATTCGCAGACAGTTTGTATCGGTTTATCTGTCTATCTGTACACAATTGAATGTCTATACAATCTTTTTGATCGATCAAAGACAAATTTTGCATAATTTCACAATATAATTAAAATATATGCTCTCCCAAGAAATCCTTCTTCCTACACGTGTTTTATTTTGAATGCCATGCGTCCTAAATTTTGATTACGTAATTTATAGGACCTCGCGCAAAATAAAGGCACCCTACATCCCTTACCATGGTATAAATGTGTATTATATTGAAAGTTATCTGTTTTAAATTTGAATAAATATTATTAAGGAAAACATATTCTTATTGTGAAGTTGTAATTATTCGGAACATAGGTCTCATTGAACGATCGATTAATTAATTTGAAAAGTGTAACATATAAGTTCAAAAATTTATCGTCAATTCATTGTGATGCTACAGCATAATCGGTTAATATCGGTAGCAACAACAATATTTTTCGATAAAATTGATTTTATATGTATATCTTTCCAATTATACATGTCACGGCCATCTTCAGACTGGTACAATGATACATTTCAATACAGGGTGTTTTACAGTGGGTCGATATAATGATAATTTAAATCTAATGTAAGGATTTTCACTTATATGTTGTCATGTAAAAATACTAGTAATACCTTGTTGCAGCAAGATAATGACCGCTTCCCTTCCCTGTACACCTATTATATCATAACTAAACCTGAATCCGGAAAACACCGGGTACGGACCGCTAGTCGGCTATATTTGTAACCTCTAGTAGTCATCGATGGTTTGGAAAAATTACAATGGAACTTTGCAACATTCGAATTGAATACTGAGAAAACGTTCGGTTCTTTGCGAAGAGTTCGCATGTACGATGGCTAAAACGGTTTACAATACTGTTACAGTGCACCGCTTATTGAGACTATCGGCCACCCGTGGGTCCGGGCGCTGGACTTGGGAAAATTCAATGGTCACATGCCATTAGGAGAGTATTCTGCATACAGACCTCGCAATAGTAAGGTTGTCCGGCTCCAGAGTTACTCGCTAACAGGAACACATATCATGCGGATACAGCCAGGGTACACAGCAGAGATAGGCGAGCTGTTCGGGCGCTTAACCAGCCATACAGCAAATCTAAATAGGCTTCAACTCTAAAGGAATTTTCAAAGAGTCCGAGTTTGACTCGACGCAAGTTGAAGCATGCAAAATGCATAAAGTCTCCACGAGGAAATAAACTTGAGTTGTTAATAGGCTTAGAGCTTTCGAGTGAACCGATGCATGAAATAACTCAGATAGATTAAGTCGGATGCCTTGTGTAGTAAAACCTTACGATTGTACTTTTATAAACTAACTAACCAGGTCTGGTGCAATAAAGAGATTAAGTAAAAAGTTCTTATAGACGTTAATTAAACAATGTTTATAACTTACGCTAACTATAAAATAATATTTTTAAAAAACTAAGAAATGCACCAGATTTATCCAATATTCTTAGTTGCGGTGCGACTCAATGGATTCCATTGTTGGCAATGTTTGCCTGTCAGGATATTCTCGGTCCCCGTGTGATCTATTATATTCCCCCAAGGGAACAATCACTCTTTGGCTGTGCAGTGCGCCCGCATTATATGCGGAATGTTCACCTTCTCGATCATTTTGCTCTCCTGGTATTTCGTACTTTGTTTGATATATGTTGTAATGTACACACACACATCATGTGGGATATTCAAATAGTTTTTGCCACCTGCTCTTCTGGTATTTTGTAGTTGAATTTATTGAGGAAACTATCAAATTCCTTTGAAAGTGATTTTAAGACATATTTCAAAATAGTAAATAAAGAACTTGTTTTACTGCTGAAAGGCTAATTAAATTAACATAAATTATAAATTACTTAATTTTAATTTTATATAAAATTAGTCAGGTACAGATTATAATTATTAAGTTACAATCGGTATTCGAAATTAAAACGTCAAGTTATTTTTTGACGGTGGACATCAAAAATTGTGATGACATGAAAGTTGATCTAGTTTAGAAAAAGCGACATTTAAAAATAAAAAGACTCCAACATTGGCGAGCTCGATAAAGTAACGACAAAAGATGTTGATAGAATGGTAAATTAAACAGTCGCAAACTAACGTTTATTTAACGCCCGTCATTTACAACCGACTACACCCCCTCCTAAATTTCTACAGTTCACTATCCCTACAAAACAAATTACTCTTGTACAAAGCAATCATCCGTCCAATACTCACATACGCGAGCCCCATTTGGGTTCAAGCAATAAAAACATTTTAGAATCCAAACAAAACTACATCCTTAGGAGAATCAAAAACTCACCCTGGTTTGACAGAAACACAATCATTCACAGAGAATCAAACATATCCTCACTCAAACGACACATATACAATTTATCGTCTATATTTTATTCTAAATTAATTTCCATCCCAAACCCTACCATAAACTACCTCGGCCTATATGATCCCTCATCCGATCCCCATCATCTCGACCCTGTTCTTGACCCTACTGAACAAAATTTATAAAATATTCTATAAAGACTTTCACTAAAAATATAACAATTTGTAAAAAATTCAACAAAATCACACAAAAAAAAGAAATAACAAAATATAAAATAAATGTATTATACAAAACAACTCTACCCATTTTTGCTACTACTTTAAACAATTATATACAAACTTAAAACTACCTGATATTTAAAAAAAAAAAACAATTCCATCGTGTTGCCCGAATAGGGTCCCCCAAAAAATCTTACGCCATTGTTGTCATCTCATATGTCGGAGACAAGAAGGCTCAGCCCTTATCCCTCCCCTCTTTGACAATCGAAACAGACAGGCGCCCGTCACAGGACGGGTTTTAAATACCTGTCTGTTAAAAATATGCTCATATCAAGTTGTAACATTCATTTGCGTGTACACCGCGTTCGACAAGTTTTTGGCGCAACAACAAAAAGCAAAGAAAAGGCAAATTCATAAATAATTTCAGGCCGTCGGCCTCTTTTGTTTGACGCGAAGCAAGACGGTGTTAACTATTGACGTGCGCGTGTGCGTGCGCGTAATGATGTCGGCATCGGTACATTTACGTATGTAAATTAAAAAATACACCGTCCTTTTAAACATCATTATCAATACTCTCCCACGATAACGACAACGATTTAAAAGAGACTAAAAGAGGTAAACTTGAAAATGTATCCAACAGTACAAAAGGAATGTCATTAACTGCCGCGGTGTGCATGTCAGAAATAAAACAAATTTAGATTTTTTAAATTCTTGTCTTGTATAATAGTTTCGCTCAAATTCCAATACAAATAGTTCTCGAATTGTTTAACAATTAAAACTAAAATTAAAGAAAGAACAATGTCGAAAATTTGATCTCGGCTAAGAAAAAAGAAAAATTTACAGGTAACATTATATTCTGAAAAAACATATTTCAAAAAAGAAACTGACTTCAATTCTACTGTCACAAATTTCAAAATTATAAAACGTTCAATAGATTTTTATATTTCATATCTCACCTTACTTTGTACCTTTTGTACTTTGTGTTTTTACTTAATAATAGTAACAAATCTGTATATTTAGTTTAAAAAAAAAATCTTTAAAAGTAGAAGCTCAAACTGGTGTATTTTACCCGTCAAAGACGAGATATGTTAATCCTAATTTTTAAGCTACAATTTTTTAGCAATATTTGAATATGTACAAGAACACACAATTACTGGATTTTTGCCTACAAAGGCAGTTATTAATCAAATATCGGATATCTAATAGAGGCAAAGCCATTTTTTATTAGAATTAATGGAAAATATATGAACGTATGGGTTAATTACAGGGCTTACGACCTATCTTCGGCTGGCTTAATATAATACACTGGTCAAAATAAGAAAATATAGATTTTTCAGGCGTATTCTCGTATAATATGTTAAAAACATTTTACAGGTAAAGAATATTGCTTTAAAATAATTGGAAAAAAAATCAGATTCTCATAGTGATGCTCATATGCTGTTTAAAAAAAGGAAAAAATGAATACTCAAATTTGGTCCATAGATGGCGATGGTGTAGCGGTACTCGAATAGAGTCCACAGACAACTTAAAAAAAATTGATAAATGTGGAGATTTAGGGGTGAGAATTGGTGAACGTTATATATATATATATATATATATATATATATATATATATATATAAAGTGATCGCTTAAGCCGGCCGAAGACTGGTCGTAAGTTCGGTAATTACCCCATACTTCCATATATTTTCCATTAAATATAATAAGAAATAGCTTTGTCTCCATGAGATATCTGATATTTGATAACAATTTTTTAATTTTATATTGTATTATAATTCCCGTTAAATATTTGATCTTTTTCCTTTGACTATCTGCGTCCGGTGTTGAATTCAGGCCACCTTTATTACTTTATACAGCTCCGTGCTGTACAATTTTGTCAAAATAATTGTTATCCAACTAGTTATAATGTCATTTGATAACTAAATATTAATGCAAGTTAAATAATGCTATTTAATATCCATCTAAACTATAATTAAGTATCCATTAGATATTGTCGGAGCTTATTTTAGCAACGTCCTACGACAATAAATAAACGTAGAAATATTTGGTCATCAACCGAGCGCGAAAGATTTCACAACCGATAAAAGACGTGCATCAATTCCAGACATGATGGGAACTTGACTAATTCATGAACCTTCAGGCAGTCACCGCCGAACACTTCTTAAGACAGTCTCCACGGTAAAGATGATCTGTTTTGAATAAAAACATGGAGAGTCGGGACCCACAGAGACAGATGCCAGGGTATGATAATGGAAACACCGTCTGGCTGTAAACAATTTGTCAATATCGAAGCATTTATGTCAGTTTTGAATCAAATTTAGAATACAGTAGTGTCGTGAAAAAATTTGCAAGATTTATTACTGTCACAGGTATATAAATATATGAAACTAAAATAATAAATCATTTTAATGTCAACTGATCTATCATTTCATGAATAAAATCAATAAAAAAATACGCATTTTTAATGAAAATACGTTTTTATTACACTTTGCTTTATTGTACTTAAACATAGAAAATGGATGAATTATAAATATATACAATAAAATATATCCATTAAAATAATATTTTGTTACCTCCAAGAATTATGCACTTTTCAAAATTTTCGAAAGCTAAATACAATTGACACATTGCAATATAAAGTAGATTCTTTTTAAAAATGGAATAATAAATGTATCATTTATAAGGAGTTCATAAACCTTAAATTTATAAGAAATTTAAATGGTTAACGCGTTTACCGGATGGGAAAAGTTCCGGGTTCATATTCCGGTGGTAACAAAATATTTTTACGATTGATAGATTTTTCTAAATATGTTTCTGATTAATTTAATTTGTTTTAAAGATATGCGCTTTCATAGATCATACATATAGATGTTAAAACATTTTGGCAGTAAGATTAAACATAAAGTGATTTGTGAAATATTAACTCAAGATCAAATTCAAGATATGATTTATATTTAAAATGTACACAATTATAACATCTCTGTGACATCTACCTATTGGGTTGATTGATACAGAAGTGCCGTTATAAGGGGTTTATTATTTCCTCTGAATAACTGGTTGTTTTTATGGAACCTACTTATTTTGCCTACAGCAGGTAGTTGGATACTCCTTAATTACGAAGCAATAAACATTGTTAAATAAAGGTATTAATTCAAAGTCGAAATTGATGATTTAAAAGTGCAGTTTAAAAGTAACAGTCGGAGAAACTCAATTTGTTGAAACTTTAGTAGTCGGTTTTACAACACCTTCTTTACTCTCCAAACCTTTATTTGCTGGAATCGCTACAAATGCATTACGAAAACCTTCTGAAATGTTGCAAAACTTCATGAATTTATGCAGTATTTTTTTTTATAAAGCTCCCGAAATAACGTAAACAAAGAATTAATGAATTACCAAAAAAATACAAATGAAATATTGTTGTTGCTACCGGGATTCGAATCTGGATCTCTTCCTATCCAGGGAAAAGCATTAACCGATTATGCTACAATAACACAGTAAGTTAAAGACAAATTTTCGAACTTATATATTGCACTTTCAAATTGATATACCTGTCGTTCCATTATTTGAAAGCCATCTTTTTAAATTTACGGAAT
Organism: Eubasilissa splendida; assembly: GCA_031772225.1. Classification (NCBI taxonomy): domain Eukaryota; kingdom Metazoa; phylum Arthropoda; class Insecta; order Trichoptera; family Phryganeidae; genus Eubasilissa; species Eubasilissa splendida. Next base: position 25,328,604 of record CM062857.1, on the reverse strand, counting down.
CTCAAACACCTTTGAGTAATCCGATAAGAGACGCCAGAATTAATTGATAATTAACTTTTATGAAATTTTGGAAACATTAATACATTATTATTGTGAAGTTGCAATTTTACAGAACATAGATTTGTGATATTTTTAATACAAATTAAATGTATTAATTAGAAAGATATACATATAAATCGATACGAACCTAAAATAACATATACTTAATAATAGTGAATAAATAATTATTAAGAACACATTCTTTTAGTGAAGTTGTAATAATTCAGAACATAGGTCTGTGATATTTTAAATACTAATTAAATGTATTAATTACAAAGATTTACATATAAAATTAATTTATCGAAAAAATATTGTTGTTGCTACCGGGATTCGAACCTGGATCTCTTTCCAATTCGGGGAAGGTGCATAAAATAATGGAACGATAGATGTATTACGGTAACGCTATTATGGTTATTTACAAAGTTGGTTTGGTATAAAATAAAAACCAAAAGTATGAGCAGTTACACAAGTAGCGCGAAATATACAAATAAAATTAAAAATTGATAGAAAATATACATAAAAATAGAAATTGATAGAATATATATAGAAACGATAAAAAATTAGGTTTGACACAGAATGTCTGAGTATAATAATCAATTGTATCTTTGACTCAGATAGCATCAAAGACATCACTCTTATATTTAAACTTCGAGTATCTGAATATATTAACAAAATCAAAAACGTTCCCAAGTCTGTGAAGTCTTTGTGTAGGTGCATTCCTATAAAAATGAGTATATAATGAATTTACGTGGAACAGCGCCAACGATCTGGTACTTCGCACAGGAACGTGGTTTATAATCAGTTCAGTTAAATAAGGGGCGTCCAGTATGACATTTACTATTATAAATAAAAATAATAAATCACTTAAAGTTCTTCTACACGACAAGTTAGTTAAATTAAGAGTGCTCATTAGAAAATCATAATTCAATTGTTCAGAAGGTATACACAGTTTGAAGTTAATAAACTTTAAAAATGTACGCTGAACCCTTTTTAATTTTAATTCGTGCACTTTATAGAATGGAGACCAAATAGTCGAGTTGAATTATAAATTGCTATGAATCACAGCTGTGTGTATAAAACTATAAGCGATTTAAGTGAATTAATACAAAACCAAGACATTTCATAAATTAATTATTAAACATCTATTAAATACTAAAAAAAATATGGTCGCCTGGAAAAAAATATGCATAAAATATTAGGTCCCTCACGACTTATTTACATCTTGTGACGTTAATTTAAAAAAAAAAAAGATTCAGTTTAAAAGTATATTTTATGTCTGTCATTATCGAAGTCATACGTAGTATATTCTGATACATTTATAAACCTATAAACAATCGATTTGTTAAAACATTGAGTAAACAATACATCCAATTGTTACAAATGACGATGTCGTGACGCAAGATCGCCTCGATGGCCTCGATATATTTTTGAAACTTTCACAAATATCAATGCCAATAATCGTTTACCAAACATCACGGAACAAAATTCACGTTTGTTCGTGAATCAAACCATTCGGATTTGTGCATGTCAGAAATGAACTCGCATTATAAAAGATGGGCCGCCCGTGTAATTCGTAAAAACGAACACGAAATAATCAACGTCAATGATTTGAAAACAAAAAAAAAAATAGCCGAATTCGTTTTGTTAAATGATTATGAAACTAGTGAAATTACACATCATAAAATCTTAACTATCTATTTAACTCAACACATCCCGAAGAGATGACTGACACCACAGTTAAACAGAAATATCCAGTGCACGGTGTTGCAATGGCGGGCAGACAGCCGGTCGTTACACGCGTGTTTCGGCTGGCCACACTGCAGGTGTGATGTAGTGAACCAGACGTGTGGAAATAGTCGGTTTGCGGTTTAGCTAAATCAATTTTATCGCCGGGCTCCACTATGCGATATAAAATATTATAACTGTTAAGTAGATGAGAGGACAGCACGAGGAAATACAATGAACGCGTAATATTTTATTGATATGAATAAGGTTGATAGATTTATATTTGCTTCATACGTCAGAGGCGCGCAGTTCATACATTGAAAACAGATCTCATGATATTTCTGGTGCAATTATTATCGTACTCGGTGAAAAGCCGTCAATAATGACAGGAAAAAAAATTAAGGTTTGGTTCATTCGTTAATTTAAAAAAAATGTAAGACCACATAACAATAAGTTTATTAAGAAGAACACATTTTTTGCTGTGAAGTTGCATTTTCAAAACATAGTTCTGCAGTATTTTAATACAAATAAAATTAATCAACTAGAAAAGTATACAGAAAAAGTCTATCTATCGAAAAAATATTTTGTTGCTACCAGGATTCGAAATTTATCAAATATGTACTAGTTCTTACTTATTCACCATTTAATAGTTTTGTTTTTATCCATGCTTGAATTTTTTATTTCAGTATACATTATTTCCTGAAGAAAATACCATAGGTATCGAAACATGTAGAATAATCAATAAATAGTGGTTTAATTAATATATTTTGTATAATTATTTATACATGAAATCGGATAACCCTTTTCTTTCAGTTTTCAGGTTCAGATTTTTTTCTGTACATCTTTCTAATTGATTATTTTAATTTGTATTATTAGATCGTAAGTACATAAAAATATTATCAATAGTGTGATTATAAGATATATGAAATTGAATGATTATATATCAAATTTCACTAATATACCTAATGAAAAAAAGTCCATTTATATTGTTAAAAATTAGAAAATTGTTATACTGCTATGCAGATAGGTAAATAATTAAATATATTAACTATTAGAAGAACACATTCTAATTGTGAAGTAATTATTCAGAACAAAGGTCTGTGATATTTTAAATACTAATTAAATGTATTAATTAGAAAATATATATACATATATAAAATGGAAAGATAGATGTATTCATTTGAAAAAGTGTAACATATATGTTAAATTTTCGATCTTATAAGATCGAAAATTTGTCATCAAAAATAATATCGCTGTAGCGTAGTTGGATAATGCACCTTCCCCGGTTTGGAAAGAGATTCAGGATCGAATACCGGTGGTGCAACAACAATATTTTTCGATGAAATTGATTTAATATGTATATCTTTCTAATTATTACATTTATAACGAGCTTTTCTTGCGTTCGTCCTAGGACGGGTTTTAAATTCTAACAAATATATTTCTCCATGTACCTACAACTGAAATACATTATGTAGTGAATTTACAGTGCGGTAATAGGTTTGGTTCATCTATTAACCTTTCAACCTACGTTCTTCGACGAGGGTCGGTTAAAAAATCCACTCAACCGATGAATAATTTGATGTACCCAAATTGGTGCGTTTTTTCGAACAAGTATATTTTTCAAATAAATGCGGGCGATCGCATCTCGAGACTGCAGTGTAATTGATGGCTTTTTGGACGGCCACAAAAATACCAATCTGCACCGACGGATCGCCCGCAGGTAACCCGCGTCCGCATGCGTGAGTGTGCGGCCCGCGCGTTAATAGTCGCCGCAGTGGTGAAATTTTAATAGAGCATGCGCTCGCAGACAGCGTGCATTTTAAATTATCGCTGTTCGGTCATATTATTACAGGTCGAATTTCGATCATTTTTATACAACCTAACGGAGTTCAATAATAAAATCATTTATTACTCTCGACTTGCCTATGCGCAACTCATGTTCGAGGCACTCACACGCCTGCTACCGCGTGTATAGAACAAGAAATTCGACACTTCGTGTATTTATATAATAATAATAATATTTTATTATTTTTGATTCATAGTACACTGCAGTGTGTTATTATATTGTTATAATCATATAACATTGCAGCAAAGTAAAATATATATTTCGGTACCCTGCCTGCTACACTAGTATTTTAGTGTATTATAGCGGACAGCGCCTTTCCGGTATAGTAATAAACAAAGTGTAGAGTAAATCAAGATTAAGTAAAACTTCAAGTAAGGAAATGCATTGTTTAAAATTTAAATATTATAGATAGCATATAAAATATATATAAAGTAAAACACAAATGCATTTACAAATTGCACAATGTTCAATGTATATAAAAAGTGAAATATATTATATAGAGAGTAAAATGGGATGCAATTAATAAATAGCACATAAATATAATGCGAAACTTAAAGTAAATATAATGTTCCATTTATAAAAAATTAAAAAACTAAGTAAAGTAAAAGTAAATAAGTAAGTAACATAAAAATATGAAGTAAACTTATGTAAAATTGTAATGCTCAATATAAAACGATTGAAAAAATAATAAAGTAGTGCATACATAATAATAAAGTAAGATATATGCTCTAATATAAACACGATTGAAATTTTCTGTTTTACAACTTATTTTGCACAATTTAATGTAGTTTCTCTTCCTTTCTTATTTATTCTGACATCGCACTGTACATCGTCGATTTCTGAGATTTAGCTTCTTCATGAATGGCCGTCTCAGTCTATCTTTTCCTCTTGTATGATGTTCGTGCTCATGTTGATTTGCATCAATTTAATTTTTCCAAATAATCGAACGATTGTCTTCACGCTGTTAATTCTAGTATAGTATGGTTCGACCAGCGGCGTGCAGTCAGTACTATAAAATAAGTTATACTTAACTAAAATTTCACAGAAATTTATCGAAATAAAATATGTATTACATAATATTTCTGTCACAGCTAATATATTATTCAGATATTAATATATCGTAATGTTCTGTCAGATAAACAGTTAATTTTGATTTATTTCTCAAATTTTATTTATTTCAACGTACTGACCGCACGCGCCTGGGACCTAATTTCGACGGCCTAGGTATTTGTTCGTTCTAAGGTTCGACGATTTTGATCTTATTCTCTCCATAACGATTCAAATTTGGTGACTATATATAAAGAGGGCATGTACTCAGCCTTAAAATCTCAAATCAGTTTGGTCTTAATACTGTTTTTTGTGATGTTGATAATGATCTGTATAAAATCATTCTCAATAAATAGATTCATATAGAAACATGGAGTTTTCTAGATTACCAATATTTTATAATAATACAGTATAAGAAAATAACGATTAGTTTTACACTACAGCAAAAAGTGGGCGGTTTGCTCCGAAACCGGTCCAGATTGAAAATATAAAATACAAGAAGTTAAACACAATGGTTAAAATGTTTAATAATACAGTTATTTTTTCAAACATTAAAAATATTATTTTACTTTGAATTTGTTCGAGTAGAAGATATCAAGAATCTATCTAATAATACCTTATTACGGACTGCACTGGCGATTCTGCAAACTAGGACCTAAAATAGAGTTTGTACGTATTGTTACATATTTATAATGTTGCAATATATAATTAGCGTAATTTTATTAAACCGCATTATTAAATGAAAATAATATTGCGATTTCTCATACAAAATGGCAACACAAGAAGCTCGCCGCTACGTGAGTCGGTTTGTATATTGAAAGCCGCATCAGGGTATAGGGGCACATTAATAATAACGAAACGGTTCTAATCGTTTTAATCTTTCAGACATTAGCGTCAGCGTTGCGGCCGTCAAAGCGGGACACAGAATGTTTGTCGTGAGTAGAATTTACCAGAGTGCATAATACTGAAATCGCCTAACCGCGACCGGTGCCGGGAGACATCGACGCGTGGTTAGCGACAAAACCGAAAGCTAACCGCTACAGCTCGCGTGTTAGTTAACACGACTTACTTTACTTAAGTAGGCAAATAAGTAAGTTAGTTTGTCAAGTGTCGTCGGCGGCTTTACGCTTCGTGGCTCGCCCGTCTGGATGTCGTGTCGCGGCCGGGGGTGCCGGATTCGAAACCCGTCGACTGTGACAACAGGATGAATTCAGGGCCGCGACAAATCTAATGAGCCCCCTAAACTTATAAGAAGGTAGTCTATTGTGCCGGAGGAGCGGAAAGCTGATAAAATAAAATAAATTTATAAAAACTGCTTTCTTTACAGTGTAATATTTTTAATAGGATTAAGCCACTGAAATATTTTTTTTTTTGAAAGCGGAAGAGCTTCTAGGTTGTAGCTCGTGTATTCGTAATATATCACAAAATTATATATAATTTACACAGAAAATAATTTGACAAAGTATAATAATTTAAACATTAATATTATAATTCTATTGTATTAGCTGATTTAAAAAAAATACTTCAATACTTAAAAATGCACAAACTATACCAGTCGCAGAGATAATGATAGATGGCTATTTTATTAATACATAATCATATTTCATCAGTCAACATTCTTGTAACAGATTAAAAAATTGAGCATAATTTTTTATTTATGATCGTGTACTAATTAAATTTAATTGGTAATAAAAAATAACTAGCATTAATAAATGATGAACATGAACACATATTTATCAATACGTAAAAATAAAGGTTCAAATTTCATGTATCTAATCGGACCAGTACCTAATAGTGCATAAAAACGAACGATATAATGTATAAACATTCAAAAACAGCGTTCTTACACAATTTAAATGAACCACTCATAAAAAAATATATGTATATCGTCATGAATGGAACGTTTAAACGAAATATATTAAAAAAATTAAGATCCAAATCTTGTCACTGTAAAATGAAATATGAATAATTTAATTGTAATATTATTTTATCAATTTTTTATTTTTTTATTAATGAATTTTTAAAATAATTTGCCAGGTTAACGTTGTATATTTTTTTACTGTACGAAGTGTCGAGATTGGCTAATAAAATAGAAATCTATTTTTTTTCCAAAAAACTGAGATCAATATCAGAGATATTCGGGGTTGCGTAATAAAAATTAAAATCTTAGAATATGGAATGTTGTAAATCTGGTACTCGAAAAACTGATCTAAGGTGACGATTTTCACTAAATTCATAAAAGTACAATATCTCGAAAAGGTCATATTTTGATTTTCTGGTCAGTCGTGCGTTAGCCTATCAACTCTCCAAGGGATGACGTTGATTTCTGAGACACCTTGTATATCTGTTTTCAAATTGCTTGAGCACTGTAACCGACCTCTTGCAAATGATAAAAAAGAACACAGTCTAGCAAAGTAGCTATGACAATGCTGTATATATCAGAGGTGGAGTCTACTCCGTTCCACACAATAAACTACGAGTATATACTTAATTGTATTTTATGTTTATCATGTTATATTATAATATATTAACCTATGTTAGAGCAAAAACATATAAATGATAGAGAAAACACTGTCTATATCGATACGGACTCTAATCTTATGAGGTAGGCAGGGAGCACATGAAATATGGAATGTATTGATATTTTAAATAAATCCTGGAAGGATAATAGTCTCTAGAATCACACCCCGAAAGCATATCACTAGAATTTGCAATTTACAGTCAAATTGCAATAACCGGTAAACCGTAAATAATTCTTCCCATTACCGGTTTACTAGTTATTTATCGGTAAATAAAAAAAAATAGACGTATATTAGATGATTAATATTAATATTAATAATATATTAGATGATATAACTGTATGTGGCTACTTTTACTTAAAACGGTATACTAGATTAAAGCCTAAATAATTTAAATTACGTTTCAGGTGAAAAATGTCATATAAATACATATATATGTATATGATGTCCTTTTTGTTTTTACTGATATATGGTAATGGGAAATCAGATAATTACTTACGTATATTCCAAATCGAGCTTGGTTAATTAGAATTACGACTGTATAATATTTGGTTTACCTATCTGTGAGGAGTTAACGTCAACTTATTATTTTATCCATTAACTTATTGATGTATGTAAAACATACATCAGGTGTATGAATACAAACTTTGTATACACCTAACATAAATTCGTAATTAAAATGAAATAGAATAATATTACAAATGAATGTTTATATTGATATGGATATATGTATATTTATTTATTTTATATTATTTTTATATGGTGTATATGTATATATACTGGAAAAAAATTTAAATAAACATATTTACAATAAACCTTCTTCATAATATATCTGATTGATTCACCTTTGATTCGCGGTAAAATAATTTCCGGTAATTACCTATAGTGCATTTTGGTTGATTTACTGGTTTACTGATAAGCCGGTAAACCGGTAACGCAAGCCCTACATATGTCTTCTAAAATAATAAAAATATCATATTAATTTAATGGTTGATAAAATCTTGAATCATGAGAGCATTTATTATAAAATATAAATTCATATTTAAAATATCACAGACTTATGTTCTGAATAATTACAACTTCACAATAAGAATGTGTTCTCCTAAAATAATAAAGTTGTATCAATATGTCCAAAATTTAATAAAAATGAATTGATAATTCTGGCGTCTGCTATCAGTTTACTCAAAGGTATTTGAGATTCTGTAAAAATTAGGTAGATGGCTCTGTCAAATGATGGAACGATTAAATGTATTAATATCAAAAAAGGTAACATATAGGGTCGAAAATTGTCGCTAAAAATAATGTCGCTGTAGCTTAGTTGGATAAAGCACCTTCCCCGGTTAGGAAAGAGATCCAGGTTCGAATCCCGGTGGCGCAACAACAATATTTTTCGATATAATTGATTTTATATGTATATCTTTATAATTAATATATTTAATTCATATATAAAATATGACACTTGCAATTCGGTCCATGATTCTGGTGTGTTGCGACAGATGTAAGAAAATACACTAAATTTTTGCCGTAATGGATACGGAGGCTATTTGTATTCAGCTTTGACATCATATTTTTTGCCATAGCGATCTTCTTTTAACTTAGGCCTCGTATCTACATATTGTATGAAATGTATTACTAGAACCGGTTCCCAAGCGCCGGTAATGGGAGACAGGACACGAGAAAATAAATAAAATCAAACGAGGACGTCAAGCGATGTTGGCATAATTTTCCAGGATTACTAAAGTGGACGCGGGATATCACAAGGCACAAGGACATGAGTATCTATCTGCCTCCATGCGGCGGAGTGGTCTCACTCACCGCCCTTCAGACTAAAGTATCCCACATCCTCGGTACAGCGATGACATTCCTACCTGGACTCGACTACTAAGATACAGTGTAAGAACTCAATCAAGAAAATGATATTTACATTTATACACATAATAAATTACGCACTTGCAAGTCAACTCCGAGTTGCGAAGAAGATATTATAAAGTGAATTATAGTGAGAACAATGACATGACGTGTTCGTAGAATTAAATTGAATGATAGTATTATTATGAAACTGTGTAAGTTTTTGTTTGAATGTATATTGAGTGCATTTATGAAAAAAAATTAATAAAAATAAATTGTTAATTCTGGCGTCTGCCATCGGGATACTCGAAGGTATTTGAGATTCCGTAAAAACAATGTAGATGGCTTTCAAATAATGGAACGAGATATGTATTAATTTGAAAAAAGTGTAACATATAGGTTCAAAAGTAATAGCACTGTAGCATTGTTGGATAATGCACCTTACCCGGATTGGTAAGAGATCCAGGTTCGAAACCCGGTAGCAACAGTAATATATTTTTCGATAAAATTGATTATATATGTATATCTTTCTAATTTTGACATTTAATTAGTATTTATAATTACAACTTCACAATAAGAATGTGTTCTCCTTAATAATTTAATTTGTATTAAAATACCGCAGAACTGTGTTACAACAAAAATGTGTTTTCATTAATAAGATATATATATCTTAAAAACCCTTAAAGTTTCATAATAACGAAATGAAAGAATTTATCCGATAAGATGGAAACAGCAGTGGAGCTTTGGAAATCACACGTAAAGATTATATTATATCATTAATGTTTTTTTGATTTATTTAAAAAAAAACTAACTATTTACAAAAAAATATATGGTTTAAATATATACAGCCACGATAATATGTTTAGAGATTCTCAGAAAATGAAACAATGAATTCGTATTTTAACGGTTGTGAACACGCAGAACGAATTGAAAATTTACTAAAAAACATATTTAAGATAATTGAACTGAAATTTCCGAGCATAATTGCTAGCTTAATAGCCACACGAGCATAAGGCGCAGTTCACAGAATCAAGAGGTCCGAAAGAGAAACGTATTAGTGGTTTTCAAATAAGGAACAAATATAGGTTCAGCAACGGTTCATCGTTCGGCGGTGAATTTACAGGAAAGTTATCGAATCAATTTGCCGTAAAGATATATATTTTGAAAGCTGCGCTGCGAGCGTGATATTGAATACATTTAATATACTAGCAATTAAAATTAATAAAATATTTATTATTACATATAGTAATTTATGTATAGAAAATGAGCGTTTTTAAAGTAGACGTAATTAGTTATCGTCCGAGAGCATAATAAGTATCGTAAATAAAAATAAATATTACAACGGTTCAGCACAACTATAGTTAGGTACACAAGTGTGTAATATTTTTCACTTATATGAGAAATGAAATTAATTATAAAAAATACAAAGAATAAAACAAATTGTTCTTAATGGTAAAATTTCCTGAAGAAAATTTTCATTTTTTTCGTATTTACGTTTTGAACGTTTCATATATTATATATTGGCGTATTTAGAACAATAATTACATGTATGTTATAACATAATCCTTGTACATACTGATTTCGGCACATTGTATATGTTTAATTTTTGCTTCTATTTCTTTCTCGGTTATTATTAACGTTTTAACTGTGTATTAATTAGAAAGATATACATATAAAATCACTTTATCAAAAAATATTATTGTTGCGCTACCTGGATTCGAACCTGGATCTCTTTTCCAATCCGCGGAAAGTGTATTACCAACTATGATACAGCGACAGTACTTTTGACGTTAATTTTTCGGACCCATATGTTACACTTTTCAAATTAATACATCTATCGTTCCATTATTTGGAAGCCATCTACTTTCTTTTTACGGAATTTCAAATACCTTTGAGTAAACCGATAGCAGACGTCAGAATTAATAATTCGTTTTTATTAAATTTTGGACACATTGGATTGACAAAAATATCCTGGTTCGAATACCGGTAGCACGACAGCAATATTTTTCAATAAAATTGATTTTATATGTATATATTTCTAATTAATACACTTAATTAGTATTTAAATATCACAGATCTATGTTCTGAATAATTACAACTTTACAATAATGTAAATATGTGTTTGTATTTCATACCCTTTTCTTCCCAAACCACGCAATAACACAGGTCTACCATCATAATTAAACCTGTAATATTTCGGTAAATACATGCAACATAAAATTCATACTTTAGATAATCCTAAAGAAAATATTAGCGCTTAGGAATGATTAGTAAAAACCCAATTAAAAATGGAATCGTACAAAAACAATTATTTTTTCCATTCAATCTATTGTAAAATTAATACGTTGGTAAAAATACAATTTGCGATATGAAAGACAGAGATCACACACTATTTTCACAGTGAAAAGAACAACAAACATTCAAATATAATTATCTCTTTCTCATTAATTAAATGAAGAGAGATAAGAAGGAAGGACACATTGTAAACAACTTAATGAATGCTTTAAATTATGTTATTAATCATTTTTTCAAAATTGTATGCTCAATATTTAGACTAAATTCGTGCCATTAAAGCCATTTAAGGTAATAAAAAAAAAATCTGTTATTTACGGTAACACGAGTTGACAGCATGGCTGCGTTCGGGTATTTTATATCATGGTATGGTAAAGGTTAAACACGTTTATTCTCATATAGAGTGATAGCACTTTACTTTATAATATAAATAATACGTACGACTATATTGTTAGAAAAGAGGTTTATTGGTCCTAAAAAGAATCATTGTTGTCCTAACATTTCTAGTAAATGACCTAAAACGATCGTGAAACACAGTCTTTTCAGGCCGGTAGTTCAGCGCCAATAAAGGAAGGTAATTAATAACTGTAAAATTATGAATAAATAAAATCGAAGAATAACCAGTTCAATGATCAAAAAACATGTTTACTTAGGCTATTAATAGTTATCACAATTATCGCTGAAATCAAATGAAAAATAAATATATTATTATTAAAATAAATTATACGCAAAGATCGCAAGCGGCGCTATTATATTAGGTAGGTACGGCAAAATGGTTCTGTTCTCACGATGAACTCTTCAAATAATTACACTAAAAAAAGCAAATAAGAAACATGTATCAGATGGGATTAGTGTGATACGGTGTACGGACCACAGTACCTTCCGCCCGGAGCAGTCGATACACGTACACAGCCTTCGAACAGTCTCGCCACTCGCTGAACGGAGCCTTTGCTCCGGTGAAACAATAAACCGTGAAAAATGAGGATCTAACAAATAGTCCAATTTTATGATCCTTTACTCGAGCGCTCCAGCCCCAGTCTTATTACCCGCAATAAATGAAACGTAAGGGAAAACGAAAAAATGATCGGGAATTACGCAAGTGTAATCACAGGGTAGGGGGTATCTAAACGGTGATCGGAAACCCTCGTCGTTGGCAAAAGTAAACAGTCATTTAATGGCAGAACAAATATAATGCCAGAGCCGAGTGTTGGCCTATTATTGTTTATTGTTGCCGAGAGATAGAGATGTTGCCAGATCGCCAAGACAGGCGAGCAACGGCCTACAACGCATCCGCAGTTGTTCCAAACGTGGGGGGATGCCAATAAATCTTACGGCAGCGAGGTTGTGTTCAGAATTTGCCCCGACAAAATGGAAAATCTGATAGGTGGCGATTCAGAACAGAAACACTTGTAAATAACTCCCATCGATAAGAATACATTTTGCGCAAATTGACAATTGCTCACGCCGGGATTCAATTGGCTCTGTGTGAGTAATAAATAGTCTGTTCCAAAAAGTTATTTAAAAAATAAAATAAAAATTATAATACTATTTTTAGCATAAAATAACACATTTGAAACAAAGGTTAAACAATTACTTTACTAAACGTGGTATTACAGTTTTTACAAAGATGTCAATAATATAGTTGCGAGACAAAATGTGTAGGTAGTTAGGTTAGCACAAATTACAAATTAGTTTCATTTTGCTTTCTGCCCACATCAAGCGACCACTTTGTTATTTTTAGTTTAAAATCGATTTTAAGGTCAAGTGGTAAATTATTAGATATACGCGGTGCACAAACAAGAAAGTTCGTTGACCAAATTTGGTATCCATTTTTAGCACTAAAAAGTATCCTAGTTTCAATAGAATCGGATAGTGGATATAGAGTTGAGTTTTAAAAAAAAAATAGTTTTAGGATTGATCTGGTAAACAGTTGTCTTATTTCTAAAACTTAAAAGGATTTAAAAAGTTCTTCGGAGTTATGTCTAAATGGCCTTTTGTTTATCACTCTGATGACCCATTTCTGAGTCTTAATTAGAGAATTTTTAGAAGATATAAATATTTGTTTGCGATTCATATTTTTTATGTCTTTCGACGTCGTGTATACGATGTGATAAGATTACCAGACAACTGCACACGAAACAACATCTCACACAAATTAATTTACGTAAGCTTGCATTCATTTATATGTTATATTAGGTTATTTAATACAAAGTCACGGCGGCAGATTAACAAGCTAAGTGTGCGAGTAACAGATGAAAAGTGACAATTTTGAAATTAGCAAAAATAAATACAAAAAAAAAATAAAAAATGTTTTATCGGAACATATATTACAAACATATAGTAAATGAAAATATGAATTAAATATATTAATTATAAAGATATACATATAAAATCAATTTTATCGAAAAATATTGTTGTTGCGCCACCGGGATTCGAACCTGGATCTCTTTCCTAACCGGGGAAGGTGCTTTATCCAACTAAGCTACAGCGACATTATTTTTAGCGACAATTTTCGACCCTATATGTTACCTTTTTGATATGAATACATTTAATCGTTCCATCATTTGACAGAGCCATCTACCTTATTTTTACAGAATCTCAAATACCTTTGAGTAAACTGATAGCAGACGCCAGAATTATCAATTCATATATATATATATATTTAAAAAATATCACAGACCTATGTTCTGAATAATTACAACTTCACAATAAGAATGTGTTCTCCTAAATATAGTAAATGGCTTACAAACCAATTAAAAGCAAACACATATCACTGCGTTTATTACGCACGGCATCTCAAATTGAATACTTATGTGAAATGTATTCTAGCGTCGACCGATCTTCGCGATGCTGTCGTCCGACACTGGTATTTACCGTTTGGATATCGGATGTACCGACGCTAAGTGTTCCCGAGTTTGTAGCGCGGGACCGTTCGCATCATCGACAGCGCGTTTCGTCGCTGGTGCCCTTCGTCCCGGGCTCCCTATCCGATCCGCCGAGCCGGGTTGGTTTATTGGCGCGGGTCACAGCGTCACCCGGAGCGGCCGTCGCAGATCCCCGGCGCAGATTTGTGACGGGAACGGTCATTGTTTGGTGCCGGCCCGTGAACTGGACAGCACTTCCGACATCGTCCGTCCGAGGGGTAATTGCGCGGGGGATGGCGCATCAGCGCTCGCCATCAGGCCCGGGGAATTCGAGTAGATCTGCCTTTAGACAGTGCATAGGAAAATTTAAAGTGTGCGATTTATGGTCGCAATGAAAATACAGTTGACAGTAATAATTCTTTAAAGTGTATTAATAAAAATAAATATGCTTAGGATTAAAGCCCGAATATTGCCTGAGTGCTAGCAAAACACTTAATATGAAAGAGACCCCTATGGGTCTTATCTTATCCAGGAACCGTTATATGTGTTGTGCACTCCCGCTTCAATTCCGCTCAGCAAAGCAACGTGTGCATTAATTATCATAATCTACAACTGTCTTTTTATGCTCCTTACCTCGTGTTTTGCAACTCCGTTAGTCTGTCCGTATAAGTGTGACAAATTTGTGTCTCATCCACTGTCCCACTTTTGGGAGTGTTTTTGATGACTGGATCCCTGAGTGTCTGCCTTGAACTACTGCACCTTAATTTTCCACATATTTATGTTAAGGGACGCTGGAGGGTATAAATTTTAAATGTTGCGAAAATTGCTAATAACTACATTGAATTTCATTTCTATTTTTCTTTTTATATACTGCATAAACTTGAATGTGTTATTGAATTAAAGTCGCGTATTTATTAGCTTTGATGAGTGGGACTGACAAGGAAGCCCTAGCTTCTAAACCGGTCCTGGGAAAGGGTGGGTTCCTCCCCTCCAGCTGTTTCTTTAAAAACGTTTATAAGGAGATTATTACAAAATGAGTTTATTAAATTATATCTTATTTCTTTATTTAAATGACCTTATTTATTTTTCAATGTCGAAAATATAACCAAATGAACAAGCCTAATCAATTAATAACAGTTAACAAATAACAAGTATACTATTCTTATTTATGTAAATTAAAATTTCCGAGATACACGTGCCACAAGAGGGTAGATTTTCGCAGATTACAATTAGTCAGAAAGTTTTGTGTCTTGGATAAATGTCGCAGTATGGATAGCATGAAAATATGACTTTCGAATTTATAGTGATGATAATAGTTATGTAACTGTGATTATAACGAAGATTGGTAGCTGACATTTAACGATGATTGGTCACTAAGATTAAACTGTTAAAGCCTTTTAGTGTGGCAGTCATTACTCGAAAAATTACAAAAAATCACTTACCAATCACAACCACAATTACGATGTAATCATCACTAGTATATTACTATCAACAAAATATCTGAAGCAGTTTTGAAAATAATCAAAGTGAAGATATACACGGTTATCAAATCAATGTGGTAGAATTTCAAATAAGAATAGTGGCCATGTTTATTAATATTTTGACAGCTGTCATTGTTATTTTTATTCAGTATAGTCTGCTTTTTAACCATGCAGCGTTTCACATTGGAACAGCGTTGACAAGTTATTAAAACTTATTATCACGATATGTCATTGATTCGGCAAACTCAACGTGCACTTCGTGAATTTTTTGGCCGACATAATCATCCATCTGTGAAAGCTATTCTTCGAATTGTGCTAAGGTTTGAAAACAATTATTCTTTACATGACGTGTGACAAAGAAATTCTCGGAGTGAAGTCAATAACACCACTGCAAACGAACGTGTAAGGGATGATCCAAAGTTTTCTATTTCTCAATGTTATCAACATGGCTTATCATATGGCGTATTTTGCGTGAAGATATAACCCTTACAACATCTAGCTATTGCAAGAATTAACCTTTTAAATGCCACGAGCGCATTAACACGCTAAACTTTGTATTTCAAGCCAAGCTATAAGCGTGTTAACACACACTTTTGGACCTTGCAAACTTTCAGGGATTAAAATCATATTAATAAATCATTTTTTCATCTACGAACGACAGGTCCAAGCTTTTGATAGATAAGTCAAAACCCTTAAAGCCTAGTCTTACCCTATACGGTGTCTTCTATTTTAAATAGAGTTGGCAGTTAAAAGGATAAAGCCAAATAATCATTTATTGCGTCTTAGGTTTGCTGATTGGTCTTGCATCGGATTTATGTGAAATAGTGGCAGAAAATTGGATCTGAAAAATGCATTGCATCAAACATAGTCGTGATGCACATGTTATGCAATTATATTTCATTGTTGATTGTATTGAATGATCTTTCAAATAAAATAAAATCATTTAAAGTTTTAAAGTTTATTAACGCTCGTTGGATAACCCTGTACAAAGACGGACCGGCGACGGATCTAAAAGACGTTTGCGCCAGCAGTTGGTGCAAGATGAATCTTCGTCTGCGGAATATCACTGACACGAGAACTCCTCCAATCGTGATATGTGGAATCACACTAAATACAGTACTTAACCGTAGTAATGCTAATTCACGAGTCGTTAGTCGCTGGCTCCGGCCGTCACGACCGCGCTGCGCGGGGCGCACCGAGGATCATGTCTCGGTGACAGTCCGCCTGTATCATGATTAACATTCCGAAGAGTAGGTATTTAGAGGCTAACTCATGCGATGCCGATCCGAAGATAGCGCCAAATTGTATTTCCGAAACGATTACTTTACGGTGAATGAGTTAGTACCTGCCGATTCTCTAATTCAAAGTCATTTATACATATGAAAACATTATAGCTCCCAACGGAAAAATACCACATACATATATATAGAATTTAGACGATAATTTATAAATATGAATTAAATACATTAATTAGAAAGATATACATATAAAATCAATTTTATCGAAAAATATTGTTGTTGCGCCACCGGGATTCGAACTTTGATCTCTTTCCAAACGGTACATTATCCAATTATGCTACAGCGATAATATTTTTTTTTAGCGACAAATTTTCGAACCTTTATGTTACTTTTTTGATATTAATACATTTAATCGTACCATTATTTGAAAGAGCCTTATTTTATATAGTGTCGCTGTAGCATAGTTGGATAATGCACCTTCCACGGTTTGGAAAGAGATGCAGGTTCGAATCCCGGTAGCGCAACAACAATATTTTTCAGTAAAATTAATTTTAAATGTATATCATTCTAATTAATATATTTAATTCACATTTAAAATATTACAGCGCTATGTTCTGAATAATTACAACTTCACAATAAGAATGTGTTCTCGTAATAATTTATAAGATTACCAGGACTTATTTGTTCGCTCTTTTAACACGTAAAATATTACATACATACAAGTATTTACATGATAATAATGATATTAAAAGAAAAATAAATAATATATATATTTTAAATAATAACATGTAAAAAAAATACAAATCAATATAGGTATCAAGAAAAGACAATTAAAAATATAAAATATCCTAGATAGAAAACTTACCTACTTGTTTATATATATGGAGATATACGTAATTTATATATTATTTAATCGATTTGTTTACTTGAAATCAGAAATTATTTCAATACAAATTAAATGTGTCAACTACAGGGATATACAGAAAAAAATAATTTATAGAAAAAATATTTTAGTTGCTACAGGGATTCGAACCTGTTGCAAGTGTAAAATATTTTCGATAAATTGATTTTTTCTGTATATTTTTCTAGTTAATACATTTAATTTGTATAAAAATACCACATAATTATGTTCTGATAAAAACTACAACTTTCTTCTTAAAAATAATAAAAAAAATATTTAATGTAAATATATTATTATTAAAATAAGCATTAAGAACAAATAGATGTATGGTAATGATTAAGGATATCAGAAAAAACACATTTATTGCACAATATTTTTGGGATAGATTACATATTAAAAATATGAACAGAAAATGTTCAAGATACGATGTCAGAGATATAAACATTTTTAAAAAGTCGCAGTTTTGCGATTTATGATACATTTTATTGATATATTGAATGCAAAAAAAAACCATCGAATTTCGAGAAGGTTAACTATTTTTTGTTAGGAGATATAGTGCCTGAAGAAAATGGGTCAAATTTGAAAATATTTATTTTGAAGAAAATATGACTTAAAGCATTATTTTGTGTACAGTCCTTTAACATTTTCGACTGAAATTTAGTCAGATATTTATCTACCCCTAAAATATTGTGGACTAGGTCTATTATACCCTGTATCTGGAGAATATAATAATAATAATAATGCATTTATAATACATTAAAGTAACGAAATAAATATAATGTTATGAAAAAGAAAACCAGAGAAAATATAAATAAATAAAAAGTTCACACATATATATAAATTTAAACAAAATATAAATACTTCAGTCACGACCATTATTATATCTGTAGCTATTCTGTAGGCGTTGCCATTGGTCAGTATATATAAATATACAAATGTGACAGTTGGAACCTAATGTAGAAAGCGGTACCTTAAAAATAATACGAAGGTGCTACACGACTTTACATCATTTTGTTCAATTACACACATCGGATGAAACACTTCATTATAAAAATAAAACAAAAACTACAATTCATTATTACGTCTTGACACGTGATTGTCAGCTGGATTGTACTTTCGAACGATCTATTTAAGTTTAGAAGCGGGCAACAAAAAATCAACAAGTTTTAATAACGTTTGATGGGCGCGCAGTCGTAACACGTAGTGGTATCGGGCGAAACACACGCGACTGAAAACGAAACAGAACATTATTACGCTGTGCTCTGTTTCTTTCAATGTTACGTCATACGCTGCTGCAGTGAAAAGTTCGCTGGCCCCTATCCGCTGTTTCGCATTTTTGCAAAGCACTTTCCATCTCAGCTTATTTAATGGTAAATAATTGCGCCTGCACCAAAGGATTGGAGATTTTTTCGAGCTTACGTGGTGTATAAACATATAATCAGGAGAATGTTACAAACGGACAGAGGGATGCATTTAATTGGGAGGCTGTGTACAAAGGAAAAGGTTCGCGTTGTTCCCGCCGCGAGTTGAAAAATAATATATGTAAAAATTATCCTCAATGGCCGCAGATAATGACCATAATAATAAAATATCATTATTTTCTGCTGTGTTCTTTTGTATATTCAAAATGTTTTCAAAGAAAAATATTGCGAATAGTTAAAAATGCAACACGTGTATTTCGATACTTCATGAATAAAAGCAAAAATTCTAAGAAAATACATTTAATTTTAACTGTTCAAAGGTGTTTGGTGAAACTTTGTGGAGTTTCATGATTATTTTGTAAATTGAATAAAAATACTGTTTTATTCCACAAAATTTTTTAATGTGTTAAACGATATAACGTTTTCGGGAACATCTTCCGATTATCAATACCACAATAAAAATATAGTGGAAAAAACAGTGTTTTAACTCAATTTACAAAATTTTATTTTAAGCTACATCGGACTGTTCAAGATCCTCATAGATCATCCTATAATGATATGTTAAAGCGATATATTAAAGTCACAATTGACAATTTTTGTGATTAGGATAATAAAATTACACAATTAAGTAAGATATCTACCGTACACATACAGAGCGCATGGGTTCCAAGGTCAACGATGTCGGAATTGTGAACGTGTTGGTTGATATAGTGGTTAAGAGACACTCGCCTATTTTCATAGCACAAGTGTTTAGGTTAGTTTGAAAATAGTAAGTATATTCTATTTCGTTTACGTATTCCATTATCAGTTAATTTCTGTTTATTGCTAATTTGAATATTGCCTCCCCAAGTGTCTCTCATTTCATCATTTCGGCGTATTTAAGGACGAGGCAGTCGGCCACTTGATTTTCCGGGTACCACTTGATGACTGCGTTTGTACAAACGGCCTCACTTTCCCATCATCCCAACAATGCATCGCAACATTGAATGCAGTAATAACAGGGGACGCAGTCGATATGATTATTTATCAAAGATGGCGAGACGAAATGTCGTGATTATCCCAACTGTAAAGAGACAGGAACACGTATGCTAATTGTCATGGTGTTAAGTGGAGCACGATACCGCAAGATGCATCTCAGTCTTTAGAACGAGCAGACTGGTTGCACACACACAGCATCGCGGGGACCGCGGGCAGGTCACCCACACCGCGAGAAAACACGTAAGTGCAAGGTGCAACGTGCACCTAGCACGCAGAGTTATTTCTTTTACACAAGAGGTTCTTAAAACACAACGAGAGGAGTCTAGTATCCCCATTTGGTGGACAACACTACAGACTTTCTATGGTTGCATTTAACTATCCAAGAGGCATCGAGCTACAACATACTTTATTTAAACAATGTGTCTCGGCACGGTATCGCTAGATACCGGCGTCTACTGTACTAAAATACGATGCAAAATAGTTCTGGGCTCTTACGCTGCGGTGCACCGGAAACAGAAATTGACGTTTTTTCTTAGTATTTCTGCTTTATAATTGAAAAATACTACCTCCACTGTCACCAGCCCTTCGGTGTCCTCCGTTGCGAGATGTCGAGTTCCTAGTGGTGTGCATGTGAGGCATCCACGAAACAACCACATGTACCTCCTGTTCTTGATTGCAGCTGTGATCAGGAGCCGTAGGATTTCAGTGCAGTTCATGAAGTACAACCACCGCGAGTCAAGAATGCTCTAATCTAAACTATCCTAACTTGTTATGCTCCGATTCGAATCTAACTCGATATGTTCCGATCCAATCTAACATGATCTGTGATCTAATCTGAGCCGACTGGTCATGACTGTATTACCGGAAGAAATACAAGTTTTGTGGTGTTATGGAACGGATTTGTGAGGAGTGTTTGAATAACCCTTAAGCGTAAAATAAATTAAATTAGACGGAATGGATGCATTTAATTTAACTACCAGCGTGGGATTTAAAAATTAAGAAATTAAATTACATTTAAATTTCTTAGAGATTTCGAACAAACGTACATAGATGTCACTGATAGTGTTTTCCTAATTTCGCTATGTCAAGCTATAGCATTCTCGTCTAATTTAATATTTGTACCAAAGTTTATTTAAAGTGAGCTTTTTTCTAGTTGGAATTAACCACTTTTTTAAATTACAATTGCAAGTTTTTTTATGTATACATATACACATACATTTTATTTTAAGGATTTTAACAGTATAAACGTAATATAACTATCATAATGAATATTTAACATGTGATACTATTTATGAAAATCCACAGAAATGTTTAGGTACATAAGTATGTTTAGGTGCAGAAGATAAATAAAAAGAAAAAAGGTGGGAGAACGGGTGGGGAGGTTGCAACTATTGTTGCGGTAAAGGGAGAACAATATGTGTTTATAGGTAGAATGATTGGCCAAAATTGAGATTGTCGTGGTTCATAAAAATAACTCTATAATTATTTGCATGACCGGTGAATGAATGAATTTTGTATGTACGATGTTCTACTTCTAGGAATGTGAAAGAGTGCGAACTGCCGGATCGATCTAGATGGTATGTGGAGAGATATTAATTCTAATTGGCTAGACTAGTCAAGATGGCCTTGCAGTAATTTGAAGATAAGTATTTGGTCAGCACGTGTTCTTCGATATTACAGAGTTTTCAAAATGTGGAAGTTTACTGCACCTAAATATGAGTTGAATGATAGATTAGATCTAACTTTAAGATATATGTAAATTGAATAAATTAAAAGTAAGCGATTCAAAAGCGGTTTATAATAAATATCTCAAATCATTTAAAAATATCTTAAAAACATGCACCAAACTGAAAACCTACTTTGCGTTGTTTGAGAACTTGTTGCCGCAAGTCTGTCGATTGTTTCTCAATTAGTTTGTATAATCACGTACGCCGCCCAAGGTGTGTGATCGTGAATGCAGACTGTCTTATTGAATGACTTATGTGCCGATACGAACATGCATTTAAATGTTCGCGATGTTGTCTCACAGCAGCGTTTGTCTAGGCGACGCTTTGTCGATTTCTTTCGTGGGAATGTCAGAGCGCACTCATTGATGTGTCGACGGATATTTTGTGACAAATGTACGCGAACGGTATTCCACACAATCAGTGATGCCAGCGTCAATGTTGAACGCGGCGTTCTCGGTTGAATGTGGAAATGGGTACGTTCAGCATACAATTTAAACAGCGCGTGGCGTCGTAATGGAATTATCACCATTCGCCCCGCATTCGCTAACGAAATGATGTATTTTTTGTCGTTCGGAAACCACAGAATATTAATACAACAATTCACTAAAAATATAAATAAAACTGATTAGGAAAACGTACATAGTTGTGGTCTGTGGAAAGCTTCATACCATTTAGCAACCGATAATTTTATAGTGCATTTTCGTTATTGTCAAATAAAAGTATATTTAAGCCATATTTTTTTCTAATAATAGAATAGAATTATTTAATTAATTTAATATTCATCAATATTGATGCACTCTTTTTGTATTTATTGTTAGTTTTAAAAACGACCTGACGAGGCTTGAGCTAAGCGAAAACAGTTGACGTTTAATAAAATTCGTGGTTTTATACAATGTTATTATGTTTTATTTAATATAATATGTCAAACCATAAAGTGATTGTACTCTATGAAAATATACATTTAAAAAAAAAGATTTAAATCTTATTGTTTTTTTCCACATTGAATTTGAAAAAGTAGTTCAAAAACGGCACGAATTTATGGCACTAATGATAATTTGTTTATTAATTTCATTATTTGCTTATATTATATTATATAATATACTGTATTTTTTAAGACAATAGAAAAGTATACCGCGACAAAAAACATCTGATTTTTGTTATTTTATTTGAACTATAAAAGCAACAGATGAATAAACAAAAATAAAAATGTTGAAAAAATTAAAATCACTATTTGCCGACGGTGGCTGATAGCTAGCTGCGCGTTGACAAACGACCCCGTGATTGTTTGCCTTCAGCATTGCCATGGACCATGGATCAGCCTCTCTAACGAGTTTAAATGTTGTGGCCGAGGTGTCGCAGGGTCGGAACAAAATGGTGGACGAAAGGCATTCTGTATATATATAGGTCGATCCGTAAATAATGGTCCATTTTAACACTTAAATGTAATTAAAATTATTCCCATATAATCTTTATTTCAATGATAGAGCCCACCCCTAAAACAACCCACACGTAAATAAAATATCGATATAATTAAAATTATTCTATCAGTTATTATCCTAATTTATAGTATTAATTATAAATATATATATATATAAAATCAATTTTTTCGAAAAATATTGTTTTTGCGCTACCGGGATTCGAACCTGGATCTCTATTTCCAATCTGGGGAAGTACACTACATATTGTGTTATAGCGCCAGTATTTTTCATGACAAATTTTCGAACCTATATGTTACTCTTTTTCAAATGAATACATCTGTCGTTCCATTATTTGAAAGCCATCTACATTGTTTTTACGGAATCTCAAATACTTTTATTCAATTATAAATGTGTTATTTTAGCGAAATCGTATATTGATATCTGTCATCTTTTCTTCTGTGTATGATAAGGGAAACATCTTACCATAAGAATTGTCAAGCCACGATTCTTATGTCATTTCTGTTCATTTGAATGGATAATAATATTAATTATTAAGGAGAACACATTCTTATTGTGAAGTTGTAATTTTTCAAAACATAGGTCTAAATTGTCCAATGTGTCCAAAATTTAATAAAAATTAATTGATAATTTTGGCGTCTGCAGTCGGTTTACTCAAAGGTCTTTGAGATACCATAAAAATAAGGGAGATGGCTCTTTCAAATAATGGAACGATTAAATGTATTAATATCAAAAAAGGTAACATATAGGTTTGAAAATTTGTCCCTAAAAATATTGTCGTTGAAGCATAGTTGGATAATGCACCTTCCCCTGTTCGAATCCCGGTGGCGCAACAACAATTCATATTTGAAATAACTTTGTTTACATTAATTTATTAGATACAAAATGTCCACTTTCAGAACAATGTTCTCTTCCTCAGGATGAATTATACACTCAAGTTGAAAGATTGACGTTAGGAGAGTGAGGGAGAAGAAAGAGGGGGAATGGATAAACCAAAATCGAAGTAGGAGTTAATTAGAGCATTAAATGGTCAATAAAAGGGGAAGAATGTTAAGTGGGAAAATATTCAATAGGGGAGTGTTTACAAATTTTACCTGATTATTAGACTTAATATTCCCACCTTTACTAATCGTCAGTATTTATATCGTATGTAATATTTTTAACCCTGTATCAAAATCAAATGTATGGTCATAAATTTATTAAAACGAAATAAAATGTGGAGTTAACTGATAAACTATAATGCACAAATTGAATTACTTAAAAATTAAATTCACAAAGAAAAAATGATTATACAATTTCACTCTCTATTATGCTTGGAATGATTCCAATTTGCTTTGATAGTATGACTAATATTGTAATTTAATACGCGTCCATATTATATTGATAAAGAATAATAATGCAAATTTTAGTTATAGCGGTACATTATCTTGAAACGAAGAGCGTGTCATATCAATCGTATAATATGAATTTAACATCGCAGTACGTTTACATTACGTGGCCCAATTTTTAAATGAACAAAAAAAAAACTCGTTAAAGTAAGTAAGTGCGTAAGATTCGACAGACGAATCATAAATTATGTCAGATATAAAAACTGCTAACCGAGACGTTATTCGTCCGATTTCGCGAAGTGGATCTATTTGCTGATTCGTCTCGATTGAATCTTCGAAGGTAGTACAGATTATCAATTGACACAGATAATTAAAGTTATATTATTTGACGCGCCAGATTTGGTGAAAAAAGCAGATCGATTTGTCGCCCAGTGTCATTCTAACAATGGGCGCAAATAAAAAGGAACGAATCCATCGGGAACAGTTAGGTGCCGAAAAAAATTCAGCCAACTCATAACCTTCATTGTTTTATCGAAAGATGGTGTTACAAAATAATAATGCATTAGATGCTTTCGAATAAGTCCCGCGTGGTCTCTCTGCGGCCAACGGTAGCCGTAGCACCGCCACGGTCGTAAAACCAAAATAAAAAATACATGTATGTGATGTATAGAATCAAAATTAGACAAATATACTAATTTAATGTATTAATTATAAATATATAGATAAAAAATCAAATTTGTCGAAAAATATTGGTTTTGCGCTACCGGGATTCGAACCTGGATCTCTATTTCCAATCCGGGGAAGTACACTACCAATTGTGTTATAGCGTCAGTATTTTTCATGACAAATTTTTGAACCCACACGTTACACTTTTTCAAATTAATACATCTGTCGTTCCATTATTTGAAAACAAAATTTTTTCGACAAAATTGATTTTACATGTATATATTTATAATTAATACATTAAATTAATATTTAAAACATCACAGACCGTCTGTTCTGAATAATTACAACTTCACAATAAGAATGTAATAATTAGATAAAGATCACCTAATTTCATATAAAACTCAAATAAATATATTTTCAACCAATAAGACGACAATTATTATTACTTCTGCATTGAACGGATATTCATTACCATTTCTTTCATCATTCTAAATACCAGTTTGCGAACGCCTGTTATTATTGGTGAATTACCAAACTGCACATCAAACTATGCGAGTAAAATTAACAAATTGATAGGAAATTGATTTTACGATTTTTTTTCCATTGCATCAATTTACATTCTATCTGGCTGCTTCGCGGTCAATGTTGGCCGATGAAACCAATCTGACAATGTTGAAAATATAATTTATTAAGAAAAAGTGGCAATCCACAGTACAATTTAACCAATTAACGCAAAACAAATACCTAATTGGATATATTATATAATTTAATAAAAATATATATCCCGATGTATGACAGACTAAATATGGTAAAAAAAACCCATAAATTCTATTTGGACTGCACAATGGATGGATTCAAATAATCATAAGGGTAATCGGCTTAAAATAATTCAAAGATCTATTCCTCGCACTGTCTGGTTCACCAAAAGAAAAGTCTACAAAATAACAATATCAAATATCTCTAGAATGAGAATTGGGCATTGCCATTTATTTAGATTGAACTTAATAGATTCCCCAATGTTTGAGTGTGGTGCCGAAGATGAAACCCTTGACCATATCTTTTTTGCCTGTCCATTGCGATTTTTTTACAGTAATATCGTCAATGGTAATTTTCAACTACCGGTTAACTTGTGTCATCTTCTATCCCTTAACTCGCCACATTTAATCTATTTATATAATAGAAAAATTTTATAACAATGGTATTGACTTGTAATATAATATTTTCTATTCTATAATATTATTGTACTTTTTTCTATAAAATAATATTTTAACTAGTTTAATGGTACAAATCACTCTTGAAGGGTGGATTATTTATTTAAAAGAAGAAGAATAAAAATATAATGTACCGTACCGGCGGTGACACATGTCTGCCAAGTTTCATGGCATACTGTTGTGCGACAACGAATTCACACGTAGTCTTCTGTTTTTCTTGCTGGCAATACACCACTGATACTTGTAGCGTAATATAATAATATACACTGGTAGAAAGACTGAAAAACTTCGTAAAAATATAAGAAATAATCTGTATAAATGTGGAAGTTTTAAGGTTGATAAGACCTAAAGTTTTTTGTACATCAAAAGTGAACATACAACTATATAATACACTAATTAATTTATTGTGTGGGTTGCAGTAGGTATCCACCTCTGATATATAAAGCATTGTCCTGGCTACTTTTCTAGACTACTGTCTGTGTTAAAGAGTAAGATTCGACAGAAATATTCAAATAAAAATAGAGACAATAAAAAAATGTATAAGTTGGCATGTTGGATAGCGATACTTCTAACTGATCTCTATCCAATTGAATGATATATTAAGTCCATATTTGCGTAATTAAGTAATTTAAAGATAGTAAAGTAATACAAAGTAAATATATTAAGTAGAAAGAAAATATTAACGAAAAAAATTATTGTTGCTACCGGGATTTGAAACCTGGATCTATACCAACACCGGTGGATTGACGATAAATTTTCGAACTTATATGTTAAAATTTTTATCATTCCATTATTTGAAAGCTATCTTCTTTATTTTACACTATTATTCTTGATTTTATATGTATATCTTTCCAATTAATACATTTTATTTGTAATATCACAGACCTATGTTCTGAATAATTACAACTTCACAATAATAATGTGTTCTACTTAATGATAGAAAAGTAATCTAAAGGTGTTAAAGCAATTAAATGTTTCACAATATCTGCACTCGTGTGGAGAAACCAATTATCATTTTATTCAATTAATATAACTTTTCTTGTTGATTATTCTTAATAGCATTATTTCCTCCGATTTGAATCAATTGATAATTAAATTTAAATCACAGAAACACAATTACAATTAAATACTGGATGTTAACACCGCACAGGTTTCTCAGGTACGAGAATACATACAAGATATTGAAAGCACACGTAAGAGGAGAACGAAGAAACCCTACTACTAAACGGGCCTAAGGCTTAAGCGATGCTTAACACGCAACTGGAGAGTAAATCTCAAAAGTTCACAGCATCCCATATAATCCCTTTACAGATTGGCAAATTGCTCCACGTAAAGATGCATTTGTTGTTCGATGTATGCTAATTGACAGAATGTTGCATATCTGAGAAAATAATGCCCACCTCAACTGTTGCCAGCTGCGGGTAATCTCTTGTTAAGGTGTATTATGGGCTTGAATGATCAACAGATCGCATTTGATGGGTCTGAGAATAATTGCAATTGGGATGGATGGAATCTAGTAACGACCACATCAAAATGAGACTAGATAAATGAATTAAGCTGTATATTTTTTGAATTTTAAACAAACTTGTTGGGATAATCGTGAGCATAAAAAGAGGGGAATTTAAATATTTATAAACTAGTGATATTAACAGAAAAAATTGTGTGTCAAATTTTTTTTTATATATTTTTAAAATAAAAATGTTACACCACGTAGAAATAAAAGATTTAAGAAATGACATTAATATAACTAAAATTAATAAGAAATATACACAGAAAAAATATCGAAACTTTACCACTTAACATATAATGATAGTATGGATTCTTTTTATATTTCATCTAGGTATGTTTAATTTATTAATGAGTCATAAATTTTTCCTACCTTAAAAAAAGTAGATAACATGTTTTCTGTGCATCTTTTTAATTTATCTTTTAAATTATGAAAAAAAATGTAACTTCACAGATAAAATTCGATTTCACTAAAAAATGCTAATATTAATTAAAAATTATATAATTAATATTAAAAATTAATCTTTACACAGCTGCGAGTTGTTACTAGCGAATTGAAAATTATCTCAAACTTATTAAAGCGTAGTGATTTCACTTTTCGGGAACCGTCGGTGATTGGCGGAACGACAGTTATTAAGTTTTCATTACAAAAAACAGGACTACCGATAAATAAATCTGGCCGCAATAAAGACGGCGACTCGAAGGGACATTTGATATTCGAGATGGGTCCCGAAATACGGATAAACGATCTATAAATCAATTAAGGCCATAAAATTACGAAAAGAAACGAGAAATCATTTAAAATTCCTGAGAAAATACATCTGAAAAATATCCGGTTTTTTATGGCCGTATTGCAAGAAGCGTCGTTGAAAGATAATAAGTCACTTTGTCGAAATAACATTAAAGACCAGTCGGCAGTCCAGACTGGCAGCGGTAACCTGGATATAATATTCCCACTAAGCTGGCGGTCTTGACGATAATATTGACAAAATAATGAAAGTTATCGAAAAAACAAATATTTATATGTGCAAAAACTTGCGAATTTTATGACGAGACAAATTTGTTGAGATAATATTGCAGGCACTGATGCAAGTACAATCTATTGGAGTTTTACGATCTAAAATAATTATTATTAATACAAAAATCATATTAGGAGAACGCATTCTTATGGTGAAGTGGTAATTATTCAGAACATCGGTCTGTGATGTTTTAAATATGAATTAAATATATTAATAAGAAAGATATACATATAAATTTTATCGAAAAAGAACCCGGATCTCTTTACTAACCGGGGAAGGTGCATTATCCAACTATGCTACAGCGACAATATTTTTTGCGACCATTTTCGAACCTATATGTTACCTTTTTGATATTAATACATTTAAACGTTCCATTATTTGAAAGAGCCATCTACCTTATTTTTACAGAATCTCAAATAATGGAACGATTAAATTATTAAATCCCGGTGGTATCTTTCTAATTAATATATTTATTTCATATTTAACATAAATCATAATTTAAGAAAATAGCACATATAAAACAACTCACTGCGTAGAGTGAACTATCTACTCTTGTCTCAGTACAATGTTACCTGGTGACGTTTTTCCCGTATTGTTATTTTTTATTTTTCACCCTACTATATTGATAGATAGCATTAAAGTTAACTAATACTAATTTCTTCATTATTGGATTTACAATAAATAGCTTGACTGCAAGTATTCATCGACAATATATACTGAATATAGGCTGTTATGTTATACCGAAGGCGACGAAGATTCCAAAGAAAATCCGAACGTGATAAATAAAATAAAGCAAAAGATTTAACTCCCGTAACTGCAAACAAGCTGAGCTATTCAAGCTTGCGAATGTTTACGCTCTTGCCGATTACAGATCTGATCAATCCCATCGATAGCGATACGTCCACGGCATCTGGAGCCAGGTCCGAGGAGGTGCGCGGCAGACCGGCGTCCGAGGAAGATATCAGAAAACAGATAATCTGCATAATCAGCCTGTGAACCAGAAACAGAGTCAATTGCATTGCAGGGTGCTCCGTTGACACAGTAACATGAAAATTGTCCACTTCTGAGAAGCAAACTGTGAACAATGCAAATATCCAAGAGAGTATTATGCACAGAGATATGCATCGGCCAGCCCACCAAAGTGCTGCTCGATCTCTGCGGCAATTCTTGGCACGATCCAATCGGAACGGTCTCTGGTTATGTAAATGTTCAAGAGCCGTCAACTTTTGCCTCTTCGATTGTACTTTATTTCGAATGGAAATATTGATGACTGAATGGGCACTTGATTTTGTCATTTTAAGAAGAAAAATAAAATACTACTCCAAAACATTAAAAAATCTATTAAAATAATAAGATTTTTGAACTTAGGATGCACATTGGCATAAAAATGTTTAAAATCGTACTTTTTTAACCATAATTGATGAAGCTCATTAAATAAAATCAAAAACTGACATAATATTGATTAAATTTAATAGCTCACATGAGAATAAAACATTTTATTTTTGGATTCTACTGGTTTAATTAACATGAGACGCATTTCGCCTTGTGAGGGTATTATCAATCTAATAATCTAACTCAACAACTTGTAGTTATATTAATATTAATTTAAAGTGAAGGACAGCTATATAATTATATTTACATGCATATAGCTGTCTTTTACTATAGATTAACATTAATATAAATACAAGATGCTGAGTAAAATTGTTAGATAGATTAAGCGGCTGAAAAGTAAATTAAACGAGTAGAATAAAAAAACAAGTATTTTATTTTCACATATGTGAATACGAAGTTTACAAATTTATCTCGGAAATAGTAAAACAAATCTAAAAGCACTCCAGTTACTATGGAGATGTTGATATACCACAACACAATGAAATTTTGACCGATAACTTTAAAATAAACAGTTATACCAGAAATAGCCGGCTAGACAATGGCAAATGACTAACGCAAAGATATTAGGACTTGAAATATGCTACAGGGAATGCCAAAAGTTGAGGAGCATTCAACTGTCTAATGAAGACGGATCTGCAAGAGGTAGGCGAGTGCCCAATACACTGGACCACAACGGAGATATCAAAGGATGAATGACACTCCATTGTGACTGCGGTCGTAGACTTCCAAGTCCCACAAAGCCATTAAAGAAGAAGAGGGAAATATTAAAAAGCCAAGATAGTAATACATAAATCAATCTGAAAACCCCACAGTAACATGCGTCTATCCCCGCTATAAAGAGTAGCTCCAAAAAGTATCAACAACTTTTATCTATACAAAAATCAAAATATTGGGTTGTTCAAAATATTGGGTTGCTCAGAATTACAACATTTCTATCAATGACGCATTCTCCATTATTATTCAGGATTTCACCCCGTCCTTCAAACAATTAGTCGATGGCTTTCCTATAAAAA
The DNA here is from genome assembly GCA_031772225.1 of Eubasilissa splendida. Taxonomy (NCBI): domain Eukaryota; kingdom Metazoa; phylum Arthropoda; class Insecta; order Trichoptera; family Phryganeidae; genus Eubasilissa; species Eubasilissa splendida. The sequence goes on along the minus strand of CM062857.1, from coordinate 25,297,107 downwards.
TTGGCTGGTCTAGTATCGAAATAGTTATCGAGCCAATTTTTGAGGTCATCGTAGTTGTTGAACGTAACGGCATGCAATTGATTGGAGAGCGACCGAAAAATATGATAGTAGGTTGGATGCGGCAAAACATCCCAACTGAGGTCCCGGATGACCATTTTTACCTTGATTAAATATAAAAATAAGTATGTGTCGAAAATTCGAAAGTTTGTTTTTCTCAACTTGACACTTTATTATTTAATCCAAAAATTAAGAAAAATAATAAGATACAAACGGCAAAACTAACGTTTTAGATATCGAATAGTATATCATTTTTTGTCACAAAAAACGAAATAGTGGGAAAATACTATTTAACAAAAAAAACTTATTAGTCGACTCAATAATTAAAAAATACAATAAAAAATTATGAAACTTCGCGAATGAGTATAAAGTGAAGTTCCTGACCATCGCAATATTGTTTCAGGCGTGATAAAAGCAGGGGTCTTTAACAATGTGTTTAAAATATTTGACGAGACTGCCAGTGTTGGATAATAATTTATCGTCTTGCAAACATTAGATGAAATATATTATGCAGTAAGGCTGTGTGGGTCAAAATTAAAACATAAACTAATCATAAGATAGGTTGGTCGGTATCCTGAAGGGGTTAAATTAATTTATGACCATAACCGTGGGTTAAACATGATTGAAATCATAAACGTGCCGAGCACGCCGTCAGGTTCAAATGCGAGCAAGTTGAATTAACGAATATAAAAACCAATCTGGCCGGATTCCGGAAGTGACGCTTCGCATATTTGCCCCCCACTTCTCGGTACGTCCAGGAAGCAATCCACTCTTGGACGATAGCCGAACCAAACGCGCGGAACGAATCGCCCTGTAGATGCGCCGGCATGCGCATGCGTAACTCTAGCGCAACGGTACTGCATACATTACATACATCACGGATTGCTAGGGCCAGCGGCGAGAGGACAGTCGACTCTTGGAACAAAGAGGACAGACTGGATTATTTGACCAGCTCTGGGAAACGAAGACAATCGTTTTGGGCAATACGAAAAAAGGAAAAAAAAATCTAGTAAATAGCAAAAAAAAACAACCCTTTTCCTACAAATGAGGGTATTTACTTGCAAAGAATTCCATTATACTATTTTTTCTAATTTTAATACCGGTGTGGGTACATAATGCATAATACTTTATTTCTTCCATACACACCAACTATATTTAACGGATATTAAAAGAAATAACAAAAGGTGAAAGTTTCAATTGCATCAATTATTTATTTTAATTTATGGATCATTATTGTTAATTTACAATGTTTTTATTTATTTTTAATTTCCCTCATCTCACAGTGGTCATTGATAATACTGAAAATATGTTAAGATCTTAAAATTGATCATATTTGCATATTAAAAACAAAATATACATGAATATATGTTGAAATTCAATCAACAGCCCATTACCTCAAAACAGTGTCAGTGTCAAAAGGAACCTTGTTATTCCGAGGGGTTGATAAATTAAACTAGCTTATTTTTGGAAGAAAGTGTTTAACATATTTTGTATTTTATACCAGATAATAGAAATTATAATAAGATCCAAAATTGCATCTATATTTACCTTTGTATAAATCACTATTGAGTTATTATTACATCGATCGGTTTCGACATGGACGTATCTTCATCAGGACTGTACAATTTTTAATTATGTCTAACCACGAAGTTAACACTACAAACATCAACAGATAAGATTTCTTCAAGTATCATAAAATATATAAATATTATACATGTGTAGGTACTATGTCGTCCAATTATCCACACTCCTTATAAATTCATCTCGTTCATTTTGTATTGCAGATGAATCCGTCAGCATTTAAACGAGTAGTATTGAAGAAACCACTAATGTATTTCCAAGCAACATACTCATACAAAGTGTATGTGAGAAAAAGCGAATGTGCATATGATAAGTGTTGCATTTCCTCTGCAACTAATTTGCATCGCACCGGTGAAGTGTTGAGCTTGTCTGGGCCGAGTGTGGGCGATGACAAGTCGGAGAAGACCTAACATGTTTAATCTTCAAACGAGGATCTCGAGAGCTGCGAAGCCAGTAGGTAACATCGTCGATCACGCAAAGCTCCGAGACTAAAATTTGCGTTTGATTTTCCGAAGAAAAGCTCTAAAATTCATAAGCAATAAACGATATTCAACACATTATTCATTTTATTATTTTTACGTAAAGTATGAATATATGTTACAAACACTTGGCTACCAGCTCACGTAGACGCATAAATTTATTTTGCCGTGGATGCCAGCTGACCACCTTCTCAATTTATATGCTTATTTTCTGGTGACTCGCGGGAAAAAACTTTTACTTTCAAAGAGCAAAATAAACGATTCTTGGAACGACAGCCAGCGAGGTGGATGTGTGTACTATTGTGGAGTAAAGTTATTCACAGAGAAGGAAGAACTCGGGGAAAAGACTGATGCTAAATGAAATAAAGAGAATGGCGAAGTATTTATCTCGGATCACGGATTGTGCGAGTCCTCCGACGAGTGCCATACATAGGCAAGTGAGATTGATAATATCAAAAATAAAAAAAATAAAGAATTCGAACATAGATTGATGGTTATCGTAACTAAATGTATGCCGTTGATTCTAAACTGATAGCAAGATTTTTTTATTTTTTTTTGAAGAATGCTCATATACTTTTGAATCAATATTTTATGTACTCGAATATATTTATATCAGGGCTTCGAATCGTTTTTCATTTCAGTTTTCGATCCAGTTCATTTAAAAAATATATATATATATCAGTTGGGTTCCGGTTTTCGTACTAGGAAAATAAGTGCTTTTTCGGTTTTCGGTTCCTCTTCAAAATTTTAAAAATATTTTTGTTCGTATTAAAAAATTATTTTCTACCATAATTTAGAACTTTTTATTCCTTCTTTTGTAATAAGCATACTACAAGAATTGATATAATAATATAATATGAATAATAATAATGAATAATTTATTAAATGAAACATGTATAAATGAAATATATGTAAATGACACAAATGAGTGTATTCATGGTTGCAGAATACAGGATTTTTAGGTATATTTATTTATAATTAAAAAAAATGAATGTTACCACTAATTATTAAAATATTTTTCAATGAAATTTCATTTAAACTATTTCAATTGTCTCGTAGAATAACTAGATTAATAGAATAACTGAAGTAAGACTAAGAATTTTTCGGTTCAGCTCCAGTTTTCGGTTCAGTTCCGGTTCGAAGCCCTGATTTATATTAATTATCTACTTACAATTAAATAAGACAGCTGCTGCAACAATTATTTTATCAATTTTAAGGAGAACAAATTTTTGTTCTGAAATTGCAACATCACAACAAAAATGTGTATTGTAGTTGTATCAAAGTTTATCTTAGTATAACAAAATTGATAAATTTGATTCTGGCATCTCATAGCGTATTTTAATAAAAGGTACATGGGGTTCGCCGCAATATAAAGTTGAATTCTTTTAAAAATGTAATAATATATATATATATATTTGTCGAAAATGTGTTCGATTGCTATATCGAAAATGGTAATGCGGTATCCCCCGATAGAAAACGGTCCAGGTACAAATCCCGGTAGCACCTAAATATTTTTTCGATAAATACGATTTTATGTATATCTTTCTAATTATTTAATTAATAAATAAATATGAATTAAATATACTAATTAGAAATATATACATATAAAATCAATTTTATAGAAAAATATTGTTGTTGCGCCACCGGGATTCGAACCTGGATCTCTTTCCTAACCGGGGAAGGTGAATTATCCAACTATGCTACAGCGACAATACTATATATATTTCTAATTAATATATTTAATTCATATTTAAAATATCATATACATGTTCTGAATAATTATTACTTCACAATAAGAATGTGTTGTAATAATGAATTAATATTAATTGGAAAGATTACAGAATATAAGTTCAAAATTTGTTAATATCGTATTCGATTGGTGCAGTGAAAGCAGTAAACGCGCTTCACCGGATAGAAAGAGGTCCAGGTTCGAATTCCAGTAGCAACTACATATTTTTTCTGTGTATCTTTCTACCTGATTCATTTAATATGTATTGATTATATTTTCCAATAAAATCAAAGTCAGTTAATTATTCGTTTAATCAGCTCATGCAGTAAATTAAAGAATTTATCGAGAGCAATTGGATTGATACTGGATTGTATTAGACACAGATGCCATGACAATTATTATTCCAAGATACGTGACGACGCGTGTACATAATGAATGGTACGGTAGCCTCATGATGCCGGTGTAAAATGCAAATATGTCCCGGTAAAGTAACCACAAATAGAAGTACCCATAACGATCGATAGGCATTTTTGCAATGAATCTTCTTCAAGCATTGAACACAAAGCAGGAAGCTAGTCGGGCCGAGAAACAAAGGGATTCACGAAGGAATGTGCAGGTCCATTTCGCCGAGGAGAGAGAAGGAATTTCTCATGATAGAGGAAGAATTAAGGATAAGCAGCTGGAGAATAACTATTAAAATAAGACTGATTTATGGATTATTATTGCGAGCTGATACATTTATAGACAGTACATTAAACGCGAAGAATACAAAGAATCAACATCCCGAAGAACGAATACTTTAGGTATCCGAATCGGTTAGGTTTTGCGAGTAATCAATTTGTAGCAAGAAGCGTAAAAAACATTAATGATTAAAAAAAGCGGATACTAAAAACATCATCTCCGTTGTGCTGACTATTAATTGCGATTGACCCGTGAAATATGGATCAATGGAAACACTGCGGACCAACGGGCGCATCGCACGTTACAAAATCGACAAATCTGTTCCAAAGCCGCCGCAAAAAAGGTGTACAGCTATGCGGAAAAGCACGCCAAATTAGAAATATTGGATAAAACGGAAACGTTTACCACAATATCTCCCACGTGACCTCAAAACATCGGTCACGATGTCCAGCAATTGGAGGGAGAATAATTTAAAAAATGTAATTTCCAAAATACAAAACGAATTGATCGGAGACTAACGGTTTAATCAAACAGATGTTCTCTCATTAACATTGCGCTTACAGAATTATTAACGAATATATGAATTAATGAAAATATCATGTTAGTGTTATATGTTATAAACATATTAATTAAATGTGTGAAATATATCAAGTAACCGTGCTGAAATATATCAAGTGTTTGATATATCCTCATAAAAGGCTACATTTCAGAACGTATTAAAAACTTGTACAAACACACACAAATTTAAAAACAAAATACAAAAATGGCAACGCGAGAAATACTTGATATATTTAATGTCACACGATATCTGTTACAAGAATATAACGAAATAATTTAATACAAATTAAATGTATTAGTTAGAAAGATATACAAATAAAATCAATCTTTTCGAAAAATATTGTTGTTACCGGGATTCGAATCGGGATCTCATTCAATCCGGAGAACATTCATTATGCTTAATTATAATTAATTAATGCTGTAGCACCGCAGTGCGTTCATGACAAATGTTACACTTTTCAAATTAATACATCTATCATTCCATTATTTGAAAGCCATCTTTTTTATTTTATTTATTTCCCGGATTGAAAGAATCCGGGTTCGAATGCCGGTAGCAACAACAATATTTTCCGTCATCGCAGACCTATGTTCTGAATAATTACAACTTCACAATAAGAATGTGCTCTCCTCAATAATAAATAATTTAAATTACACAAGTAAGATTAATTCATCAGAAATAAACGTTTAGATAGGAAAGGTATTGGGTGTCTAGAAGAGTTATAAAAAAGCGTGGCGCCGATGCGATCAGGTCTGGTATTGAGATGGAAAAACATATGAAGCTAAAAAAAAAAGTAATTTAGGACACGCAGGCATTTATTCCAAGCACTCCTATTACAATTTTTCATTGTCTACCTAGACATACATTAAAACATACGAGTAAAAAATGCCATGGTTAATGTCGGCATCTACTGTCAAATGAAAAAAAACTTTTAAATATATGGATTTCAACATGATGAAGCAAAATACATATTTTTTAATAGTCCGTTACAATAGTGACTGCTACTTCAGATCGCAAACTTGAAACACTCGAGATGTTTTTATATTACCTATTGGTATAATATAACACGTATACTCGATACTATCAATTCAGGTTTAGCGCTAAAAAAAAGTAAAAAGGTCTGCAAGCAATTAGTAAAGTAGTATATTAAACCCAAGTACTGTATTTTGTGCGATTTTTCACGGCGGTGTATTCGTTTAAGACACAAGAGAGATTAAATAATACCATAAATTTTCGACGTAATTTTTTTGCTGGTCGGGCGAAGTGGGATTTATATTATCACTTCTTGTAGATATACGAGAGATTTCATTTTATTACTTAATGCACGTTTTTTTTTTAAATTTATATTTATATTTTAATGGTTTAATAATAATAATAATATATTGGATAGATTTATAGCGCCATTTTCGTAAAAAATTTCACCTCAAGGGCGCTTTACATATTAACTGTTTATAGTCCTACATTATTTTTGCATTTACAATTAAAAAATGTTATTTGAACTTATGGAAATGATTTTTTGAAAAGGTGCGTTTGCCTCGTCCCACTTCGTATTTTGTTTTAGTTTAATCATCGTCTGAATTTAATTTCAAGTTTAGATGTTCTTTTGTTTTGTGGAAAATAAAAACAAAAAAACATTTATTATTTGCATATTATTCTACAATACTTACGCACTTTTAAATTATTCTACAATACTTTACGCAATATGTTACGTACTTTTCTAACACGTGACATGTTTTAATTGAGAATCCTCCGAAAAAACATGTTCTATGTTAGCTAACTAACTCACCATCACGCTGTGTTCTACAGGAGTAGGCAGATAGGATAGAATAGCACACTTTTCTATTCTGGAACATCACTTTTGGGTGTTGAAGCTTTTAATAAGGCTTTCGTTTAATATTTGGTTTATCTGATTATACCAAGTCTTTTATGGTTCTGCTGAGTTTAATATGTATTTTATTTAGCACACTCTCATCGCTCGTACATGTCCATAAGTTATATGTTAAAAATAATATTTGAAAAACTGATAAAGAAAAAAAAAATATTTACACAAATCGTTTGAGAATTATGTACTGTTTTTCTCTATTTGCATTTGGCTTCGATAATAGCGACTGACATTGAAACCGGCTATAGAAAACTTGAATTATTTACAATCGAAAAATAAACTCCACGTTGCGGACGGCAGGCGGTAGTCTAACCGAAAGGATTGTCCTTTCATTTCCCATACAAGCGAAGGCATCACAGGCAGATACGCCGAGAATAAAGTATCGATACAAGTGAACGTACCTACCGCTTGTATCGTTCGCCGGCCGACGGGGTAGCCGAGGCGATCGTGTTCAAGAAAATCACAAATGTTACATGAACGCCACACGTGTACGGCGATCATCTTGTGTGTTCGCACGTGAACGGACTTGCACAACTCATTGGATTAATACGCCTCGAAGGGGGTGAAGGACTGCACGAGAAAATAATGAGACACGCTGCGTTCAAAACATTTTTACAAAGATACAATAGTCTTTTTTAAGCATAAGAGTCAGACATTTTTGTTGTTTATAAATAAAATGTAAGGTTTAGATTAATTGACCATTAGGTATGGTTAAAATATGATCGCTTAGTCATGTATAACGGATGAATGAGGAGAAAGATATATGGCGCATGTGTTGATGGCACCAGAAGTAGAAAACGAATACTGGAAGACGGTCCTGTTAGAAGCCTCAACAGTTGATGAGCTTGCGTGAGAAGTTGTATGAATGTGGATGAGGCGAGAGTTGTATGAGGATAGAAGAGTGTGATGCTCTATCTTCTATACTTACGGAAAAGCCGCGAATTCATATTCATATATAACTGATAATACCATTGCGGAAATAGCAAAAATTCCATTTAATGACACCAAAAAATATACATGTGCACTTAAAACGCATTGTATATCAATTGCATATTTCACCAAAAAAAATAAAATATGTATAATGATAAAAAAAAATTAAACATCTTTTAAAGAAGCATTTGAGATGTTTAAACAATAGTGGATTTTCAGAATTTTAATAATCATTTGATAGAAAATGGTCATGGTTGCGATAAAAAAATAGGATTGTCAATTTTGCATGTAAACGGTGTTGGTCATAAATTAAATAATTTGGAATCGTTGGAAATAAATAAAGCGTGTAAAACTAATCAAAAAATTATAAACAACCAAATAAATTTAACTACAAGTCCGATTCTAAAAAAAATTCTGGTGATTTTGTATCCAGTAACAATTCGAGTTACGTACTAAATTTATTTTTTTATAAAAAGATTCTGTTAAAGAAACAATTACATATGTTTTTCATTAGTTATTGACATCCTCAAGAAGAAAACCGGTAGATGTAATTTTACTCGATAAGTGGTTAACAAAACAAATAAAAAATTTTTTTTAAAAAATCCTCCGCACTTAAGAGTTAAATTAGAGGTATATTATGTTAGGTAAGTAAAAAAATCCATTGAACAATAAGTGATAAATTTATTATTTGATGCATACACATTCTGTTTGGTGCCACTTTCAAATATTCAGTGAATTTTTCTTTCATCGATGTGCATACAATTAATATTTACCAACCATTATTTGACGCACTGTCTTTTTTTAGTAACAAAATAACCATTTTTTTAGTGACTTATTTATGTACCTGTCTGTAGAGGGAGAGTGCTTAGTATTTTTATCAGAAAAATATACCTACAAATAGCGTTCGCAACAGTGGAACGAAAAATGATGAACACATTCTTATTGTGAAGTTGTAATTATTCAGAACATAGATCTGTGATATTTTTTTAAATACTAATTTAATATATTAATTATAAATATTTTTCTAAAACATGGATTTCATATGTATATATTTATAATTAATACATTAAAATAGTATTTCAAATCAACAATGTTGCAATATTGGACGACGTCATGAAATACGTGACAGAAGCAAATATTGACGACGAGCTCTTCGTAACATGTGTCATTATTTGTCAGAAGGGTTGTTAAACAAATATGTAAATATGCTTAAATGAATATTACGGAAATGAAAATAGACAATATGATGAACAAAATTGGAATATTGAATGAAACAAAATTAAATAAAAAGTTATAAAACATTATATATAAAAATAAAATTAAACAGTTTTAGCGTTTGTTCACTATCGTTCCCACGATATATCTATTTCATTCAAAATGACGTTATTTCATTTTCTGTATTACATGAAAAAATATGAAGGCTAAATTCAAAACTATGCCCGTTAGAATGTTTTACCGATAATCTATAGCAACATATCATTTTCGTCAAATTTGAGATCAAGTCTCGGTATCAGGATTATTTTAATAAAATTTATAGATTTGTTCTTTGTACTGTCTATATATATATATATATATGGAAATATTTAAAAAAAACTAGAGTAATTCAACAGTTTAACAATCGTATATCTGTAGCTGGAAGTAAACAGAACCTCCGAACAGTCTCAGAGGTCAAGAATTTTGAACTAAAACACTTGAACACATCTCCATTAGCATAACAAGATGAAAATCTCCCAACCACGGGAGCTGTGAAGTCATCAAAATCAACATCTCGAGTGATCGATGATCAGCTGACGGTAACGACGATATCACGATGAGTTAATATTTATTCATTAGCTGGTGCGTCCACCTCGAAGGCGTGTAAAAAAGGACTGGCATATTTTGGCAACGCTAACGGTAGACCACCACGTCAGACGTATACGATTGATACGAATGTAATTTTCGAGCATTTGGACGCGCGGCAACCTAACGATTGTATTAAACCGTTGTAGCTATATTTCGGACAATTTAAACGTACACGTAACGTGCTGTTTTCTTAAAGTGGGTCATCACGTACACGTCATAAAAAATAATCACAGCAGAATATGTCCGTGCGAGAAAATTTATCGGTACTGGTTTATTTTACAAATACAGCGGAGTCTCTACATTCAGTCTGGTTCGATATTCGTCACATTTTGATAACAATCAAATGTTTCCATATTCGTTAATATTTTCTATATTTGTCACTTCCATCGCCCGACAATGCTGTCCAACTGGGCCAAAACGCAGAAAAGTGGCACTCGAATGTTACCATAGTCAACCAAAACATGAATGGATTCAATGGTAATGTGATTGACTACTTCACGAAGGTTTTAAAAAACAGGCAACGTTGGGCAAGTTCTTAGTGCTCCTGAATCATTGGCAAACGAAAACCACCACCAGAATTAGAGTTACGTAATGTTTAAATTGTCTTCTAAATATTAATAACTTTCCTTCTCTTCGCGGTTCTACCATCATGTCTCCTCAGTATAATAGGGGTTAAGTTTTGACATAAAATTTATTCATTTATGTACTATTTTTGGAAGCTGGGAATGAATTAATTGAATTTCAGTTATTTGTTATGGGAAAAACTGTTTTTTCTATATTTGTCAGGCCCTCAGGAACGGATTAATGACGAGTAAAGAGGTTCCACTGTATATTCAAATCGACAGCAGATTGGAAGCATATATATGTATTACAATATAACAAGAATATATATATTAAATTTAGTAAAGTCATATGTCCAGATTAGCAACATTAAAACACGAATTATTATTATAGTAGCTGATTCAAATTAAAACTAATTTCTTCTGTCTTGACACACAATTCTCACCCCATTCACATTTAAACATCTTTTTGATGATTGAGGCTTTTAACAAGACCATCTTCCAGTATCAAGTCTCTGTTTCTGGTGCTATCAACACTTGCGTATATTTTAGATATAAAAATAAAATTTCAAGCTGCAGTAATATATATATAAGAAAACGAATTATGTGTTACCTTTATTTAAAAAAAAGCACGCGAATTTAATCTTCAATGATGCTGTGAGATAGTGCGATCGTTAAAAAATACATTATGATAATAGCATTACTATAATTAAACATTTAAATGCTTCTTCATTGAGAAATTTGCCACAATCGTATTGCTCTGTGCGGATGTGCACAGCGCACGTATTAATTTTATATATCTCGTTCTTTATCATTTCATTAGGGTGGTCAAAAAAACAGCCTGCCGATATAAATACTGGCAGAGGATAATTTTCAATTTGTTCGGAATCATTGCGAAACGGAGGATAGGTCCATCTTATAAATACATCGGTAGATCATTGACCTTTGAAATCGAAATAAATATTAATGTCTGTTTTTATGCTTGATAATTTAATGTCCCACGTAAAGATGGTCAAGCCGGGTAAAAAAACCTGCCACGTAAGAAAACAACGCGAAAAGTGGTTTTATTTCTTGAATAATTTGGACAAAATTTATAAATAAATTAAATCTCGCATTGGAGTCTAAGAGATGAATGCCAGAGAAGCTGGCGTTTGACCCCCCGCGTAGGAGGCGTGGAATCGTTAATTTACCAAGGAATAAGAAGTAATGAAGTGGAGTGGCTGATCTCATGTGCTCTGGAACGTGCTCCATTATGTCATCGACAAATTTCTGACGAAAATCGGCGGCCGAACCGGTTTCACGAATTTGTTCAATTATATATTTTTTTCTACGATTCGAGTGAAAAATGGGGATCAAATGACAATCACGTACCCATTGTGAGACTGCACGAGGAAAGCGTGACGCGGACGCGAAGGGGGAGCCCGGCTGACGAGAGATTGAGATTAGAATTCGTGATGAAGTACCGCCGAATGGGGGAGATTGAATTTGAAGGTAGCCACGTTCAAATTAAAAGCCACTTTGACAAAGATCTCCGGATGCTGGCTTGCCGATCGTTTTTGCGGTCGCCGAACCGGGCGTTGCAATCATTTTCAATGGACCGACAGAAACTGTAGATATCTGTCTTCAATAATGTATTAGAACTTCCGTGTGATTTCTGTCATGTGAATAAATAAGCACAATGAATAGTCATCTAATTAATTAATTGTGAGATTGTGCAAAGAAAAATTCCTTCCGGCGTATCAAAGTCAAGTGGATTATCAGCCGTCATTTAAAACACGATATAGGATAAAGCTGGTTAATTTCAGAAAAGATTGATCGAAATCTGTTAACATCCCCTCTCTTATCCATTTTAACTCCACCCCCATCCCCACCTTCGTTAACTCCAAACACAACCGTTACTGTCTGGAAGTGTTTTTAATTTTAGTTAAAATATAATATTGATAATGGGAAGATGTTTCCGAAAACGTTATATCGTTTAAATGGAATAAAACAGTGTTTTGATTCAATTTACAAAATAATCATAGAACTGCACAAAGTTTCACCAAAAACCTTTGAACAGTTAAAATTGATTTAATTTTTCATATACAGATTATTAACAAGTCATTTAATTTGATACTCCTAATATGATATTAAAGAAGAATGTAAAAACATTTAAAGACATTATGACATTTTAGGGTAAATAAATTAGAAATACTAAAATAGAAATAAAGGGAGTAAAGAAGATACTAAGCTGTCACATAAATACAGAAGTGCCTAATGAAGTAACAGTCTTCGGTGCTTAAAAGCGAATGCATGTATTATATGTTCGAATGACTATTAATAGAGGGTGGTTTTTGGGTCTCCTAGTTATGGTCGAAAATTGCATCATAAGACCTTTTGCATTACAGAAAATTAACGCGATTATAACATCAGAAAAATACGAAAAAATAATTTAATACAATTGTTGCAACACGTAGATAAACACAACATCTGCATAACAGCTTCAGCAGTAACTTAATAAATGCAATTATTACTTTGCGCTTGACGGCCTTCAAATCACCGTCGATAGCTGCACACCCTGCCCTCTGCAGCAGTTTCCGTGTTCGCGAGCCAACGAGACTAACGTAAATTCAGGTAAATTCAGTGAAGTGAGAAAAGTGTGAGAAAGAGATGACGATCGATCTAGGAGAGCCGTTACGGTGGGTACACTAACACCTTCACGTTGCTGAACGTAACAATAATTTACCCCGTAAGAAGCGACGCCAAGTTTTTCTCATGCTCGGTCTGAGCCGAAGGTGTCTCGGAGAGATTAAAGAGCTATTGCGGTATGAGAACCGAGCCAATAAGCGAAAATCAATCGGTAGAGTTTAATCAAAATAAATAATTATATTATACGAGCAGAATCGATTAATCTTTTTATAGAATTGTATTGAAAGACAGACTCAAGGATGTCGTTGAGGATACATATAAACAACATTACAGCATGAGAACAAAGCCAATCAATCTGAAAATCAATTGATACCTACGCTTTATGGTGTTTTAATAATTCATTTTTAAATACAAATTAAATGTATTAATTAGAATCAATTTTATCGAAAAATATTGTTGCTGCCGGGATTCGAACCTCGATCTCTTCCAATCCAGGGAACGTGCGTTATCCGATTATGCTATACCAACACAGTGGATTGACGACAAATTTTAGAACCTATATATTACACTTTTCATTTTGAGAATATTTTACATTTATTATGTATATTAATCATTAAAATAATCGTTGAAATAAATATAAGTGAAAATTTGTGTAAAAGTGCTAAAGATGAGAAAAATATTGAACGACAGCATAAGACACGTCTAACTCGGCTGGCACACACTTCGCTACCAAGTGACAATCGGCATCCGGCCCCCCGCGCATTGTGCCGTCCGCACCAATCCGCACGTACGCATACATGTATTGACAAATATACGTCGGGTTCTTTGATAAAACATTTTTTATGATAAATACAAATATATCGTAATTATTTTATCCAATACATACATATATTACGGTGGAATACCTAAAATGTGAACTCTGAATATTTTTATTATTACAGAGATATTCCTATAATTAGAGGCAATGTTAACTCTAAATATGAATTAAATATATTAATTACAAAGATATACATATAAAATCAATTTTATCGAAAATTATTGTTATTGCACCACCGGTATTCGAACCTGGATCTCTTTCCTAACCGGGGAAGGTGCATTATCCAACTATGCTACAGCGACAATATTTTTAGCGACAAATTTTCGAACCTATATGTTACCTTTTTGATATTAATACATTTAATCGTTCCATTATTTGAAAAAGTCATCTACCTTATTTTTACAGAATCTCAAATACCTTTGAGTAATCTGACAGCAGACGCCAGAATTATCAATTCATTTTTATTACATTTTGGACACATTGATACAACTTTATTATTAAGAGAACACATTCTTATTGTGAAGTTATAATGTTAACTCTGTTTACATCACAGGAGAGGAAAGGTTACGATCAAAAATATGTATTAAAATTTCTATATCAAAAATATCCAGTGCCAGCTAGTTCTACTTAGTTAGTGTTCACATCTAATACGCAAATCTAATAAGCATTTTGTGTATTTATGGATAACAGTCGCGATTAAATAGTGTTATAGTAATCGTTGTGAGGAGAGAATGATAAGAAATACATACGCGAGTGTTGAGCTAAACAGGAAACTTTAACAATCGACAAATATGTATGAGAACTAAGCAAATCAGTCTAAAAACCAATCAATACACACGTTGAATAACGTTTCGTTAATTAATTTTTTCGCAGACTACCGCAATGACAGTATGTACAGTTTTTAATAGCGTTAGATTTTAAGAGTGAATGTAAAGCTGATTTCAGTAGAATGAATAGAATTAAAAATAGGTCGCATAGGTGGCTTGCTCGTGTGCAATGAATGAATGAGTAGAGAATGGAGAGAGATGTACGATTGTAATTATTTTTAACATTGAAATGAGGGTTGAGGAACATTACAAAGCTTTAAATATCAATCGGAATTTTCAAATCATTTATCAGAATATGAGTATTATATACAGAGTTAAAAATATTACATACAAGTCATAAGGTATTGTAGATTAACAATTTAAAAATATTTGAGATTAGAAAATATCAAGTCAAATATAAATAATATTTTTAAATAATCCTCTATTGAATATTTTCCCACTTAACCATTTTACCCCTTCTAATGACCATGTAATTCTCTAATCAACTCCTACTTCGATTTTGGTTTCTTGTGTATTGTACTTAAAATATATTTTTATGTATAAGTTGCATGCATATGTGGACAATCATGTTGCCCATAAAGGTATAGATATTAATACATAAATTACAAACATTTTATATTTCATCAGTGATCACAGGTTATTTTGAACAACTTCCGAGTTTTGTGAGAAACCGTTTGGTACAACCGCTGAAAGCAACACTCCGTTCCGTACAAGATGGTTTGATTCGATTAAGAAATGCAGAAAAATGAAAAAAAGAAAACATTTGACATTCCTCCGCCTAGCGATGTCTAATGGAGCGTGTCTTATGAGATTAGCGGTTACTATGGAAACTATGACGGAGAGGCCGGCGGCGAAACAGTCCTAAACACATTTCACAATGGTTTCACGGTGATTGATATGTTTGGGGGTCTTCAGTGGGAGCTGAACATAAATCGAGGGACTAATCATCCGGTCAATGTTGAAATCATGAATCGCATTTCAAATCAAGATAAAAAATTACATTAATTTTACTTCCGACACTGGTCGCAAGAAACGAGCACATTTCATCTGCATGTAAAGGTAGATTTTCACTTTTTTTCTAGATCCAGTATGAATGGACTTACTGAATATTATTAACAAATTGTGTGGAATGATAAAAAAAATCTTACCGATTTCTACTGATATTTTCTGATTTAAAGACAGTGTGAGATGTATTAATTTCATAAATATTACTTATTACTGTCATTTGTAAGAATGACAGATCTAAATAAGAGCGGTCATGTCTAAATGTTATATATTTTATTTATTTATTAACGCCCTTATGGGCTTTTACAAAATAGGTTTGGTATAAAACATAATAAAAAAAACATGAGCAGCTACACAAGTAGTATGAAATATATATATATAAATAGAATAGAAAAAATGGAAATTAAAAAATAAGCAAAAAAATTAACAATACAAACTATAAAAAATAAATATATATATATAAAATAAATAATATTACATCATTAGAATAAAATTTAGATATGGCGGTTTGAATGGATTATGGGCAGGGGTGTGCAGTGCATACAAGCAAAAAAGTTATGCATTACTAAAAAAATTGGGAAACAAATATAAATTAAATAAATGGATTAACATAAACGGAAACATTATTTTACAATTAGCGCCATCTGTGTGTGTACCAGTAGAGATTTTAATTGCTTAGTTCTAAAAACTACCACGACAACTCGCCGCTATTCACATTACTCTTTTCTATCTTTAAGCTAGTGATTACATGGTCTAAAACTTAAACATTAAAAACACTATTAATAGTACTCTAAAATTACAAATAAATACATGGTAGGATCGTATAAACGACTGATTTATAACGGATAAAGTACATTTATTAAATATGATTGTATAATATCATTGGTAACAGCATAACCTAAATCTATACCGACTGCACGCCACTGATTATGGGCATATGTTTGGGCAATGTAACCCCAGTCATAACTCAATTTTAACAAAATACAAGACACGCCTTTTTGAAAGACGGACAACGAAATATGTAATTAAAATAAATAAAAAATTACTAATGAAAACACATTTTTATTGTGTTGTTGCAATTTCAGAACACAGTGCTGAAATATTTTTTCTCCATATCTTTCTTATTTGATACATTTAATTTGTATAAAAAAATTATACATTAAAGGCCCAAGAGAGGAAGAGGAAAAAATAATTATGCACATTCTGCAAGGTACACAAGGTAGTCAATAGTAGCAATGTCATATTACATCATGTCAATGAAGTGTGACGAGCAGAAATAGCCTTCAAGATGAATAGCAAATAGCTTTTCAGAGTGTGGATGATTTGCATGAATGTGAAATGTATTCATCTGATGAGCGTTCACGCATCGAACGATAATACCAAAGCGCAATATCAATTAGACTAACTGTTGAATTTGAGTTGAAACGTTAAGTGAGCGCGGCAGATATAACTTCAGATAAAATGGCAATTAGTGAGTGCATCGCGGGTATGAACGAGAGCGCACCGAGATGCTGGACAAGTGATGGGGACGCATTTACGATACGGTTGATAAAAGCAATATCTCCGAACTAACAGGGAAATAAGTTTACCGTGCAGGCATTAGAAAAAAAAATATATCAAGGTTGTATTAAGATCAATAATTACGATGACGATGAGGTATTTTGATGACATGTAAAAAAGTATATGACCAATCATTTTAATATGACCGTATTGAGCATTTCTACATGAAATAAATATCAGATATCTCAATTTTCATTATATTTAATGGAAAATATATAAAAGTATGGAGTAATTACAAGGCTTACGACCTGTTTTCGGATGGCTTAAGTGATCACTTTATATATAACATTCACCAATTCTCACCCCTCAATCTTGTAGTTGTATATACACGCTAGTGCAAGTACAAGTAGTGTAAAGTTGTATATACACGCTAGTGCGTGGACTCGCATCGAGTACCACTACAACATCGCCATATATGGACCAAGTTTGATAATTCGTTTTTCCTTGAAACAGCATATATATTATGTCAACTTAATGAGAATCAGATTTCTTTTTTTGAAAATTATTTTAAGCAATATTCTTTACATGTAAAATGTTTTTAACACATTGTACTAGAATACGCCTGAAAAATCAATAATTATCAATTTTTATGTATTTTTATTATTTTGATCAGTATATTATTTTAGCAATATTTGAATATGTCCATGAACAAAATTACTGGATTTTTACCTACAAAAGCACTGTTATTAAATAAATATCAGATATCTGATAGAGACCAAGCTATTTTTATTATATTTAATGGAAGGATATAAAGGTCGTAAGCTCTGTAATTATGCCATTTATCTTCCATTAAATATTTGGGCATATAATCGTATAGAAAGTAGCGAAAAGAACAGTACAGAATTGATCACAAATCGAGCTGCCATTCGTTGTTTATTGAATATTGCAAGCAGAGTAGAATTAATAATTAATATATTCGAAATTTTACCGCCAATTCTCTGATACGATAGATTAAGGTTATGTTATTGATGAAGGATTCAGAGTAGAAAAGGTCAAAAGGGTTCATGGCAATGATAATTTTATACCCGACCCGTATCCAAAAATCGATACAGAATAGAATGCAGGTAAATGCGTGGATATCGAGTCCCCTTGAATATTCGACGGTGGGCAGGCAGATGATACTTATGGATGGTAGCCGCGCTGGTAGCTGTACACCGATGCACTGCTGGTGCCAGTGTGTATTATATTAACGGGAGAACACGTTTGTGTAGCGGAATGATGATTATCCCCTCGGTGGGTATGTCTCGCCAACCTGCCCAGGAGTTGCTCCCAGCGGTGGCCATTATAAGCGACATTATACGGTGGACGAAAGTAGCACTGGTGACAGCAGTATGTACAGGCTTTGTCCAAATGAAACAGATTTCATGAAAACGAATTGACAATTTTAGTTGGTGTTTTAAAATCACCCTGGCTCATAGACAAATATTTAAAATATGTTAATATTTTATTACGATACTGTCCTGGATAAACAACAATACTCACTCGACTTTACCCAAACTGCTAAGTTTAGATATGAACACAATCAATTTGACGACATGTTTCACAATTATCAATGTGAATTTAGCAAGCTTATTGTGGTTTATTTTCACTGATTTATTTTATATTTATATAAAAATAAGCCTATTATGATAACTTACGTTTATATCCTAGGGCGTAGTTAAAGCGTCGCTTTTTTAAACAGACTTTCTATTTTGATTAGACTTTAGAAACACTATTTTTAAATGTTTAAAGATTAATCATAATTAATTAATTGGATCAATTTTCCTATGTGTCACACACAGAAAGACACTGGGATTTTATATATAAGGTATACAATTAAAAAATATTTATGTAAAGTAATCAATAAAATACATGTAGGTATATATAAGTATGCCGTTGGATATCTAACAGACAATTCGAAAGCAATTGTAAGAATACTTAATATAGATACATTAATGCAGACTTAAACTAAATTTTATGAAAAAACATGACATATTGGCCATTCAAATTGATTGTCTTATTTGGAAGGTACTCCAACACGAAGAGACAAGTGCGAAATTCAACAAAAACACATGAAAGGTTCATCAAACTCGAGCGACATGGCATGTATCAATATATTAAAGAAGATACGCATATAAATCATTAGATTCCATCACTTTTGAATATGAATGAATCATTTTGCACTTCACGACCTAAGGGCAATAATTCTTTCAAATTATCGAATGTGTCCATTGATGATTTCATTTAGCGACCGTCTCTTGCTGTTCGTTTCGAAGCAAAACCAGTTTGTTCATCCGACATACCCATTCTTAAAGATTTTAGAACTCATCTGCGTAGTCGGCGATACAGTAGGTCCCCGCGGGATTGAACCTTAAAGATGAGGAAGTAACATGATTGATCTGGAAATCAATTTGCGTAATACACCACGAGTTGTGCAGTTATCCACCTGGAGATGGGAGCAAGAGTGCATCAGATTTGCAAAAGCAATTTAGCGAAAAATTAATAAACAAATAATCGAAATCGATTCGCTCTAGCAAGAACGAAGCTATAATTCACGTTTAAAAAGATCATGTGTTGGCGTATATATTAGTGTATTATTTCGCATTGCAGAAGATTAGATACGATCGTCAAAAAGATGTTTAAAAGTTAAAATAAATCTTATCTTAACTTGCTTTACAGGCTTGTGTTAAAGATGGATAGATTAAAAAATATAATTAATTGAACAAAGAAATGAAGGAACAGTCATTAAAGATTCTATAAATAAAGCAAAAAAAAAACTGGTGGTGAAGAAAAATTTTATTATTATTTATTATTTTAATTTTAATTTAAGAAAATATAATACATTTTAGAATTATCAGTAGGATATATATATGTTAAAGTGAATCTGTATTACCAATGAGAATACATTTTCACTGGTGAAAGTATATTTTCGCTAAGCCGGTCAGTGAATGTATATTTAACAATGAAGATACAAATTCACTGGTTACATTTAGTGAGTTTGTATCCGTTGACAAGCGAGAATACGCCGCGCTGGAATATTTGGCCTTAATTGTCGATGTGTCGTCCTACAGCATGGCAACAAATCGTTTGGTGGCGTGGGTGGCGTTTATTCGCTTATAGTATTTTAATTTATATTATTAAATGCAATTATTTACTGCATAAACTACCGTGTTTATAAACTCAGCCATTTTCATTTCCTTTTCAACACATAGGTTAGGTTAGGTTAGGTTCAATTATAGGTTAGGGTAGAATATACATTTACTAAAACCTGCTAGTAAATGTATATTTCCACTGGTGGAAAAGTATTCGGATATGATTTCACTGAAACTTCAGTGAAAATATATTCTCACTGGTAATACACATCCACCGTGACATATATATTATAATATTATATTATATTAAGCAACAATTCAGCGTGGCTTTCTCCACAAAGCCACGATATTATTACGAAATAAAAATTGATATGACATTGAAAGGTAGTCGGCATGATTTTTTTTGTTTTTTTTTTCATGTACAATGTACAATTGAGCGCCTGTCTCGTTTTGTATGAAACCAATTTTTTAACACCCGCGTGCTCGGCCATTTGCACGAAAGTAAACATGATTCGAAAACATTTCGTATCAATCGTATCGTATCAAAAGAGTTAGCATTTTCTTGTCACTTTTTCACTAGATGCCATACCGTTATGCGTGCACTATACTTTGAATAAAGTTCTTAGAAATTGATTCAAATGAATTCAAATAGCACACATTTTGTTTTATAGTACCCTTTTTTCGTGATCCCGACGGACACGACTCGGAGCCATTATAAAGCCGTAAAAAAAGGTAGCGGAGTATGTCAATTGTGAAATTCAATAGCGTTTGTGGAATGTGAAAAAAAATTAAAAGCCTTCATTATTGTTTTCTGACGAAAATCTTAATGAAGATATTTTATAAAGAAACTTAAAAAATCATTTTTTTAAAAAAATTATTGATTTCTAGAATTAATATTAATCGTAACCATGGGTACCAACTTAATTATATATACTTTTTGTAACGAATACGTTACATATAATAACTTTAACATGCATATGAAAAGCGGTATACGTATATAGAGTATCAAATTCGAAGTAATATTTATTTATTAAGGAGAACACATTCTTATTGTAAAGTTTTAATTATTCAGAACATAGATCTGTGATGTTTTTAAATACTAATTTAAAGTATAAATTATAAATTATTCACAATAAGAATGTGTCCTTAATAATATAAGTTTTATCAATGTGTCCAAAATTTAATAAAAATGAATTGATAATTCTGACGTCTGCAGTCGGTTTACTCAAAGGTATTTAAGATTCCGTAAAAACAATGTAGATGGCTTTCAAATAATGGAACGACAGATGTATTCATTTGAAAAATTGTAACATATAGGTTCGAAAATTTGAAATACTGGCGCTATAACACAATTGGCAGTGTAAAAACAATATTTTTCGACGAAATTAATTTTATATGTATATATATATTATTTTTATAAACTAACATACTTTGTATAAACCAAATTGAGTAATTTAACGTAGACCGGTTTCGATACCATTGACATTATAAATATCAATAAATGACATCTATATATTTGTAAATTCATGTTATGGAGAATCTCACTTGTATACATATGTACATATATATTGATTAAAGCTACAACTTATAGTTAATTAACGTAAAAATAAAAAAACAAATTAAATTATTAAATTTTTTTTTTACAATTTTTTTCATTTGGCTAGGAAATTTTTGTATAAAAATTTATAAACGAAAATAAAATTTTAAATTTCTTAACCTAATATAGTCATGTATCTAGTGTTTGGATTAGGAATAAAAAATTTAACAAGATTCAAAATAATTATTTAAAGAAAGAATTGTAATAGTTATAAATAATATGATATAGTAAAGTATATTTCTTTAATGCTAATCTTTAGTTTTTTGTATTATACCTATATTGAAAATATTCGGCGGAATTATATTTTCTCTATTGGGAACATCAAGTGTTAAATATCAAGCAACGTTTTCATGTCAAGCGATTCCCGTTAAATTGAGTTAAATAGGAAGGGCAAAGCTGCCCTCAGGGCCTAGTGGATAACAATCGGCGGTAATATAAAACATTACGAAAAAAATATTTTTAGTAAATTCTTGTGTGACGAATTAAGAAATTATTCCCATATATAATGGAAAATATTATTATCTATATGCTTGAATTATGTGTAATATAATCAGATAATAGAGCTAAAACGTAAGATTATTATACATACAATATGACAGTATATTCATATTATAACTTATATAATATAAAAATCTCGGATTAATACATGTATTATTTAAATTTACATGATGCCCTAGGGATAGTTAACTCACTATCACTTGTGCACTGAAACTGAAATACTGTACTGCAATTTAAAATTAACTTTGGTTCAAGTCCATTACATTAATTTTTTAAAAAAGAAGTTAAAAATTAAACTGTGTTTACGAAATAGGGAGAACGCTCCGAGAACTGAGATGTCTGCGGGTGGCACCGAAATGATTACCTGAAAATGATGTGGGTAGTCGAATAAATTAACCGTTTAAAAAACTATGGCCGAGGTTTACCGATTATGACGTTAATATAATTACACAGCGGGAGGCCGACGTTATAAACACTACTTGGGAGAGCCGACACTGGAACGCGACCGGCCCCCCCCCAAAGCATTATCCCCAGTTACGTAATGAATGATGGGTAGTTATTAAAAAATGTAATTTTACCGATGAGATTTATGTATTGTGAGTGGCAAGACTCGTGAGTCAACAGCGAAGGGTGCATTATATATTCTTTACACTCTGATCGCTTAATGAAGCAATCAAAGGGCGGAATTAATGTACAGAAAAATCTATCGATATAGTGTAACGATTGAGTTTTATCTTTTAACGGCAGCCTATTTGAGGGCAAATTAAAAACAATCGTAAAAATTGAGTTCTTCATCGTGATGGGTAATATCAGGGGCGTGCGCTGCATATAAGCAAATAAACTGTGCGTTACTAAAAAAGTCTAGAAAACAAATATAAATTAAATAATTCACAATGTTATAATTACGCTAGCACCCACCGTGTATCAGAATAATCATTAGTTGCGCGGTTCTGGATGCTACCGAAGCGCTGTAATCCTCTACTGAGTTATTAATAATTTATTGCTACTACAATTGTTAGCCACTGCTTTAATCTATCGTTATACTAAAACCATCATTGCTAACTGCAGAATTAAAAAATCCACTCGGTAGTCAGAAACGGATCAGTTGATCAGCTTTACTTATGCTGTTTCCTAACAGAATGACATTTGAAAGGTTTTGAACTTGGCTTAGAGTTGATCAAAGCATCTAAACGTGTTGTTTTCATGGTTGTTCTTTCCATTCGAAGAAAAAGCCTTTTTATTATAATGGATTCATTTTGCCCAAAGACATCGGCTAAACGAAAGATCACAGATCTATGTACCTACAATGTAGCATATAGTATATTATATAATATCGTGGTAACAGCATAACTTAAGTCTATACCTACTGAACGCTACTGGGTAATACAAACTGAAGAGAGACATTTCAGAAACTCAGGTCAAAATATGTGTTTAAGAAAGTTGCGACATTTAGAACGAATCGATATTAAATATGATTAAATAAACCGCAATTTAAAAAGAGATTGCTTCCTACTGGAAAAATAAATATCTCATTAAAAATATATCTTAATTGGGACATCCTTTACTAGTGTGTTTCGTATTCAAGTTACGGTAGCAGCTACATTTTTTTCCAAAATATATGTTCATAATTTGCATCTTTTAATGCAATTATTACTAATTAAATTTAATTAATTTAATTTAAATTACTAATTTAAAGAGTTGTGACAGAGTTGAAGTAGTAAGAAAGGGACGAAACCATTCACCATTGCAGTAGAAAACATATCGCATTAATGTTATAATCAACAAAAATGTATGTAAAAAATAATAGATTTTATATACTTTTGTAAATTACGACAGCCCGACAAAATTGACAAAAAAAAAGACACAATAGTTTGCAGTTATCTATACCTATCTATCGACTTAAATTATTATTGAATACATGTTGTGAAGTAGGTACCTACTCGGATCGGTTAATTTGAATCTTTTCAATATCCAGTCAATTGACCAAATGTCAGGCGGTTGTAGAATTATTTTATGCAAAATAAACGTACGCATGGCTAACGTTATAAAATGCCTGACCGACGTGCGAGTGTGCCGCAGCGTTAAGTGAATGAGAACTTTTGTTCAAGTCACCAAACAGCTGGCAGCCCACTCGCGAAACAAAACGGTTATACTTCGACGAGGCATTTCGTTATTCGACCCTTGGGATGCCGGACGGCGGCGAGTGGGTCAGCCCGTTACCGGCGCTGTCAACGGGCGGTCCGGTGACGTCACGCGCGCGGGAGGGTCCGCACAGAGTCTGAGAAATGTTCAACGAGTTAGGATATAAAAAAAATCAAAAACAAATTAGGGTCAAATAGAGTAAATATGTGGCAGCTCACGAAATAGATAAGGTTTAATAGTATATCATTGTTCGGGATATATATTTATTGCCGTATAACATATTTAAATACTTTGAAAGAAATAATGCTCTGTGCCTCCTCCTTCCTGGTCACGCTCATTAGTCGATAGGCGGTAGCTGTCATCAATTTCAGAGACTTCGGAGTATATATTGAGTAAAAAAAACGTACGAATTCTATCTGGACTGCACAATGGATGGATCCAAATAATCATAAGGGTAATCGTCTTAAAATAATTCAAAGATCTGTTCCCCGCACTCCCTGGTTCTCCAAAAGGAAAGTCTCCTAAAGAACTCCAGAATGAGAATTAGGCATTGCCAGGATGCCTCATTCAGATTGAACTAAATAGATTCCCCAATGTGTGAGTGTAGTGCTGAGGAGGAAACCCTTGACCATATATTTTTTGCCTGTCCATTGCGGATCACAGGTTTTTTTTTACAGTAATCTCGTCAATGGTAATTTTCAACTCCCGGTTAACTTGTGTCATCTCCTTTATCTTAACTCGCCACATTTAATCTATAGAATAGCAAAATTTTTGGACGACAGTGGTATTGACTTGTAATATAATATTTCTTATTCTACAATATTATTGTAATTTTTTCTATAAGATTAAAATTTAACTTGATTAATGGCACAAAATCACTATTGAAGGGTGGATTGCATATTTAAAAGAAGAAGAGTCTATATTGGTGTATTTTTAACTTTTACGAGATATTGTGTGTTATAATCCTATATACAGTTCACTTTCGGGGGTACTTGGAGATCCAGAAGAGGGCGGAGTGCGGCGAGTCGTTTTATTCTTTCCCTGTCCTGTATTACTTCTGGTACCTAAAATTGAGTACCTACCAATCATTGTAAATTACAAATTTAATTCCAATCAAAAACAATAGAGATACGTACACGGAATACGTCAAGAATATTTTTTAACTTCTTCAGTAAGAAAGATATCTGTTTCAAGTGTTGATGACACCAGAAATACAGGACGATAGCAGAAGACTTGGCACGTGTTGTGTGGGCTTGTGACATTAAAAATGGATACATGGTCGCTAGGCTTCTTACCGTTAGACAAAACGAGCAAGTCAAACGAATTTGTTACATTTTTAACGCCTATACAGTAAAAAAAATACAATAATAAAATAGTATCTTTGATTTTGTAACCATAAAAAAATACTATATAGGTATATATATACTTTTACGGATTTTTGGTATAATTAGACAAAAATGCAAGTATTAGCAATATTTGAATACGTCCAGTAACACCCAGTTACTGGATTTATACCAACAAAGGCACTGTTATTAAACAAATACCAAATATCTCATAGAGACAAAGCAATTTTTATTATATTTACTGGAAAATATATGGAAGCATGGGGTAATTACAGGGCTTACGACTTGTCTTCGATTGGTTTAAGCGATCACTTTATATATAATTATCAAATTTGGTCCACATACTGACAACACATACAACTTTCAAAAAATAAATTGATAAATGTGGAGATTGAGAGGTGAGAATTGGTGAACGTCATATATATATATATATATAAAGCGATTACTCAAGCCAGCCGAAGACAGGTCGTAAGCTCAATAATTACCTGATACTTCTATACTTCCATATATTTTCCATTAAATATAATAAAAAATAGCTGTGTCTCTATAGGATATCTGATATTTGTTTAAAAATGTAAATATTTTTCATGTTTTTACTACGGACAATAAGCATCTTCGCTTTAAACAAATTAGTTAGCGACGTGTGTCCAGCAAACAAGAAATCTAGTCAATTTTCATGATTTTATAAGTTTGTTATTAACATCGCTCTTTCATTGATATTTTCGAGAGTTAAACAATGTGCTGGCATTCGGCTCACTAATATTCATCTGAAAAAATGTTTCGTAAACTAGTGGTTCTTGATTGAGATAGTTAAATTGTTATATTATATAAACCGTTAATGTGTTCATTTGTAATGATGATTGATAACCGATTACTCGTAATTCTTCAAACAACGATTGGTACACTAGAAAGTAAACCTCAAACAGTTATCCATTAGTAATCAATTATTGTTCAATAACAGTTTACCATCACTAGTTCTTGAAGCTAAATTATCAGCGATTCTTGACATAGAAAAATTTATTTTGATCTGCGTCTGAGGCGCTTTCCTCCCGCCCACCCCTAGAACGCAGTCAAAGAACACGATTATTAGAGCAGTTGTGAAAATGTAATATAAAATATAATACATAACCTGCGCATGACATCATAACGTACGCGTGTGGGATCACGTCCCACGGCACGACACTCGTACGTAACTGTTAAGACGGATGGATCCTCCAAAATAAACCGATCTTCGGATAACAGTTGGGCAATCATTGATACGACTTACCTGCAACAATAGAAATACACAAATCAAATAAATGAACAAAAAAATCCCGGTTAAAGGTGGAGATAGAGACTTTCAAATGTTGTGTTTATTTATGAGGCGTTTGGAAGGAACGCTTGTATAATATAATATAATATATAGGTACAAATACAATATAACTTTAAATCGCATATTATATATTATTTGTCGTTAATTCTTTAAACGACGGAAATAAATTTAAAACACATTAATATGCCCGTGTGCACCAACAACGTGCCATGAATCTCGGAGTATTATCGGCGGGAACGGATGCTGGACAAAATACTGGTATCTTGGCGAGATAAATAATAAATGATGTCATTTTTACAGCTAAAGCATTAGGAATTCGCTTACCGTTTATTAGAATCGATACATGCTGCACACGAATTTTGTAGAGAGCCGTTAATACCTTGAACAGTAAGCTTGAATAATTTGTATTCAAATTTAGATGAACAATTACGTGGGTACTTATATATATAAACAAATAGAGGTTATGAATGAATATGAACAACGTACATTTAGTTAAATTAGAAGAATAACATGAAGAAAGTAAATAAAAAAATCTATAATCAGTACCTATTGTGTTATGTGACAATTATTTTGAAATATTAAAATTTCATTTCAAGTACTATGTATTAATCAGTGCTGTGTCATTTCGGATACGTGTTTTTTTCTTCTAAAAAAGTGTCAAAGGTTGACGTTTATGGGCGCTGAATAAAACATGTAATCACCACGGTAACGAGAATGAAATCTTTGTTTGGTCTATTTGTTTTCGTTACGTATTGTTTGAAAACAATATAAAAATGATGTAACCAACCGTGCTGGGTAATAATTAAATGGCACGGATTCGCAAGACGAAGAGTGCAATATATTTGATATTTTATGACGTAACACCGTCA
The DNA here is from genome assembly GCA_031772225.1 of Eubasilissa splendida. Classification (NCBI taxonomy): domain Eukaryota; kingdom Metazoa; phylum Arthropoda; class Insecta; order Trichoptera; family Phryganeidae; genus Eubasilissa; species Eubasilissa splendida. Next base: position 25,269,141 of record CM062857.1, on the reverse strand, counting down.
CCACAAACCGGAATGATTCAAGATGAATCATTCAAGATCATTGATCGCGAGATGTAAACTGTGACAGATAAATTAGAAATACCTGTTGCGCGGCGTGTATATTATTTACATATTTAAACATGTATTGTGGTATGTAAATATATTTTTTTAACCTTTCTCTTCCGGTGCTGAAATAAAATCGCGCGTTTCGCTGCTGTAAACTCAGTGTAGATGTAGACTTTTGCGATTTTTAAGTAAGGATAAATATAAATATTTTACATTTATTACTTATAATAATTATTAAAATAATAGTTGTAATTTTAAGTAAGTAATAAGTACCAAAAATAATAGACAATACAAAAAAAAAATTCAATAATTCAAATTTTCAAAATTAAAAATCAACTAAATTTTAGAAGCGAATTCCGATCTACAAGATATAGAGATCAAATTGATATCCCGAAACTAAAATATACCGCAACTCAAAATCAATATATTTATCAAGGTATCAAATTTTTTAACAATCTCCCCGTCACAATTAAAAAATTACGGACTATCATAAATTTGTAACTGAAGTTAAAAAAATATGTATACAGACTAACTGAAACATAAATTAACTCGAATATACTCCTTCTCTATACACGAGTCTTATTCTAATAGAGAAGAAACAAATGTTAATATATATATCCACTGATCATTGTAACTGTATTATATTTTTAATATTAATATATAAGAGAATATACACATCAATTATTTTGTAGAAGTGCTAAAAATGAGAAAAACATTAATCATAACACAAAGATGCACAAGACACGTCAAACTCGGCCAGCGCACGCTCCGCCACTAAAATGCGTCACACTTTTCCGCACGTACACATACACGTATTGATAAATTCACGTCAGGTTCTTCGAGAATACATTTTTTATTGTTGCGTACGGTAAATATTCATATATTGTAATTATTTTATCCAATGTATTATGGAGGCATAGCTAAAATATGTACTGTGTATTTAGTATATATACAGAGATACTCACATAATTAAAGGCAATGTCTATTCAGTTTACATAATCGGAGAGGAAAGGTTAATCATATTCATCAAACAACTAACATTATTTTTTTATTATTTGTTTCAGAATATTGAAGACACACGCAGACGGAACATTGCACAAGAGAGACCTTCAAAGAGGTATGATTCATTTTAAATGTCTCTAAATTATATACAATATTATCGACCATTAATTACTTCTGCACAATTTTAAAAACCTACTAGGCACGTTTTGTAGTAAAGCTAGTAACAACATGCCAAATAATAACGTTAAAATTCAATGAACGGACAAGAAACAAATTCTGTTGCCTTACGATATAATGACGCCCCGTCTCGTTGTCGTGTATGTGAATTTCGAACGTTTGAGTATAATTTACTGAAGGAATTAATAATTATTGTGGTCCCAGTGACTAAAAGGAGATAACCGGTTCCTCAGTCGCGGGTCGCACAGTTACTCCGCTTATTCAGGAGTGTGTGGGCTCTTTTATTGGAATAACGTTTCCTTTCCAATGTCAAGTGTCTCGAACCTGGAACCCTAGTAAGCCGACATTAAATAACTATAAAAAAAATATCATTCGACGGCTTTCACTCATCAGTAATTAATATTATTTTCATTATCTCGCTTATACGAGATCCCGGATCAAGTCGCGATCTATTTAGTTTTAATGAAAGAAGAGTAGATGGATTATGATATGACAGAAATAATGCAAGGCAGAAGGCGGGTAGGTATTGGCTATGCAGGTCAAATGAAATAAAACAATAAAAGATAATTAAATAGAGCAAAAACAAAGTTCAAAGTTAATCAATGAAAAAACGTCGTATTTTCTGTTTCCGAGCTATGTTTGTAGAACTCCATAATAACATATGTGAAAATAAAACATTTGTTTTTTTATTCTACTCATTAAATATACGTGAGACGCGTTTCGGCTTGTTTGATTGATATTCCAAAATTAAAATATATCGCAACCCAAAATACTATATTCATCAAGGCATCAAATTTTTTAACAACCTCCCCATTACAATTAAAAAAATTATAGACTACAATAAATTTATATCTAAAGTAAAAGAAATATGTACACAGACTAACTGAAACATAAAATCTCATATTTACTCCTTCTCTATACACGAGTCTCATAGAGAAGGAATAAATGTTAAAATAAATATATATATACCCTACTGATTATTTTACAAATGTATATCTTCGAATATTAAAATAAATATAAAAAAAACTGTATTTAGGTGCTGGACTAACAACAAAAAATAGAAGTTGTATATCTGAAAGGACCCACCCATTCCCGGAATCGTTATAGGGTCCCTTGTCAGTTCAACTCAACAATGCCAGCGACCTTAAGTGTTTGCTATTTTTATTCGAAAAATACAAGACACAATGATTATTTAACGGATTATTTTTAAAATATATTATATTTTCTAATAAAATAAATAAATAAATGTTAGTCTTACAATTTAACTCAATAACTTGTATTTATGCGGGATTATTTGGATTAATAATAATTGGATAATCCCTTTTCATTTCATGCAAATAAAATTGTATAGCTGTCCCCCCACTATATATAAAAATAACTTCACAAGGCGAAACGGATCTCATCAAGTAAATTAAACGAGTAGAATCAAAAAACAAGTGTTTTATTTTCACATATGTGAAAATACTTCAGTTAGAGAAAAATATTTAAGTGTAGCACGCATACACTGAGTCGGTGTCATAGGGAATATATTCATAAATAATATTAAATATGAGAGAGTAAAATGGGATTGTAAAAATACAATAAAAATAAGTAATCATCAAAGGGTTCCCGGTGAGGTCATAATGTATCTTTGAGAGTTTCTCAAGCCTTGGTATTTTTATGATGCGTTTCTCTACAGTAATTGTACCTAACTAATTAGCTAACTTACCACCATGCCGTTTCGCCGCGGGGGTAGGCAAAGAGGACAGAGCGCCACACTCTTCTGCCCTGACACAATTTTCGTCTCATCCACATTCATACAAGCTGGTTTGTGGATCGTGCCGTCTTCCGCGGAAGTCATCTATATCTGGTGCCATCGACACATGCGTCATATATGGTAAATACTGATCCTCACCATATCTATTCAATCAGATCGTCGGGTCGAACCACGGGAGCACCGATCGCGAACAATGCGTACGGAGAACGAGAGAATGTGTTGTTCCAAAAATAATCAACAAAATCGATAAAGATCTATTAAACATTTTAAAACATGATGAGACCCCTAGTGACCACATTAAAATGCAAAGTAAAGGAACATATTCTTATACTTTAAAAATAAGCAATGTTATCTTTGTGGTTAAGATTCATATTTTTATTTTTTATCTTTGTTTAATTAACCACTAAAATGAGTTTAAATACATCTACCGGTTTCGAAAAATACCATTTTCTTCTTCAGGATGTCATAACTGACTAAAACATATATTGTTTCTTTGACAGAATCTATTTTTAAAAATCTATTTTTAAAAGAAAAATTTTTTTTTTTTTTAGTACCTAACTCAAATCATTACTTAATACAAATTTACTCGAATAATTTTTAGGAAAAAATTTTAGAATGGGACTCGTAGTTAAATTTAGTTGGTTGTTTATAATTTTTTGATTAGTTTTACACGCTTTATTTATCTCCAACGATTCCAAATTATTTAATTTGTGACCAACACCGTTTATATGCAAAATATATTCTTGTCTATTTGTATATTTCATTGTTGTATTGTATTATATCCACCCATAAAGTGCGGTGGACTGGGTCTGTTACACCCAGAATGATTTTTTTTCTTTATATACATTTAAGTATTTCATTTATCTAACATCTACTTATCAAATTTTCCCCCCCTTATTATATTTTATTTATTAATTAAGTAAAAGGCAATCTTTGCAGTATAACTGCCATGCAGTTTGGCAAAAAATAAAAAATAAAATTAATATTAATGTAATAAAAACCCAAGTACATAACGACCCAAGTACAACTCGTGGGACATAGTTTGAATAAGTTTACATACTAGTTTAAAACGTTTAAAATTAAACTAATAAACAACGACAAACATAAACAGTAGCAAGCGAATGTAGAAATATACAATCAGTAATTTTATTACAAGGTGGACCGGACCTAGAAATCTAGCAGACGCTGAAAAAAAAAAGAAACACTGTCGAATATCAAATGCATGAACCCCACCAGATCCATGATCAATTGCATTATGTTCAATATTGCATTACGATACCGTGGCTCGAAAACGATATTACTTCAGAATATCGTGTTTTTATACGAGTAGCGGCAAGCGTGGAAATGAGCATTGACCAGTATTGGAGTCAGTGGCGTAGCCATTATCGCCCCCACCCCCGTATACTGCCCCAATTCTTACAGTCTCAAGAACACAATGAAAATAAATATGAATTAAATATATTAATTATAAAGATATACATATAAAATCAATTTTATCGAAAAATATTGTTGCTGCGCCACCGTAATACTTTGTTAACATTCTTAGATGCACTGTTATGTACCAGCAAGGAAGATTTAAAATATAAAAATAAGCGGTTTAACGTACTTATGTTTATTGAGTTTTAAATGTATAAATAACCAATTCCAAGGAGATGTTTTGAATAAAAATAGACCTTCAAATCTCTCACGTAAAATTAAATACAATCTAATTAAAAGAGCTCTGGCTATTGCTTATATTGAAGATGCACAAGGTACTTTAGCACCTGTCTTTAGATGAGAATATGAATACCCACTATTATACGTTTTCATAATATCGAGAAAATCAAGCAAAATCATCACACTTTAATGACAGGCATTTTTACTTTTTTAGAAAATTTATTAATTACTTTCATCTAAAATAAAATATATACGTAAAATAAAGTTGTATTATGATAACTTATTCTCTTAAAATCCCATTAATTATTAAAATAAATAAAATATTATTATATAATTACAATTTGTGCTTTATTTTGAAAGAATGTGTACATGATTATAAACGAAATATGTAAATACAGAAAAAGAAAGAATATATAGTATAATCACATATTACACAGTTTCAAGCAAAACAAAAATAAATTAGGATCCCCAAGGGAGAGTATTTAAAAAACAAATCACATGTATATTGCATGTAAAAGGAAGGCAATTGCAAAGAAATATTATAATTATTAAGGAAAACACATTCTTATTGTGAAGTTATAATTATTCAAAACATAGGTCTGTGATATTTTAAATACCAACTAAATGTATTAATTTGAAAAGTGTAACACATGGGTTTAAAAATTTGTCGTCAAAAGTACTGTCGTTGTAGCATAGTTGAATAATGCACATTCCCCGGATTGGAAAGAGATCCAGGTTCGAATCCCGTTAGCGCAACAACAATATTTATTATATATATACATATATATCTTTCTAATTAATATTTAAAATATTGTAATTGTTATGCAAGTTGAACTAATTCAGTAATTCCGGGCCCCCGGGCAGCCACGCCACTGATTATCAGATGATATCAAAAAACAAAAACAATTCAGAGTGTGACTGATGAGCTATCAAGAGATCGCTGGTCGGTCGTCAATTCGGTTTTGTGCCGTGCGTTATCGGCGGACGGCGGAATTTAAATGTAAAAAAAAAATTAACGGAAAAACTTAAAAATTACTTCGACGTCGTCGGCATAATAGGAGCCTTGTCTTGTACCGTTACGGCGGAACCCGATTTTTGGAGATACCGGTTAAAATCGTAACCGGTAAATGAACCATAACGTAATCGAAATGCACATTTTTTAAATTGTCGAGAAAGTGAATAATATATATATTTTTTTTAATGAACTGACGTGATTAGGTATGTGTTGCACCACATGTTGCTGAAAGAGAAATATGTCAATTATTATATCGTGAATTAATGAATGCGCTAGAACTAGTGCCTAAGAATCATAATTGTTAACAAACTCAACTGAAAATAACATATTACTAATGTTATAAACAAAATAAGGAAAACTGCCAACATATTTTTAAGTCTCCGTAACATCTTATCATCTACAAATCTGAAAAGCAATATATTACACGTTTGTACAGTCACATTTACAATACGGTATTATTGGATGAGGAGGGGCATATAAAACTTCAATATCACAATTAGAAATCACTCACAAAAAATTATTCTTAAAATAAATGACTATCCAAGTATTCAACTCTTTACAGATTTAAAAGTATCTAAAATAATAGACATATACAATAAAAATTCATTATCCAAACTTTTAAAATTATTAATTTTTTAATATTATATAATATAATCTACAAGATGTAGAGATCAAATTGATATTCCAAAAATAAAATATATCGCAACCCAAAATCACTATATTTATCAAGGCATCCTATTTTTTACCAATCTCCCCATCACAATTAGAAAAATTAGACTATAAATTTGTATCTTTAGTCAAAAACTATGTACACAGACTAACTGAAACATAAATTATCTCGTATATATTCCTTCTATATACACGAGTCTTATTCTCAAAGAGAAGAAATAAATGTTAAAAGAAATGTATATCCTACTGATTATTTTATAAATGTTTTATATCTTCTAATATTAAAATAAATAAAAAAACTGTATTTAAATGCTGGACCAACAACAAAAATATAATCTACGTATCTGAAAGGACCCACCCATTCCCGGAATCGTTATAGAGATACTCCCTTGTCGGTTCAACTCAACAATGCCAGCATCCCTTAAGTGTTTGCTATTTTTATTCGAAAAATACAATATAAAATGTTTGCAACAAGTGTAAAAAAATTATTTGGTAAATTTCTAACACTCTTCTGGGCTATTAGGCCGTGTCTCCAAACTCTCTGGTCGACGTTTCAGATCCAGCGATGCAGTGGGGCCGGAACTTTTACCTACGAACGGAATGTGTTCCGGTAAGATCTGTTCTAGTGTGTTTGTTTGTGAACTGATCTTTGTGAGAGAGATACTAGCTTATTAATTAGTAAGCGACTAAATACCTATCCATGTCCGAGAAAAGAAAACAAACGGTATTTTCATTTAGTAAGAGTAAACTTAGTACCGTAACGTTCCGGTAAATCTTTTTTTAGCACTACACCACTGTTCAGATCCCATTGCAAGGTTAATTATTAAAACTTATGTCGTTGATGATCGATGATATTAGCCAGGATATAGATGATAACGGTGAGATCCAAAATTCGTAAATATACGTTCACGATCGATACTATAAATAATTTAATTTATAGCTTATTTTTTACATGCACTGCACGCCCCTGTGTACTGGTATAGTAATGTTCTCTCCCAGCGTAGAATAATAATAGCAGAGGTCCATAAAATAGCACTAAACATTTTTTATGATCACACCCCGGACCACAATTAGAGCCACCATTGGCTACTATGCGATCAATTTCACTTGTTATGATGTCGCGTGAGAGAAGTTGATGCAGAAAAACAAGGAAAATACATTATTCAACAACGTTTGAAAATAAATGGTGGACTCGTGTAAAAGCTAAATGACTAAACATATTTTAGTATACGGGTGGTCATTCTACTAAATCACCGGCAATGACGACAATTTATCTGAAAACCAGTCAAGATTGCAGAATAATATATTATTTTACACTAGCTGTGTATGGGCGTGACGTACATAAATGTTCCGTTGGGCTGAGCCGGTACTGCAGTGGTCGCGGTACCTACGTACGTCCCGAAGGCGGTGTAGAAGCCACCGCTTTACGGACGATAACATTGTAACCCCATGTCACAGATGCTGTCGACAAGCCAAGAGCTTTTAGAGATGCAAAATATCTCCAGATAGTAAATGTTCGCACACGTAACTCCAAGGACTGTATCAAACATAATAAGCTATTATTTATGTTATTAAGAACACATTCTTATTGTGAAGTTGTAATTATTCAGAACATAGGTCTGTTATATTTCAAATAATTGAACGATAGATATATTAATTAACACATGGGTTCGAAAATTTGTCGTCAAAATTACTGTCGCTGTTGTATAGTTGGATAATGCACCTTCCCCGGTTTGGAAAGAGATTCAGGTTTGAATCCAAGTGAGTGCAACAGCAATATTTTTCGATAAAATTGATATTTAGTATTACTTAAATTAGTATTTAGATTATTTATGTTATTAAAGAGAACACATTCTTATTGTGAAGTTGTAGTTATTCAGAACATAGGTCTGCGATGTTTTTAATACAAATTAAATGTATTAATTAGAAAGATATACATATAAAATAAATTCCTATAATGAAACGATATATGTATTAATTTTGAAAAAGTGTAACATATAGGTTTCGAAAATTTGTCATCAATGCACTGTGGTGTTATAGCACGTTTCCCGGATTAGAAGGGATCCAAGTTCAAATCCCGGTAGCAACAACGATATTTTTCGATAAAATTGATTTTATATCTTTTTAATTAATACATTTCATTTGTATAAGATTATTTATGTCATAATTAGAAATGATATTCAGTCATTGGATAGCGATAAAGAATGAGGAACCGACCAATAAAAGTCATTTAAAATGTATGTTATGGATTTTTTTACAAAAGAAAACATTGTTATGATAAATATTATCATTCTTAAAGTAAAGTATAAAATAAAATAAAAAATTTAAATAATGCCAAAGAAAAGATGAATTAAAATATTTAACTGGTTTTTTAATTTTATAAACGGTATTCATTTTATAGAACTCTATTGTTATAATGGCCTAGACAGCCGAAATGATTGAAAAATAAATATATAACAAAAAAAATCGTGTTTGATTTATTGTGTTGATTAGAAATATTTAATTTTAATACCGTATTTTCAGATCCTTCACACTAAACAATTACTCAATTAGGCATATTTCGATAAAAAGTACTGCCCACGGCAGAAGGACATGATCAAGAGAATTCAAAACCACCCTCCGTTAAAAAGTTGGGATATTTTATATGGGATGTAATAAAGTTTATGAACAAGATAACCAACGTAAATCCTATCAGATTAAGATCAAATTTTCCTGAAAACACGACCCTGTACATATCTTAGAGAAATTCATTAATCAGCTTTATCCGCTATCTAGTTTAAAAATAGCGGCTGTTCAAAAACATAAAAAAATTACAACTTCGTTAACATTGGAAAAAAAGCAAATAAAAACACGCTTCCACTGACAAACGTGTGATTCTTTAAGATTTTTAAATTTATATTTAACTTCCTTAACGTGCATAATGGTACAATTCAACAGTAACGAGCAATTTATATTCGTATAAAATAATATATTTCAATAAGGAAGTGATACATTAAAAATATATCTTTCGAGTGCAATCTCTCAGAAATGAGAGCGAGAAAATTCAATTAAGCATATATATCCAACGGTGATGCTGAGCCCGCATGAATGTTTATCTTTTAAAAACCTTTTTTTATCGCACGTGTATTTCCTTTTGAAACACGACCGTGGGCGTTATTTCCCGTTACACAAACAGGCTGCGCGCGTATTCTCGGTAAAAAATAACAAAAAAAAAACTCCCCCAAGGGAAGGTGCATTTTGATTCGAGGAATGCGAGGGAATCGAAATAATCCAACGGTTTGCTGAACCCACTAACAGCATTCGAAAAAAGGTGCAATAAATATGTGGTAATTGATTGATTTACGACAGATGAATAAATTCACAGAAAACACAGACAATTTTAATCAAACCCAGCTGACCTTTGACAGGTGGGATGAGAGTAAATAAATGGATATTTTCCAAGCATCCAAACTCATGTATCTTACTCAGGATTTCTCAATATACCGGTATCATTACGTACTCAGTGGCGTGTAGTAGGTGTAAATTTAGATTATGCTGTTACCGATGATATTATACAATCATATATACTACAACATATGTTGTACATGTGATAATGAACTTTCGTTTAACCAACGTCTTTAGACAAAATGAATCCGACCCATCATGTATTTATTTGTAATTTTAAAGTTTAAGTTATATCGTAAAATAATACCGTTTTACCCATCAATATAAAAAATGTATGGACGTTTTTATGACTGAACATGATTCTTTGAAATAACTAAATATTATAAAATAGTTCAGCCAATTGCTTTTTGTTTCTCACAAATCATAAACAAATTCATGCACCAAATGCACCTCCAACGCAAAGAACGGCCATTAAATAAACACGTTAAAAATAGTAAGATAGATAAATTAGCAAATTAGTAAAAAAGGAAGTAGACACTTTAATGATTTGCACGCAGTTTGTAAATGTTATTCTGTTAAAAAACAGCATAAGTAACGCTTCCATACAAAACAGATCAACCGAAAGGAATATTCATTTCAGTAAATAGCCAATTATATGACTTGAGTATTTCACTAGCTTAAAGATAGAACATAGTTATGTGAATAGCTCAATGCGGCGAATACACAAGATCGCCATGGGTACAGCGGTGAGTTATCGTGGTAGTTTTCAGAACTAAGCAATTAAGGTCTCAACTGGTACATAGATGGCGCTAAGTATAAAATAATGTATTCGTTTATGTTAATCCCATTATTTAATTTATATTTGTATCCCAGAATTTTTAGTAATGCACAATTTTTTTGCTTGTATGCACTGCACGCCCCTGATTAAACTCCACTATTTGAGTTGCCTCATTCAGTTTACTAAAATTCTCGCCATATTAATAAAGATGATATAATGTAATGTAAACAACTATTTAACTGTTATTTCTAACTGGTATTAAAAAATTATCACTAAAAATATAATAAATATATGACACGTGTTTTTATTACCAATGCATTCCGATTATAGTCAGCCATAAGACATGAATATGAAATGAACATTTAATATTAGTTTACTTAAAATCTAAAAAAAAAAAAATACAAAATACGTAATATGAGAAACATAATTATTGTTACGAAAGATATTAGATCATTCGTATCCACATCTAGATTGTTCCACTGATCACGGGAGGTGTAGACTGGAGCGCACGACGCGTTTTTGTTCTGAGACACCAAAAAAATTGAAAATAAAAAAACAATTGAGCGTTTTGAAAAAAAACAAAATGAGAAGACATGAGTAGTGTAATTAAGAATGAGCTTACGCATACTGTTTTTAGACACTTATTTTTATTACATACGCTTATTGAGCATATATTTTTTGTCGATGAATTTCTTTTAAGGTTGTACCTAGTAGGTATACAATTCAATTACAGCGTAAAATATTACAATTTATATAAATAATTAACAAATGAAAGTGATTACTTTCGTAGGAAAAAATAATGTCGGTGAAAAAAAAAAAACATATTGCATGCAAGTGTGGTATGACACACGCGTCCGAGACACGTAACGAGTTTTTTTTTTTCTAGGACTGTTTCCCATATAGAACACCCATTTTACACGAAACACGAAAGTTCACTTAGCAATAAAGAGCGCGCTATTCACGACATTATATCCGTAACGATTTAATGATAGTATTTAAAGCATTCATTCGGCTACGCCGCCCAGCATTTTGGTCTTGAATGCTATAATTACAAAGCTGTGCTACCTAAGAGAATATTTCACACACGCAATCTACGTTGAAACGGAGTAATGTTTATTTATTTATCGACGTTCGTATGAACTTTTACGTTCATACATCGACTATAATATATACCACACGCAAATACTAACTATTAAAAATAAACTTAAAACATTAATGGCAGAAATACCCAAATCCATCTAATCAATCAATGTACCATCGAAAACAGTATAATATACTTACACGTATATTTAAGCATTGAATCAAAATAAAATATCGACAAGACTGAATTGAGTGTTCTATTAATTAAAAAAAAAAATACGTACACGAAATACATGTTACATAAATATTATTATTATTTTCAAACTAGCTAAACGATTGTGCTATGAAAATAGAACTAACTACTCACTAGACGAGTATCATAACACTTGTTTTTGAAATATTCACACATATTTTGAGTAGGAACACTATACGAAATTAAATCAATTAAATTAAGGACGTCCAGCTAACTATTTACTATATTTCGTATAAAAAAAATTGTTTGTTATATTCAAAAAGCTCATTAGGAATACAATTATATATATTTTTTTAGTTCTACAACTTCTCTAAAAAGCATGTACTTGTGCAGAGAAAGGGATTACATATTAATAATTATTGTTTACAATAACTAGTTTATAATAAAATAAAATACAATAAATTAATAGCAACGTTATAAAAAAAATATAAATTTCGTGGTACATGTTTATCTTTAAAGTATTTTTTGATAGATTTATTATTTCTTTGTTATTATTAATCTTTCTTACGTATTCGGGTAAGCTGTTAAAATTATTTTTTCCTATGTGCGTATTGTGAAAATGATGTGTTAATTTTTGAACATGAAAATACAAATTTAAAATATTTGTTGTTATATAGTTTAAAATTAATAAATCAAAAAAATTTATGTTGAATCCTTTCAATTGACGATACATATAATGGAGACCAAATTGTCGAATAATATTCTAAATTGCTTCTGACTAAAGCCGCGTGTATAAAAAGTCAAGTGATTTGAATGAGTTGTAATCCTTCGATGTTCTGAACCGAGACATTTAGTAACGTTATCAGTAATTCCTTAATTAATTTCTTAAATAAAATCACAAAAAAATACAGGCTCATACGATTGGATAGTCCCAAGTGCGTAATTAATTTGACGTTATCGTGGCAGCGTATATAAAATAAGCAGAAATAATTAATTTATTTCATCTATAAGTATAATGCATCGTGATTTTATTAATAAAATTTACACCTTATTAATACAGTGGATTCGCGGTAAGCTCCGACGTTTTGGGCCACATTTTACACGGTATTCATCACAGACGTAAGATTTTATTATTCGTCACGTCACATCTGACGCAGGTCAACAAGATCAGCGACGAAAACTAACATGAAAAATAGCACAGAAAAATCACAGCATAATTAAAAAAAAAAAAAAAATCTATTAGACAATAATAATGTGTATCGTAAACTGAAATTCTCGTTAATTAATGTATTTTATTTAAATAATGCGAACGCATAAATAAAAAAAGTTAATAATATAAAAATAATAAAATAAAAGGAGTTAGGTATTCGGAATATTCGGATTCGTTATTCAAAACGGTTAATTATTCAGAATTTATTCAATAAAAAAAACCCCAACAATAATGGAATCAAGAATAAGAAGGTACAAATATGTATATACAGTGAAACCTCTATCAATCGTTTTTGAAGGAACCTATTGAAATAAACAATGAATGTGGGAATACAGAAAAAAGTCACATTTTTAAATGTTTGATAGATATTCAAATAAATATACATATTTAACATGTAAATGAACGTGTTTAAATAAAAATAAAATTAGAAAGATGCACAGAAATAAAAAAATAATAATTAAACTTTGTATTGTATAATGTCACGGGGCAGTCAGTAGCAGCATTCTCTATCTCTCTCTCGAATGTTCCTCTCATAGTTTACGAGTGCCGTTTAGCTACGGAGTATGCTGCGTAATTTGAATAATTAATGTGGTAAAATGATGCATGAGGAACGAACGATACATGCGATCCATTTTTGTATGAAATTAATTCGGGTTTGGAATAAAATAAACGATACATGCGGGAAAACGACTATTCGAGGAACGATCGATCGAGATTTCACTAAACTTTTAAATAGACAAAAAAAATATAAAACATTACAAGTGTGTATCTAAACACTTTCTCCGCATGTAAAATACAGATTGCAAATACGAACAATAGTAAGTACGTTACATCAAACAGACTGCACTTAAGATTACGTAACTATGGAAACGAAAACAAAATATTTTATACGTTTTTAAAAATATTTTTTCGATAAATTGATTTATCTGTACATCTTTGTGATAGATACATTTAATTCATATTAAAAATCACAGATCTATGTTCTGAATAATTGCAACATTACAAAAAAATAATGTGTTCTCTTTAAAAATAATATATATGGTACATAAAATATAAGTACACTACGTTATTATTTATGTTATAAAAACAATGGAAGATTATTTTAAAATAAAAATAAAACTCAATTATTATCTTAGTTATGTATGTAGACGTATGGCGGTCAATGCGTATTAATTCACGAGGGTGTGGCATTAAAATCCATTGGGCTAAGTGCGCGATCGTTAAATAAGTCTTTAATCAGCGAGGCAGGGTGGAATTACAGCCTACTCCATCATTCATCCCCCTGACCACGGGCACAATGAGAAGAGGCGATGGCTATCAGGTGCCGTAATTGTAGGTGAATGTGCTTGATGCTGCGAACGATGAACGATGCGAAACACTCTTCTTGGAATGGACCGGTGCGTCAGATGAATTGAGATCGAAACTTTTAGATACACGCATTAAACGAGTGCAATCTTGAGTTATCACAATCGATTTGCAAATGTTCTCACCATTGTAGATTGCAGTCGACAGATACACTAAGATTTTTATTATTACAAAGTTTATTAAAAAAAGTTACACATTATAAAAGATAAGATAAAACTTATAACATTTTGTGAGAACTGTTACATTGTGTATGTGTGTGTGTGTGTGCCATGGAAGTGTGAGGATGAGTGGGGAGAGGCGAGCCTTATAAGTCGTCGCACCAGTTGGGAGCTCTCTCTCATCACAGCTCCTTCGCATTATTGAGATTATCTCTGAAGTGAAGTAAACATCTCAAATGCTCCTTTACTCTTATATTAAAATTTCGACCCGTTTTACCAATATAAAATACAGCACAATCTTTGCAACTATGTTTATAGACACACGAATTGTTAAATTTACGTATTCTGTTAAAGAAACAATAACATATGTTTTTGATTAGTATTGACATCCTGAAGAAGAAAATGTTATTTTTCGAAACCGGTAGATGTATTTAAACTCAACAAGTGGTTAATAAAACAAAGTTAACAAATAAAAATAATAAATATATTAATTCGTTAATTCGAACTAAACACATTTTTCATCGTCAGCATTATAAGTCCGAGAAGTCTGGGTGAATCATGAATTCAAGTAAAATTACAGTTAATGTTGGCGGTGCGATATCATCCCGCCAGCAAAATTTCAGCCTTTTTCTTCTAGTACTGTTAGACAAAACGTTTTTTTAATTCAAATTACATGTATTAATTAGAAAGATATACAAATAAATTCAATTTTATCGAAAAATATTATTGTTGCTACCGGGATTCGGGATGGAAGAGATTCAGGTGAATCTCTTCCAATCATTAACCGATTATGCCATACCAACACCAGTGGATTGACGACAAATTTTCAAACCTATATGTTACAATTTTCAAATGAATACATTTATCGTTCCATTATTTTATTAATATTAAACTTTGCTGGTTCCTGGTCTTTCAAAAGTTGTACATGACCTAACTAGCCTACCTACCAACATTATTTTTTTGGACGACGTTGACGTCTCACAGACATGGACTACGCTGACATCAACGAGAGCTCTGCTTGTGCTTTAGAGTGTAATAATTCAAATAAAAATAGAACAAGACAAGTTTTAAAATCACTTATGTGTCAATTTGATAATTATTTTTTAAGACAAATATGACATAGCATAGTAAGTTCTACATAATTAATGTTATACGCGGCCAAAACAAAACTGTAATTATAATTGAGATGATGCTTCGGACCAAGATTAAAAATAGCTACGATAAAGTATATTAACCATTAGCGTTGGAGAAATTATATATATATACAAACATTTACTGAAAAGAATGGACAGTACATTTTTTTCTTTCCGAGCTCAATTAAACAATGGATAAGCAGTCGATAGTTATCAAGTGCTAGAATGGATGCTGACGGTATTAGATAATATCAGATTCTACATCATTAGGTCTGACCAAAGCGTCCCCCGAGGAAAGTGACAAGAGGCCGACTCCATTACAGGAGCCAGCGTGATTATGTTGAAGCAGATATTTTCGTTTCGATTTCTGCGCCACTTTTGGTTTGAGCGCGATGCAATAACGATCAAATCCATTGTCCTAGACGCAGCAGTAAGGCCGTATGAGGCCGTACGTCATGTTCAACCCTTATCAGGCCCTTTGTCATGTTAAATCTGAGCGGAATCGCGCAAGGTAGAACACCTGACATAAACGAAGAACAACTACATACTGTAGCCACCCTTTTATGGAGGCGCTGCGGTTTTATTCACATGTTCGATTGTGACATTTCTGTGGGCCTTTATAGGTTTCTGGGGAACGATTAAGGGAAAACTGGTCATTGTCAATATAATCGATTTAGCACCCTAACAGGCAGTACTGGTCTGATTTTTTTCGCAACAACAGTTCGGTATTTCTGTTCTAAAGAAAAAAGAAACATAGGTTATGAGCTACGTGTTGCATCTTTTACTAGACTTACGTATGACCATCATGGTCTGATACTTGTCTATGATTGTAATCATAAGTGGCGTGCAGTAGGTATAGATTTAGGTTATGCTGTTACCAATGATATCATACAATCATGCACAACATATACAATACAATATATGTAACTTCGTTTAACCAACGTCTTTAGACAAAATAAATTCGTCGTTTATACGACCCTACTATGTATTTATTTATAATTTTAGAGTACTATTAAAAGTGTTTTTAAAGTTTAAGTTTTAACGTAAAATAATACCTTCTTATACATGTTCTTTCTATGACTGAACATAATTAATTTATTGTTTGAAAATCTTTCACGTAATAACTAAAGGAAATAATTATTTTTATTAAAGGTTAACGTAGAAAATAGTTCAGCCAATTGATTTTTGTATTTTCCAAATCAAAAACCAATCCATGCACCAAATTTAAAGAACAAT
Source organism: Eubasilissa splendida (assembly GCA_031772225.1). Classification (NCBI taxonomy): domain Eukaryota; kingdom Metazoa; phylum Arthropoda; class Insecta; order Trichoptera; family Phryganeidae; genus Eubasilissa; species Eubasilissa splendida. The sequence continues at coordinate 25,252,284 of CM062857.1, read as the reverse complement.
CATGAAATCAACACATTAAAAACAGTAAGATTGTAAAATTCACGAATTAGTAAAAGATGAAGTAGACACTTCAATAATTTGCACGCAGTTGTAAATCTTTCTAATGTTATTCTGTTAAAATTAAAATATTAAATTACACGTCAATACCATTGTCGTTCAAAATATTAGCTATTTAATAGATTAAATGTGGCGAGTTAAGGGAAAGAAGATGACACAAATTAATCGGGAGTTGAAAATTACCATTGACGAGATTACTGTAAAAAAACCTGTGATCCGCAATGGACAGGCAAAAAAGATACGGTCAAGGGTTTTCTCCTCGGCACCACACTCACGCATTGCGGTATCTATTAAGTTCAATCTGAATAAATGTGAGTCTACCTGGCAATGCATAATTCTCATTGTAGAGATATTTGATATTTTTCTTTTGGAGAACCAGGGGGTGCGGGGATAGATCTTTGAATTATTTTAAGCCGATTACTCTTATGATTATTTTGATCCATCCAATGTGCAGTCCGAACAGAATTCGTACGCTTTTTTACCATACTAAGTCTGTCATACATCGGGATATAGAATTGATGAGGGAAAACTCCGGAAAGAGTGCAAAAAAACGTCATGCTTTCATTATATCGTGGTCCAGATATCAAACATCATACTGAAAGATATAAAGTACCGATTCAGTTATATATTATTTAACCGTCAAAAAGCGAGGGAAATAAAACAGTAACAAATTAAATTCTGAATGAAAAAAAAAAAACTAATATAGTATTAACGATGATTGGCTTTTTCTCATTTTTTTTCTAAACGGTAGCTACGGAGCAGTGAAATCAATTAAAGTGCCAAAGAAACAATAAAATGACGGTTATATCATAGTACGCAGATGTGAGGCAGGCCTGTCAAAGGATCAGAGGTACATCTATTTAGGGTCATTGACCCCTTTACGCGTTTGATATAAAATAGTGATCATTAAAAAAAAAAATCTGATATTCACAAGACTAGATAGTTCAAAAAAATTATAATTATTCATATTTATGACTCATTAATTTATATACGTGACCGAAAATTAAATAAACTGAAATGTAAGTTTATCATTAAATGATTAAAAATATTTAAATATATTTTTGTTTAATTTAAATTTTTTTTATGAAGGTGTTTAAATTCTATGCGAAATGTTGTCCCGCTGACGTCGAGATAATGGGTTAGAAACGGAACAGCAAAACTGACTCCGTACGTAAATTAAAAAAATATATTAAAATTAGTTATTTTCAAAGTTCACTTATTATATTTAAATCACTGTTAATAATAAATAATATCGTGAAAGAATTAGATATTTTTTTGTCTAATGCCCTGAAGTCTGTAATGTAAGATGACTAGCGTTAATCTCTTTACAATTCGTATGGAACATCCTGTCCATCTTATTTGAGAGAGCCCCTCCCACCATTCGCCACTGGCATAATTATGTACGTATGTCAGGGAACATATTAACATTATCACATATATATTAATCTTAAAATAGTTCCTAGAATGAAAAGTACTTTTGGTCAAATATTATTCACTTTTGAAGCTCTCAGAATATATAATCAAATTGGAAATAATATTAGAACATTGAGTGATATTAAGGCTTTTAAAAGCGAATTGGAACTGTTTTCTATTACAAAACTGCATTTTGTGTGGTTTGATCTTGCATATTTATTTACCTTTACCTTATATGTCCTTACATTCTTTTACATATTGGTATTTTTTTCTCTCTTTTTATATGTTTTCACGTTAAATTACCTTCTGTGTATCGTTATTTGTTTTAGGAGAACACATTCTTATTGTGCAGTTGTAATTATTCAGAACATAGGTCTGTGATATTTTAAATATGAATTAAATATATTAATTATAAAGATATACATATAAAATCAATTTTATCGAAAAATATTGTTGTTGCGCCACCGGGATTCGAACCTGGATCTCTTTCCTAACCGGGGAAGGTGCTTTATCCAACTAAGCTACAGCGAAATTATTTTTAGCGACAATTTTCGACCCTATGTTCGGTGGCGCAACAACAATATTTTTCGATAAAATTGATTTTATATGTATATCTTTATAATTAATATATTTAATTCATATTTAAAATATCGTTATTTGCCCTAAAACAGACTTGCCTAGTTGGGCAATGCATTTTATAATCTGTGTAAAGTATACGTAACAAAATAGCTTTTTTTTTAGCATATATATGATTAAATAAATAAAATAAAAATAATATTAGAATGATGTCTATTTAATTGTACACGTATAGACAATATTTAATTCTGTACGTTTGGGCGGCACAAGAAATATTGCCGCGCGCTGCACAAAAATTACACTTCACTATCCAATAATTTTAAGTGTGGACTTGTATTCGGAATATCATTTAAAATTATTTTAAGCGATTAAATTATTACGTAGCGGAAAAAATTGAGGCTGCAATGTACAACATTGTATTGTCGCGTCACTGAGGAGTCGTTGATTATCGCAAAGTCTGCAATGAACATATTAAATTCAAAACGCCGTCATTTGTAACGCACGATGAATCAAATAAATACACGCGTTGCGTTGCAGTGATTGATCAGGTGATTCGAATCCATCCCGAGTGTTAGAGAGAGGATATTCGAATCATTCATCATCATGAACCGTGATTATGGTAGTGCAAAAACACTGCATATAATGTACGTCTTTAGAGAAGGCCGTGTCAGGGGCCAGCTCCGAAGATGTTTGCATAATAATTTGCTAATGATCGGGAAAAGGCAAAATGGTGCGAGTGATTGATGGGCGGTGTCTGCGTGGCACTTGTTAAAGCTCCTCGCAATAAACCTTTTTTGAAATCCAGTTTTGATAACTTTACGACGATCCTGATGGGAAAACTTATGGCCCATCTCATCAACCGTCTCTCTGCAGACACATAATGAATCCGTGATAGATTATGTACCACTCGTGTCTGTATTAGTGATGAACTCAAAATCACTGATATCTTTGAGTCACACTCATTATCAGTGATTGAATATCTGGGAGTATCGTGATTCATTTTTTAATTTTATTTATATTTGGTTGTGAACCACGATTCGGCTCATGTGCATACGAAACGAAAATATTCACGAAGGAATGACGTTATAATTCGTGATAAGCGCCATCTAGTAGACTCTGTCAAAACATTTTACGCGTTTGATCCGAAATGCTGAGAATTTGACCCGAAACATAAACTCACATTTTTTAAGGGTTTTCATTTTCTTTGTGATGATATTAAATTAGATGTATATTAATTATGTACGTTAGAATATGTTTTTGACGCAAATGAATAAGTAAACACGCTCAAAATTATTATTTTTTATTTATTTGTTTGTTTCGTGTATTGTGAATTCGTGTAGCGCACGCGTATTAGCAATGAAACTGTGATCACAGTCACAGTTTTCAATCACCGATATTATAGAATATCAATCACAATCACACCAGTGAGTCAAGAGTAGCATTTTTTCTCATCACCAGTCTGTATATTATTCTTCTTATCTAAATGCCATAGATAATTGTCGTAAAACATTTCGAATTTTCGAATTAAGAACTAAGACTCAATAAAATAATAACTTTTTGAATTCGCAAAACATATCATTGTTATAAGAATTATTTAAAAATTGATATTCAATAACGTAATCTAAATGTAAGAAATACACATTAAAAAAAGCGTTCACGTTTACAAATCAATTCGTGATCTAGTCTCAAATGTAGTTTGTATTTTTTTTTTTGATTCTTTTAGTATAATGAATAAATTTAAATAAAAAAAAACAAACCGAACTTTGTCCTACCCAATCTGCTGCCCCATACACCAACGAATTCTCATCTCATATCCTGCATCAATCGCACATGTCTCGCTCATTTCAAGCGGAACATTTTTATGTATATTGTATTAAATAGGGTGTATCGGATTTTCCTCAACCCTCCATAACTCACAGGTTCATAGATACGAGTATGTTGTAAGATTTTCCTTTTGAAGTTATCCAGCAATTCTGCATTCTTCACCTATATACAGGTTTCACTACCATAATAATTATTTTGTCCATAATTATTATTACATTTTTTTTGTGTGCGATTTATAAAAAAATACATATAAATTATATTTAAATAAAAGCAAACTAAAATATTTCTTTGAATATATTAAACATTAATTACTTGTCTGTGGAATAATTAATCAATTAATAAATTTAATAAAATATATTTATATTTTAATTAAAACGTCAAATTAAACACAAAACGTCTTGTTAGACATTTGTCTGCAGGTACATTCAGATCTACTTTATTACATTTAATATAATCAAAACATAACAACCAATCAGTCATAGTTTAAACAATTCATTTCATACTTACATGTGAGACAGATTATTATCGATAGCCCATTTTTTTTATCACTTCTTTCAAATTGGGAGAAAGCGTACACTTTTGTAAAAACCTAGGTAGTTTAATTTTTAGTGTAGAAACAACAAATTTTAATGTTCTCGATCCATACTTATTGGTGATTCTATAAGTTATATTATATTCTACAAAAATTGTAATTGCCAATAAAAATACAGTTAGATATTAATTTTTTAAAGAAAAACATTAATCACAAAAGCAATTTGATTAATAATAGCAAGAATCTGTGCGACATCCAATTAAGAAAGGTGTTTTAAAACAATAAATAGTGAAATATCTGAGAAACACACCGGACTAATCACGAAATGACATATCTGTAAACTGAAACATTATAATACCAATTAAGAAATAAATTAATCGGGGAACTTAATATGACATACGAAACTGAGATGTTATAACGGCGAATTTAACTTTAAAAAATTTACGTATTATAATTTATTAAGATTAGAGATCGCGCAGCTGTCTTGTGTGGGCTGTGGCCTCCTCAAATAACTGTCGCCACTCGGATTTGTCCTCTGCTGTCATTCTTCAGTTCGCGGTCCCGTCTGCATGCTTGGGTCTTCCATCACTGCTCCAATAAATGGGTTCTGTTTCATCGCTTTTTTGCTGGTTGGTCCACGTTGAAGTTGACCAATTCACTTTTGACGTACAATTTTAAAGCCCCATCTTCAATTTAAATATGTAAATTGGAATCCTCTTTTACATCCATTATTTTAGATTGTTAATTTTGTTTTATTAACCACTTAATGAATTAAATACATCTACCGGTTTCGAAAAATGTCATTTTCTTCTTCAGGATGTCATTAACTAATCAAAAACATATGTTATACTATATATTTAACAGAATCTTTAATCTGAAGAAGAAAACTATATTTTTCGAAACCTTTAGATGGGTTTTCGTCATGAACACGAAACAAAAACCATGTAAAGCACCATCTACATTATACACGTGTTCCAAAATTAATTACCCTATTTGTTTTTATTGTAACTTTTATATAATGGGAATAAAAACGACAAGTTTTTCACAATCAAGTTTTGAAAATAACATTAGACAAGAGTTCACCGTTAGAGCGCTGAAAAATTCAACCCCTTTCTACAATATGTTTCATAACTCTACCAAAAGTTTATTGTGGTACAGTGGCTATTTCATCACGATTGTTTTGCTTGAGGTCATATAGTTGGCTCACTGATGTGCACTGATGGACTATAGATAATCCCAAAAAAAAAAAATCCGTGGTAGTTAAATCCGGTGAACGCACCGGCTAATTTAAATCACATTTTTTTGAGATTATGCTGTTCGGGAAAAATACTCTAAATGCTTCCATTGTCGTATAAAAAATAAATCATTTTTAACATACATTAACCGCTTTATAGAATAGCCAATACACGTCTAGTTGTAGAGACACTATAAAGTACAATCATAAAAATTATATCGATAGAAAAAAGACTGATCTAAAAATAAACAGCTCGCAATAGGTAACGGCTTCCGAGACGCGGTGTGTCTCGGAAGTTACCGGACAGAAGTTGACTCACAAAAGACGAAGGTAAACGCTTATTAGGAGCAATTATCGAACAAAGATTCAGCGTGAACATATCAGCATATTCGAACAGGACAGCTATGATACTGGAATGTGAAAAAAAAAAACACAGCCATAGAATGCCCTGAAATGCATAAAATTAAATCTTACACTATCCAAAAATTAACTTTTGTGATAAAATATGCTATGACAGTTAATCTGGTGACAATCATCATACTGTCTTGTACATCTATTGCAATATCTTAAAAATCTAAAGCTTAAATAAAATTAAATGAATCAATTAGAAAAATAAACGGTAAAAATCTATTTATCGAAAAAATATTTGATTACCAAGGAGATATGAACCCGGATCTTTTCTTACCATATTAGTTAGTCAAGTTTATGAAAAAAAAAAAAAAATTGTATATGTAATATTTTTAAATGAGGCATAATAGTCCTAATGGTCCGGTGGTTACCAAATATTTTATGTAATATGGATCTTTTCTGTACATCTTTCTAAATAATTCATATAATTTGTTTTAAATATCATAGAACCGTATTCTAAAACAGCATCTTTATAATAAAATAAATAAATACGCTTTGTTTGTGTCGGAAATCTATGAGATTTGGGGGAAATATTGATATTCAGTCCAGATTTTTTATATAAACGTTTACTACTGTAAGATCTATTAAGGGCCTTCGCCTGATGCAACTTGGCTCCGGAAAATGCCAGCAGAAAATAGTATACTTATACTTTTTTCCGCCTTAGTAACTTAAGTGAGTATGATGTTTTCAATTTATGTAACAACAACCCCATAAATTGGGCGCCCGTGTGACACACATGTCAGGGCTGGTATTTTGACAGGCCGGCATTTTGAAACTTGCCCTAGTGCGGCATTTTACCAAAATACGTTCTGGACACTAATGTTGACCACAAAATACTGGTTTATTACGAAATAACTATGTTATTTATTGAATTTGCTTTCTTGTATTGTTTATACCTGGATTATTTTTAATACACATTATAATCGTTTTGGAACTTGAGAATTCGCGAAAGAGTGCAGCCGAATTTACCTCCACAGGCGGGCGCCTGCTCCGCCTGTGCGTAACGCCGGCGCTGAATATACTCGTAAATACCAACTGTATTATAAAATATTATACACAGTAAAAATACTAGTTTATGCAGACCGGCCATAGCCATTCACATAATGGAATGGCACATATTTACCTGCGTTACCGTGGTATGTAAAACAAAGATTCATTAAAATAATAATAGGCTTCAAAAATGCTAATAAATATTTGATGACAGCAACAGCAACAGTGTCAATGAAACTAATATTACCAATTAGTTGAAATGTAATATGTAAACTAAACGTCGTAAATAGTGCATAACAGTTTGGCCATAACCATTCACACAACTTTGGGATTATATTACCAGTATGTACTCGTATAAAAATACAGCAATACAGTGCATTAAATTTACAGTCTAAAGCAATGTAACACATTTATTAACGACAATAAAACAGAAATTTAATTAATTTATGAGAAATAATTTAAATAAACGGGTACTCAAATAATTTCAAAATCTTACACACTCGTAAAACATGCGACAAGCGTTGAAATCATATGTAGATACAATTTCATCATAAAAAAAAAGAAGATATTTAGACAACGACATTTCAGCTTTTTGTAACTGTATAATCGAATATCCCACAAATATTAAACAATGACTAAACAGTAATAAAAAACGTACTTGCTTACCAACATTGTAATAGTATTCCATGACCATATTTGATATCCATTAAAAGTTGACAACCTACCACATAACTCAATGGTTGCATTGAAAACACTTACTATTATTAAAATCTTTTATTACTTATTACGTAATAAATCAATGTTTGAAAGCCTTTAATTGATCTACAGGGTGAATATTATGTGAACGAGGAAATGAAACACGAATTTTAATCACTTATCGATTATTTGGTTTATTACAAGTGTGTATGGAATATGGCGACGGCACAAATGTGTGCTCATATAACTATATTTTTAAAAATTAATTAAATATATTCATTAGAAAGATATACATATAAAATCAATTTTATCAAAAAATATTATTGTTGCGCAAACCGTGATTCGAACCTGGTTAGAGTCATTTAAAAATACGTGCAAAATACAACAATGATTAAATATGACATTTTTTACTTACGATACTTTACGTAGGAGGGGTCGATATGTAGATCTGTGATTGATAGTACTAATTGAATGTATTAATTAGAAAGATGTACGCATGAAATCAATTTTATCGAAAAATATTGCTGTTGCGCTACCGAGATTCGAACCTGGATCTCTTTCCAAACCGAGGAAGGTGCATTATCCAACTATACTACAGCCACTGTACTTTTGACGACAAATTTTCGAACCCATCTGTTACACTTTTCAAATTAATACATCTATCGTTGCATTATTTGAATGCCATCTATTTTGTTTTTACGGAATCTCAAATACCTTTGAATAAACCGATAGCAGACGCCAGAATTAACGATTCATTTTTATTAAATTTTGGACACATTCATACAACTTATATATTATTAAGGAAAACATATTCTTATTGTGAAGTTGTAATTATTCAGAACATAGGTCTGTGATATTTTAAATATGAATTAAATTTATTAATTAGAAAGATATGTATATAATCTATTTTATCGAAAAATATTGTTGTTGCGCTACCGAGATTCGAACCTGGATCTCTTTCCAAACCGGGGAAGGTGCAATATTCAACTATGCTACAGCAATGATATTTTTAGCACCAAATTTTCGAACTAATGTGTTACCTTTTTGATATTAATACATTTAATCGTTCCATTATTTGAAAGAGTCAACAGTATTTTTATTAAATTTTGGACACATTGATACAACTTTATCATTCGGAGGACACATTCTTATTTTTTGAATGGCATACTTTATAAAAAAATAAAATAAAAAGGCGCTCTTATTGGGACAACCTTTATTTAGTATCCAGTCACGTCTATGAATCCATTACATTCTTGACTACCTCTTCGCAGTCATCGAGACCATTAAAATTTACAATGCTCTAACAACGAAACGGGCGTGTGAAAATATACAGACGACATGAGCCATCCAAATTAATAACGTTATTTTTAAAAAATAATCTTAATTCTTCAGGTTGTGTAATCTCGAGTAAGTCTCGAGCGCTAAAACATCGTCCAAGGCCGGCACCATTCGACGCCGAGGTCCAAGCGATCCGTTACTATGACGTCGGGTGTCAACGACACTTAATTTTTTAAGCAAACGAGACATGATCGCTATTTTTCTTAGGACATTCCTGTCTTATTCTGTCACAGCCGTTTGGACTAGACACGTGAGACTGTCAAAACGCAAGAGATTAAAATGATACCACACGTTTTTTGGCGACATCGTTTACAATTTTTTTTAATGGATTTTTGCAAGAGCGACGACCTAATATTAATTAAAATAAAAACACATTTTTTATAAAATAACGGTAAATATTTATACGAAATAACACAATTAGAAATAAATTCGTAAATATGCGGGTTTTTAATGTGAAAACAACAAAAATAAAATGCGTTACATGTAACATGTTATTCTGGTTAAAAAAAAATAGTTATAAATTCTGTTAAATAAATAAAATTAAAATCTCCCTAGCGGGATACAGAACGTGGATACTTACCGCTACTCTATCTAAAAACAGAAATAAATTGTGAAAAAGCTGTTAAAAATATTTAAAGCCCTTTAATAACACTATCAATGGATTATATTTTAAAACAAAAATATAATACATATATATTTCTTTAAACATTTATTTGTTCTCTATGAGAGTAAGATTCGTGTATATAGAAGTAGTATATACGAGAGTGTATAATTTATGTGTCAGTTAGTCTGTGTACGTATTTTTTGACTTTAGATACAAACTTATAGTAGTCTGTAATTTTTCTATTAAGGAGAGCACATTCTTATTGTGAAGTTGTAATTATTCAGAACATAGGTCTGTGATGTTTTAAATACAAATTAAATGTATTAATTATAAATATATACATATAAAATCAATATTAATGCTTAATAATATAAGATGTATCAATGTGTCTAAAATTTAATAAAAATAAATTGATAATTCTGGCGTCTGCTATCAGATTACTCAATGGTATTTGAGATTCTGAAATAATAAGATAGATGACTCATTCAAATAATGGAACGACAGATGTATTAATTTGAAAAAGTGTAACATATAGGTTCGAAAATTTGTCATGGAAAATACTGGCCCTATAACACAATCGGTAGTGTACTTCCCCGGATTGGAAATAGAGATCCAGTTTCGAATCCCGGTAGCGCAAAAACAATAATTTTTAACAAAATTGATTTTATGTGTATATTTATAATTAATACATTAAATTAGTATTTATAATTTTTCTAATTGTGAGCACATAGATGGTACAGCATTTGCATAGCACTTGAGAGGTAGCGGGATCGAGCGCATTCAAAATCGTTTTGATTTCAAAAAAACAACATAATTCATGAATCAGTCAATTGTTCCAGATCTGATCTACGGTACCTACAGAAACTTGAACAATTAATTACAAAAGGCCTCATTCACAACTGTACGGTGACCCAGCGAGTCATAAAATAACGATGCTCTCTAACTATCGTCATCGCTATCGCTATTGATCAAAGACAGAGAACTAATGTTTACGAATAGGTCAGCGACTTTATCTTCTTGGGAGATCTCGTCTCAAGAAATGGATTTTGAAACTCGTCTGAAAGAAAGTTAACGTTAAAGTTAAAGCAAATAAACGTGGTATTATAGGTCACCCTTGATTCTATGGACCGACAACATAAAAAATAATTTCAAAATGCATCTGAATGCAGAGGACGCAAAGAAAGAAATAGGATTAAAGCTGGATGGTTTGTTTATTTTACAAGGATACAAATATAGATTGCCCAGGCACTATTTCCTGCGGCGAAGCAACGCGCTCGATCCTCCGGACTGAGCTGCACACAGAAGCGGACAGCGTCGAGAGAACTCTCCAATTGATGATTTGTAAAATAATAAAAACAATATATTTTTAAGTCTCGTAGTATTTACTTTAGTTTAAATATTTAAGGATTATGCTAGAATAAGGCGGCACTGTACATAAAGTGTCGCGCCTAATTAATTTGAAATACTTAACTTCCAGTAAATTGTTTAGAGGGTTTTTTATCAGTAATTTTTTACCCTTCCAATTCATGTATTAATATAAAACACTTATGATGTTTATAATAATAAGGTAGTTTGTAAAAGTGTCAAAGTGATTAGCGCTGACGCACTTGTAGTCTGTAGATTAGGCGGTCTAGCCGCATGTAGAGTACTCAGAGTATCGTAGACTCTAAGGAATTGGAAAAAAAAAAAAAATATTTTACAAGGATTGCGTTCATTTCATTGTGCTTAATATAAAGCCTACAACTGAGTTGACCGACACCAGCCCCATTGTGTATCGACTTACCTCACACCGTTGAGAAAATGCAATTATTAAGTTGTAAAGAGTAATATTAATTACACGATTTTATAGTTGTGGCACATAGAGCGTGAACCATTAAAGCAATATAATCGATCTCGAGTATTAATAAAAGCTAACAGTATTTATGTGATTGACACTAACTCTTGATGACAGATAACGAAATAAATAAAATAAACATTACAAAACAAAAAATAGCTTAACTATTCATATTAATTGACTGCATGACCACAAAACACCGTCGAGAAATATCGATACAAACTAATTATTTATCCGACACAATTCTAAAAATAAAACATCAACTATAACAATGGAGAGGTTCACAGATATTAATAATATAGTTTTTAGCAATATTTGAATATGTCCAAGAACACACAATTACTGGTACCTACAAAGCCACTGTTATTAAGCAAATATCTCATAGGGAGGAAGCTATTTTTTATTAATGAAAAAATATGGAAGTATGGGTAATTACAGGGATCTGTCTCCGGGCGGCTTAAGTGATCACTTTATATAAATATAACGTTCACCATTCACCAAAGTTGTATATATGTTAATATGTGGACTCTCTTTGAGTACCACCACACTATTGCCATCTATGGACTAAATTTGATAATTCGTTTCCCTGAAACAGCATATATGTCACAATGAGAATCTAATTATTTTTTTTAAAATTATTTAAAACAATATTCTTTATCTGTAAAATGTTTTCATTTTTCATTAAATATTATAAAAAATAGATTAGTCTCTATGAGATATCTATTATTTGTTTAATATATTTTTAAATTATAAAACCTATAACAGTACCTATCTGTATCTGTACAGTATCTGTTAACTTCGTAAGACGTAATCATAATCTTTAAGTATCGTTGATCCACTTTTGGACGAAGACATCCCAATGATTTTGCAACACATTTCTGTCCTTCACCAATCTGTGTCACGCTCTTTACTCCAATAATTTCATCTGTCGTTATTAATTATTAATATTTTTAGTCCATCTGTGCTGCGTCTTGAAATATGACTTTTTAGCAGTGTAACCTAACCTAACCCACGTGGTTATGATTGTATCTCATCAAATGATTCCCAGCATACTTCTTTCCATTGTACTACGTTGCTGATCATCTGGAGCTTCTGTGTTAGTAGTATTTAGGGTTCAGGTTTTAACAATTTAAGAAACACGTTGTTCACGGAGTAGTCTACTTTTTAATAGTGCCAATACCACTGTGGCGAAAGGCACCATAGCCCATCTGGCGGTCCTGCCACCAAGCGGGCGAGTACCGACGCGACGTGTCGGACGCCCGCTAGGGGAACATCCCGCTAGGCTACCGGGCGCGGGGAATAAGAGAGCCATTCTGTCTGATCTAGTGTAGGTTACCGTGTTAAATACTTCATACCTATCTCAATGTAATATCGTGTTACTGTTGCGGACGAATAAATCACATTTATAGATATGAACCTATAAATTGTTATAATAAAATTTATCATAGACTATATTATATAGATATTGGCTTACACATTTATAAAAAAATAGTCTTGCTCCAAGGTAACTAAAGACGTGTTGGAAACGGCAAATGATTATTTCACCCGATGAACTAAACACGCAATGATTGGCTACGTGCCCAATTGTCGATGGATGAAATGAAAACTTGGTACAAAAACTAATCTTCCCCATCACGATGATCAATCGAATTCCATGGCATAATTGGAATCGGATGATGCTAGCGAGCGAAACAGATACCAGGTCCAGTTAATGAGGGATGATGCCTAGTGATCTGTGATTGCCCGCTGCTCGCATGCAAGTTCTGGGAGTTATTAATTTGCTTGCACACGATGATTAGACTGATGCGGTTGTATCAGAAGCCCATTTTGAGGAAACATCAGGAGTCAATTGAAGGAAAATAGCGATTAACTAATTACATTTACTTTTTTCATCCATTACATATTACAAAATACATAAATATTTTAAATACTAACTAAATGTATTCATTAGAAAGATGTACATATAAAATTAATTATATCGAAAAATATTGTTGCTGCGCTACCGGGATTCGAACCTGGATCTAGGAAGGTGTATTATCCAACTATAAATAATAATGGAATGATAGATGTATTAATGAGATTACTTTGCTTAATTTTTACAAAAGATACAGAAATATATAATCAAAAATGCTAAAAAACTTTATTATAAACAAAAAATTATCGACACCAATGAAGACTCTAAAAAAATGTGGAATATTTTAAGAAGCAACTAAAGCTGATTAACAAAATGAGACATCTCTGAATCAACCTGACATAGAAGGTAAACCAATCTGCTTTAAAAATAACCCTGTTCCAATTGTCAATCATGCCAACTGTTTCTTCACTACTATTGGGTCTAATTTAGCTAAAAAAATCCTCTCTTTTTGGCGTAATAATAGATCTGAAAGTCATAATCTAAAACGAGATATTGTTTACAAATTTTCTTTCACAACTGTAATCAAAAATATAATCCAATCGCTAAAAAAATAGTAATACTGCTGGTACAGATGGTATTACGGTTAACATACTTAAAATAATGTATGTACAACTGCTAACCCTCTTACATTATCTTATTAACCTTAGTCTAAAACTCGGACACTTTCCGACTAAATTAAAACAAAAATTAATCATCCCAATCCACAAAGCAGGAAGTAAAAGTGACATTAATAACAATAGACCAATTACGCTACTAAATTCCCTTTCTAAAATATTAGAGAAAATTATAAAAATTCAACATGTAAAATATCTCAAGAGTAATAAAATTATTTCTAAAAACCCGTTCGGCTTTAGGGATAATATGGGTACAACTGAAGCTATTGCCTGTGTCACGGACTTCATTACTAACAATGCGGATAAAGGTTATAAAGATCTCGGTAAAGAACTTGATATGTTTAAAAGTTACATCATCTCGATGACCTCAATGGTGCGTGAAAGTCAAGCAGACCAACAATCTGGGGGCAGTCTATCGTACCATTGATGATTCTGTATAAAAATATAAGTTCGGTCATCGTACGTCTCACTCATAAGTTTAAAATATCACACGGCTAAAGATGTACCTTAATATCGTATTGAATTTATTTAAACAATTTATCAGTAATCATTCTTCATCTAGACAAAATCGGTATAGCAACAACCAATAATTCACATACGATTTGAAAGATTTGATTTAAACATCTTGAAGTATATCGTAAGAATACTAAATTATAATTTGTTGTTAGTTTGAAAGGCGTACAAGAAAAATCAATCAAATATGTCATTTAGATAAGAGCCAGTTATAAATGGTACAAGAATATCGACGGGTACTCATCTCCCAAGCGATGTTTTTATCGAGAAGATAAAAAATACAAATTCATAAAACCAGTTGTGGTCAAGAATAAAATGACACGAATGGATATCATTTTGCAAAGTTTCTTTTGAAGTTTGATGAAGTGTCTAATAATACGCACATACTCGGTATAACAGTTAGGTTCAAGCATCGTACGAGATTTTCATCATCGTATTAGCAATAAACAAATTAAAAGCGTCTAGTCATTACTTTGCAGAGTTTGTGTTGTCTGTATGGATTGTTGATTTCTGGAAAATATTAATCTTCTAGTGCTTGTCCGATTATCGCTACCCGAAGAATCCGGCGATGCCCGGGCTTTACGCAAAGTGAAGAGTCTACATATAGGTAATTGAGGGTAGCTTTTTTTTTTTTTTTTTCGTAATCTGATGTAGATAGTAATTTTTCTATTATTTTGAACGTCAAGTGTGCAAAATGTCATCGAGAAGTATCGAAATTCTGCATTAAGGGATGGAAAAGAAGGATGAGGGTGATTTTTTGAAATCTCGTGTAGACAGTGACCTTCCTTTTGTTTTGAAGTACAAGTGTGCAAAATTTCATCAAGCTCGAAATAAAACTGTATATCTATACTTTTAAAATTAGCAATATTATCTTTGTGGTTAAAATTCATATTTTTATTTATTATCTTTGTTTTATTAACCACTAAATTGAGTTTAAATACATCTACCGGTTTCGAAAAATACAATTTTCTTCTTCTATTTTATATCTGTATAAAAAAACAAACCCATAGAAACTATTCTTTATACATTCCTACCTATAGATTGCTTTAAATCTTCAGTCAGAATGTTTTTCAACTTTCATGGTCTTTTATGCTAGCCTTGAATGATGAGATGCAGGACTGGATGTCTCATAGAATGGCCAAAATATTGCAATTTTCGTTTTTTATTTTTTTATTTTGAGGATTATTTTTTTCTTCTGCATCCGAATCATGCAGAAGAAAATTTTTAGAAATCAATTTTTTAGAAATCGTCTGTAGATCCACATCTCAAATGATTCAAGTCATTTAAGCCGTGTTTCAGTGAATGTCCATGATGTCCATACAAAAGCCCATTTGTATCAGTCCCATTTGAAAAAAAAGTGAAAAAAAACATACGATTTTTATGTGAATAAAATTTTTTTACCGCGAATGTACAATTTTCGAAGAATATTACATTTTTCAATGGAAAAAAGAGAAGTTTATTACAGAATAAAAGTCACATTGTGTTAAGGTTTTGAGTGTTATAATATAAAGAAAAAAGTTATGTTGAGATATTAACGGTTTAATGTAATAACGAGTGTTAATCACATCAAAATAACATTATTGTTTTATTAAACAAAGAGATATTATCTCTTCTTCATATTAGCAACATTAATTTGTGGCTACATATTATATAAATAATAAGACAAAACACTTTATTTAAACCACTATTTATTGATAAATCAACATGTTTCGATACCCGTGGTATCTTCTTAAGGAAACAGTGTATACTAAAATTAAAAAAAAACAAGCATAGATAAAAAACAAAACTATTAAAAGTATAAGTGGTGGGTATCTAATTAGAAACTACTATGAAAACAAATTCAAAAGGTGACTATTTGCAAAAAAAATTTGATTATTTATAATATTTAGCTAACTTTTCTTTTCCTTTATTTTCTTATTGCTAAAATTTCATATTCATCTAACTGTAAACCCCTAGTATTTGTATGTATAATTTTAAACCAATGTTAATGTTTAAAAAATTGGTTTATTTTCAAAAGGTGATTAGCGAATTCAGAATAGATGTTGCTATTTATTATTATTTGATTAAATAATTGTCTCGATAATTTACATGTTAACGTCGGACGTTAATGTAACAGTACCGATAATTTAAACAGAGACACGAAGACGTTACATTGGTGTGAAATGCTGGCCTGGCTGAGGCGTCACGCTAAATGTGGTGCTTTAAGAAAATTGACGCAAAAAAAAAACCCCACACGTAATCATGAAGACACTTCTCCATTTCGACTGAAATGTGATTCGTTCTAATGTATATAATATAATATATTACATCGAGTAATAACTAAATTATAAGAACAACAAAAAAAGATTTGTAAAAAATATTTTTTTGTGGCTAGTCACAGAGATGGGTGTATTAATTCGCCACGGCGTGACGGAACCGACGTCCTCAATTTAGGGTCGAATTAAAAAGAGCTTTAAATTAAGTCGAGGTGCTGAAATATGCGACTGTCGCCGAATTCGTCGAATCACAATTGTCTGGCAACATAATGTGGGAAGAACTATTTACCTTTGCCCCGCGCCAAAGAACATTCTCGAGAGCGGTTCGAGTTTCGGTGAGAATCGGAGCATTCAAAATATTCTTATTATAGTAATGTTTACGACGCCATTGTCTGTTGTTGTTTCGGGTGATTTTTTTGCGAATGTCCTCAAAGCAAATGGTTCATCGTCGTGGATTAGTTTTTTTTAGAAGATATAAAGAACAATGCTGTATCAGTTCTAAATGGACAATTAAAAAAAAGTACTATATTTTTGACGCACGGTATAAAATTCCATTTCAGAGATATGTGATAACTGACTAACACATCATCACGCATGTACGTAAGCCATCATCATCTGTGGATGGAGCGCTATACTCCTCTATCCTAATTCATGTTTATATAAATGCCTTCGATAGCTGGTTCCCAGGTTTCTGATTAACAATAAGCACACATGTGATATATGAACTGCACTAATCTTTTTAGTTTTGCTGTCTTTTTTAGATTTCGACCGACCGAAGCGCGCACTGGTCGTTTATTTTGACCGCTGGACTGGTCGAAGCACGGGATGTAATAAGAATGACGCCAGTCGGTTACCGTCTTCTTAGCTTTCCGAAAAAAGGGTGGCAATACTCACACACACACATGTACATTATTATAAACCAGAAAACCCGGTGGTGCCAATCGAAGTAACACGGCGCGTAAGCACGTGAGAGCAAAGCGTTGGTTCAATGGCAGCAACTTTACGGCGGATATTTTCTTGTATGGCCCAAATTGTTCGAGGATTGTTGCTGTAAACTCTCGACTTAAGGTATCTCCACAAAAAAAAGTTGCAAGGTGTAAGGTCCGGTGACCGTGGTGCCTAGGGTATGTCTACGTACTTGGCGATTAATTTATTGGGAAAAATTCCCCTCAGCTTCTCCATTGAAACTCCAGCTGTGTGTGGAGTGGCCCCGTCTTGCTGAAATTATTCTGTTGTTGAACCTGGAAAACAGCTGCAGTTGCGGTACCAAAAACTCGTGCATCATTCGGCAATACACGTTAGCAGTGACTGTCTCTCGCTGGTTAAAAAAATAAGGGCCAATTGAAATTGCACACCATACTGTCATTTTTGGACAATGCAAACATTTTTGATGGCGTTCGTTGGGTTAATGGCGTATATATTATTGGCGTAATATATTAAATTGTATGTCAAAATTACACCTTTATTATACTGAGGAGACATGATGGTAGAAGCGGAAGAAGAGGAAAGTTACTAATATTTAAGAGATAATTTAAACATCAGGTAACTCTAATTCTGGTGGTGGTTTTCGTTTGCAGACGATTCAGTAGCACTCAATTTAACAAAGAACTTTCCCAACGCTACCTGTTTCTTAAAACCTTCATGAAGTAGTATCACATTACCATTGAATCCATTTATGTTATAGTTGACTATGGAAACATTTGGGTGATACTTTTCGACCATAGTCTGCGTTTTGGCCCAGTTAGACAGCATTGCCGGGCGGTGGAAGTGACAGATATAAAAAATATTAACGAATATCGAATCAGACGAATATAGAGGATATATACATAAGCGATCTTTTAAATCCTGTTCACTACAGTAAGATTAGCTACATTTAATATATATTTACGAATATTGGAGTAACCCTCATCGTCATCAACCCTGGAGGCTCTTGTCTTGGCCTTCTCAAGAATACACTACCACACTAGACGTCTAAAATGGATAGATCTTTATATAACAAACGGTCCTGTCACCTCATATTAAGTATACTTATTCTTCAACTTCCTTCAGGTTTATCACTGAGCAGTCATTTCGGGGTAGATCATATAACCTCTCTAATGTATTTTTTGTGAATTTCGACTGATCATACCTGGTTATAAAGTCTACATCATATTTTATTTGAATGCTATGAAAATTCTCATTCTCTCAAATACATTTGGTGATGATTCAACTATCTTTGTTAACAGTCAGATCTTGTCTTATAGAAGTAACCATGTACGATAAATAAATAAGTCAGATTTTATTATAATAATTGCTACTTGGCAGTAGTAGCCCGTTGTATTGCTGAAGCACTGTGTTTAATGTGTGCATAAATAAGAAAAATACGTAGCTTCTTAAGACATGGTACATGATATGGGCGTTCATCAAGCAAGTTTAATTACACGACGAAAAATTGCACACATGACTAACTTACTGTGAGAACAAGAAAATGCATTTGAAAATACAAATATTTATGTGTTTTAAAACAAACGAGACATGGAAAATATGAACCTGTTACTAAGATATCACACGTATGTAGACGGTAATATATTTATTGTTCCTCAACTTTTCTCGGCAATTTTTAGATCTTAGGGATGTCATCCAACGGGCGGGGGATCTTTCTCTTTCTCTTCATCTTTCGACGTGACCCATCATAACAGGCTTCACTATATTAATTTTCGCGAGATGCCCGAAGGGTTCGTCTCAAGTAAATGGTTGAGAATCTGTTCTTGATGATCAGTTCCTGATTTATTACGTTTATTGTATTTAATAAAAATAATTTAAAAAGAGAACGAAAGAAGTTCGAGATCTTAAAATTTCGGGAACGGTACTAAAGCCCCAGATATCCTGAGGGCAATGATAACAAGGAGGCTGCACTGGGTGGGGACAAATAGCGAGATGAGTCCCGTAACATGGCAACCAACAGTATTATATTAAGCAGGGGAAGATCTAGACGTGCATTACGGATAATGACGAATAAGACGGACATGATAAAGGTAGACCCCAGCAGCATGGGGCGTAACAACGATATCAAGGGATAGATCGCGTTCTGCAGTGACCGAGCAGGTGGAAACAGCAACAGACATTTCTCTAAGATCTGCATAAAAGTGGAGGGGTATGGTCAAGGTTTGTGATCCTCCATCACGAGGAACGAACAAGATAGAAGAATATACTAATAATAAACATTGAAATTGGTTTTGTCTATTTTAGACAGAAGAAAGCAATGATAATCAATATTTTCAATAAACTAAGCATTGTACTACACACATGTCGAGTTATAGTTTGGCCACTACTATAGTTTCGAGAGGTGCAGTCTAATCATTAGGTGTGAATAATGACGAAGTTAAATACAGTTTAGACACTTATGCGTCAAAATGACAACTTAGAAAAAGAGATTACACTGATTCGAAAAAGGTCTAGAAGAGTGCCATAACGTTGCATCTAGTTGGAAAGACTCTGGAGTCGGCTGCGGCTCGTGAGGGTCTGACCACAATGTGTAAATAATGACATGGAGAAGAAAATAAGTAAAAATACAGTTTGATGCCGACCTATCAGTACTTACGGGCAGAGAGGCGGGGCGTGGAACTGGGATGGATTTTTGTATCTTACAGAGAATATGGAAAACGATCTATGTCAATGTGTGTACGAATACTAAGAATAAATAAATAAAATCAATTAATGTTATTCAATTTGCAGAAAATACATCAATTTAACAACTAATGGCGAATAATGAACAAAAACTACAGAGTCTGGTGAGTAGAATGCACGATGTGTGCAAGGAAAGCGACCTCATGATGAGTGTTAACAAGTCGAAAGTGATGGTATCCGAGAAGGAGGAAAGCAAGACACCGTGCTAAATACTTGTAGGTAATGAATGTTTGGAACAAGTTGATGAGTTTGTCTGTTTGGGAAGTACGTTTGATAGAAACGGAAAGGCTGAGAATGATTATCGAAAGGAGGGTAACTGCAGGGAATAAAGGCGCTTTGAATGGAATTATATCTAACGGGAATTTGTCAACCGAGGCAAAACAAGCGGTGCACAATGGAGTCCTGGTACCAACATTGATGTAGAAGACGAACGAAAGTAGACTGAATGCAGTGGAAATGAGATCACTTAGGTGTATATATGACAAATATATTTATGACAGAGTAAAGAATAAAGAAGTATGGATGTAAGTATAGTGAGTAAGATTAAGAAAGTATCATTTAGGTGGTTTGGTCATATAGAACGGATGAATGAGGAGAGAATGGTAAGAAAGATATATGACGCAAGTGTTGATGGCATCAAAAATAGAGGGCGTCCGCGGAAGGAGGATGGTTCTGTTAAAAGCCTCAACAATCGGTGAACTTGTATGAGAAGATGTATGAATGAGGATGAGGCGAGAATTGTGTGTCACGACAGAGGAGTGTGGCGCTCTATCCTCTCTGCCTACCCCCGCGGATAAACGGCGTGATGGTAAGTAAGTAAGTAACATCAATTTTGCAGCGTATAGAACTAGTAAATTTATTAGGTATAAGAGTAACCTCTCTATTACATTCCAAGAACGTTCGTAAGAAACTTGACATTTTTTGCTAAGTTCAACATTGCGTGATGCTATTGAGACACTAATGCCCTACGAAGTGCGGTTTACGGAATAATGAAGAAAAAACACTTGCACGCTATTGGGTGAGGCATATGAGAGCTTCGGCGTGCCGTACACAATACAAGTATTAATTCACTTAATGATAACGCTCGGGGACCATTAGTTTCGCTATATATGTATGTTCAAGCAATCATTAGGTTCAAACAAAAAGGTGTATTCCTTTACACGTAATAAACGACATAAACATAATGAAGTAAAAATAGAAAGGAAGTTATCATTTAATACCACAAAAACAGATAAACGTCACTCGGTAAACCACAATAATAATATTTGTTCTGTTGGCAACAATAGATGATTTAAGAACTGTAAAACACATTCGTTTGAGTCATTTAAAGCTATTCTGCAAGATAAAAGTTTATTTATGTTTTATTAATCTTCTACAGATTTTACGAGAGGTGAACATACAGTAAATCAAACAACATATTATCTACTACAAATAAATATATTTACATATATTTTAGAATATAAATGGGTTTTTTTTGTGTACGGGATGCAGTCATGTTTTTTCTTTCTATTTTGCTTGACTTTCGTCAGTTAATAGTTAATAACATGCGGAGGCTTGTTCAAGCCTCACAGACCTGGCTAATTAAAATTAACACTCTACAGCCATATAGTGCTGAAACGCACCGACCAATAGCAGATGTCAATACATTGTGACGAACGAGTCCTTGAAACTAGCGAAGGTCAGCCACTGCTCCGCAAATCGTTCTATCGACAACACCTATTCCAGTCTACAACTCTTTCGCGTAATCAACATTATACACGTAGCACGTACAATTGTAAATCGTCCCGCAATAAACGTCAACTTTTGTAAGTACTGTTTTATCACACGCACATTCATACACACCGAGACATGCACCCATACGTGTGAGATATTGAATAGGTTAGGGCCTTCGGTATCACCATATATAAAATCTTCTGATCCGAATCGCATTACGTACAAACGCCGGTCACTCCATCCGAATGACTCGACAACTCAGATTACACATATTGATCACAATTCGTTATATTGCAATGGCTCTTACAGACATAACATAAAATAGTTGTGGCTCTTGGTGTAATACGAAACTATTCGAAGGAGCGATACAATGATTGGCAGACGTACAGATAATACGAAGTTCTGAATGTAATCAATTATTGTTGAAATTGCTGGTAACAGCGAAATTACCAATTGGCGAACATGTTGGTTACCTAGAAAATAGCACGTCTTTGTTTCGCTCATAGCTAGAAAATGGCCAGGATATTGAGCAATTAACTGTTAAAATCGGCAAAACGTTTGCATACTTAAAAGCCGCTTCGGGCTGTATTCGCAGAGGCGCGTTCAGGTAATATAATCTGCGTGTTATTATTGTGCGAGTATCTCTCCCAACAACAGTATTGGAGAGTATATAAAATATTAGAAAATTTAATAAAATAGTTGTCAGTGAAATAAGAAAAAACATTTATGGACCTACACTTTTAATTGAGCAAGAAACAATCGTGAGGTTCTGTAGGTTCCAAAAACTGAGATGGACTGGCCATATTATAAGAATGTCAGACGACAGGTCGATGATCGTGATCAAGTGGATACCCCAGTGGAAACGACCTAAGAGCAGGCCAAGTGGTCCGGAAACTGGAGAATGGCCTAGGATAAGTGCCAAAATTTAATACCAAATTCGCTCAACGAACTTTAAACTAAAAATAACAAAGTGATTGCTCGATGTGAGTAGAAAGTATGAATCTAATTTGTCAATTGCTGTAACCTAACTACCTATACATTTTTGTCTCCAACTACTGTATATTACAGACAATAATATTTTTGTAAATTTTTCAATAATATTTTATAACATCAGATTGTAATTTTTCACATAACTTTTTATAACTTACTTAACATTATACTTATTACTTCTAAACAATTACAACTTTTAAAAACTGTACAGGTAATTGCTTTAGAACAGACCACGGCTAGTAAAGTAATTACCTTTATTTTTTCATATGTACTATTTATGCTACAAAAAAATAAAATAAATAAGTATCGATAAATTGAGAAAACAGTTTCGCATTAAACTGACCTTAAATGATCGTACAATAATGCACCACCAAGATGCAAGATATCTTTTTCTATATACAATTTTTTTTTAAATTTTTATTTTATTGAAGGATTTGACAGTGTAAACTTATTATAACTAACATAATAATATTTAATATGTGATACTATTTATGAAAATCCACAGAAATATTTAGGTACATAAGTGTGTTTAGAAAAGAAAAAAAGAGGAGAAAGGGTGGGGAGGTTGCAACTATTGTTGCGGTAAAGGGAGAGTAAGATGTGTTTATAGGTAGAATTATTGGCCAAAATTGAGATTGTGGTGGTTCATAAAAATATCTCTTTAAGCGTAGTGAGGCTAATGTTACAAAGTCAATTTTTGTAAATTTCTCATTGTGGTATTTGCTTGACTGGTGAATGAATGAATTTTGTATGTAAAATGTTCTACTTTTAAGAATGTGGAAGAGTGCGGATTGTCGGGTCGATCTAGATGGTATGTGGAGAAATATTAATTCTAATTGGATGGGACAGTCAAAATGGCCTTGTAGTAGTTTGAAATGAAGTATTTGGTCAGCACGTGTTCTTCGATGTTCTAGGGTTTTCATGTTGTAGAAGTTTGCTGCACCTAAATAGGAGTTTAATGATAAATTAGATCTAATTTGTATTCGTTCTAATCTCGCAATATATGTAATCTGCCATGGGTTCCAGATTTGAGATGCGTACTCTAAGTGACTACGAACGAATGCGTAATACAGTATTTTGAGGCAATATGGATTTTGAAAGTGTTTGCATGTTTGCATTCTATAGGCTTTGAAGGTAATTTGGCCAATATTAAATGAATAACTTTATATAATATTGTACAATTATAGATTTTTTATTACAGATATTTTAGATAAATGTTTAAGTCACCCCCATAATCAAGATCATTCTTATTTTTAATATGTCAAACTAACTCAACATCACGCAGTTTCCGTAGGAAGACTGGGTAGAACGCCACTATTATGTCCTGGCAGATCACACTTGTCTTTCGTACATCTTATCATGCACGCCCTTCGGCTGTTGAAGCTTCTAACGCGCCAGGTCACTCGCCTCGTATACCTTAATTACCGTACGTTCCACATGACTGAGCCACCTCAGCCATCCTTAATCTATTCTATCAACCGCGCCACAAGCAGATTTGTATTTGTTCCTAATTGTTCATTCCTCACTCTATCGTACGTACATTTTCCACACGTGCACCAAAGCGAAATATTGCTATAAAATGTATATTTTACATTATCGCAAGAATGAAAAGGTGCTCGACATGTTTTGTTTAAGAATTCATAGCGACTTGAATACTGTTACAGCGTAGCGTGGAAAATTTACAAGACTGACTCATGTTTCAGTACGAGATTAATTTTTCACGGCACCTCATAGATTGCATCCATTGTAACTGTGCGGTTGAAACCCAACCGACGATATTCAACGGTGTAATACCGTGGAAGCCCCGGGTACCGGGACAATGGAAGGAGACCGAGACATCCGCCATGAACTCGGGTAATTATTCATTCTTACACGAACGCCGGTTCGAACTATCCCCAGGCTTAAGCGTGAAAGTACAATTTCTCTGTATATACAGTATTAAAAATTTATGATGATTTCTGAGTTGTGCTTCGAGCCGCTGTTGAAGTTCGTCAATGTGATGCGTTTGTGTTCAATCAAAGCATGTTGCATTCTTCAAACTGAAGCGACAACACCATAAAATAATATTAAATGTAAAGATTAAATTGATGGTTTTAGAATACATTGTACAGCTTGTTTACCTGACGCCAATCAGGCAATGTATAATTTACAATATGGAACAAGAACACCGTGTAGGAATGTTATACGTAATACATATATTAATTTGATTGTTTTAGAATACATTGTGTATCTTGTTTAATTATATCATTTGAGCAATATGGAAGAAGAAAGAATTGATGTAATACGTAATAGATCAAGCATTTTAATTTGATGGCTTTAAAAGATTGTGCAGTTTTTCTACTGTTAAACGTTCAATATGGAGGAGTAACAAAAGGATGTTATACGAATCAGATCGAACGAATTAATTTGACGATTTGCTTGTCTATTGCCATTATTTGAGCAATGGTTAAGGTCCAATATGGACGTATTAGATCAGGATTATTAATTTGACGATTTTATGAAACATTGTGTAGCTTATATATTAATATAATTAAAATAACGGAGGAAGTATACCATGTAAGGAAAATTAAATTTAATCTCTCAGGCAGATGAGGAACGAAATGACAGAATAAGCAACACAAAAATACCATTAAAGTTATTTGAATCAATAAATTGTGTGATACACATACAATTGAAACAACATTACTAACACTACAAGATCTATTGAATATTGATAAAACTTACATTTTTAAAATATGATAATAAGCTAATATTAAAGTTATGCGGAATGCAACACTGCTGTAATTAAAAAGCATTGTTAAAACAGAGTACCGCCTTGGTGGAGCACATTGTGTATTCCTTCATGTTACCATTATTACGTACGTAGAACATTCCCGGCTTGTGATTATTACGATCACCATTAATGACTGGGTTAATTTGTAATTCCGTTCTCACTTTATCTCGTGCGAATTATAATACGTCATTGTTCAAACCATTTTGAGAATATTAATGAAAAAAAAATATCACACACCACGCATGCGTACTATCAAGAGGAAAATTCCGCAAATAATCTGATCACACCTTTGACCATCTTAAGTTGCGGGAAAGGCAGGAGGGGGGGGGGGGGATTTTTATTATTTAACTTGGCAATAAAACAATTTAATGAAGCGTAATAAAAGATGTATCCGTCCGTAACATTGGGGCTAAAGCTATCTCGAGGACAAGAATTCAGAACTAAGTCTGGTACAGAAAAAAATTTAAATAAAAAACCTTTAAATTTATTTAGTTTATTGGTACTTATTGCTACGTAGGTTAGTTTATAATTTTATTTTACTATTAAAATACTAAAAAAAACTCGATGGCCTATTGTATTGATTAAATACCACTAACATTATTATTATTACATTTTTTTTATTTATTTGAAATTTTTACAATTTTTTTATAATATGAGTTATTAATTAAGTATTGTACATTATTAAAATTACATGTTTTTTATTCGCGTACCTATTGTGCTTGGAGAGGGAGTTACACTGTAATAATTTTACATAAAGAGTTATACATTTGTAGTCTATAATTATTTATTGTCTATTTGTGTGCTTCTGAAGTATTCGTTTATTTTCATTCTAAGCACGTGTATATCTTTTATTTCTTTAATTTGTGTAGGCAGACAATTGAAGTTTGTCGCTAATAATATTGTCGCAATAGCATAGTTGGATAATGCACCTTCCCCGGTTAGGAAAGAGATCCAGGTTCGAATTCCGGTTGCGCAAGAACAATGTTTTTCGATAAAATTGATTTTATATGTATATCTTTCTAATTAATATATTTAAAATTATGTTAATGCCTGAATAAGGTGTGTGTGATAATAATAAATACGAAAAAAATTCGATTCAATTGAAATTGAAAAGCTAAGTGATTAACCTCCGCTTTGAATTTGCAAGAGAGAATGCTCGAAGAGTTTGTCTTTAATACCCCAAGGATCACGTTTCGTTGACCTTGAACGGTAATTAAAACATTGTATATTGTGGGATTTTAATACATAAAGGAGATAAAAGGAATATAAAAAATAAATATGAAACCGAACGGACTCCTAGACGTCTGAGGTCAGTCATCTCTAATTAAGGGGATCCAGCACTGATGCAGTGACATGTGGATGGTGTAATTAGTCACGCTCACGGGTTCACAACAGAATTAATGAATATTATCAGATAATTATTGGTAAGATGGAGTAAAGGAAATTAATCTTTGTAAACTTTATGGTTCGTGGTTCGGAATATCTGAACTGGAAGTGGACAGAGAAAAATATTTAGCCACAGACATTTTAAAAGTAAATAAATAATTAATACAAATTGCAACATTGATTTTAATGATATAAATATTATATACCTACGCATATTCCTATAATTACATGAACGTAGAAATAATAATTAATAAAAATATTATTTCCCAGTAGTAATCATAATAGAAGAATGTAGTGGTCGCTTCGCGGACGATGGTCGCCATTGCGCGGCCACGGCCAGTACATTTAAACGAATATAATTGTATTTTTATTTATTATCTTTGTTTTATTAACCACTAAAATGAGTTTAAATACATCTACCGGTTTCTAAAAATACCATTTTCTTCTTCAGGATGTCATAACTAACTAAAACATATATTGTTTCTTTGACGGAATCTATTTTTTAAAAATCTATTTTTAAAAAAAAAAAAAGTTTTTTTAGTACCTAACTCAAATCATTACTTAATACAAATTTAGTCGAATAATTTTTAGGAAAAAATTTTAGAATGGAACTCGTAGTTAAATTTAGTTGGTTGTTTATAATTTTTTGATTAGTTTTACACGCTTTATTTATCTCCAACGATTCCAAATTATTTAATTTGTGTAAATATGAATCTTAACAACAAAGATGATATTGCTGATTTTAAAAGAATATAATTGTATTATGCTATAAAGTATATTAATATTCGACGTGCTTGAAGTCTAGTGGTTACGATACTCGCCTAGTTCGAGCCTCCTTCAAACGAAGTCCAATTTTCATAGCACAAGCGTTTAGTTTAGTTTGAAAATAGTAAATTTATAAATGTACATCATTGCACGCGTTTTTAGTGTAATAAATAATAATATATTTTTTAATGAATTGTAAAGTTTGTAATTTCAGAATATAGTAATAAAATATTTAAAATAAAATAGATGAATCAACTAGAATGATTATATCTCAAATTTGTCCTAATTTAAATGGTTAACGTAGCGTAATAGTAACGCATTTCTTTGGCAAAGAAAAGTTCCAGGTTCGTACCCCGATAGTAATTAAATATTGTTTTGATAAATAGATTTTTTCTATTAACTATAACATATTATTGTAGGACTTTATTCTGTTATAGATAACATGCAATTAATGAACAAGGTAATTTTCTAATTTTTTTAATATATAGGTAGAAAAAGCTTAAGGGAGTTTTTTCATCATTTTAGTATCGTAGAATAAAAAGAAATTAATGCATTTTTCCTTAAAAAAACATTTGTATTGTACAATAGTTTTTTACATTGACTAAGCTAACATAAACGTCGCGATAAAAAAAAAAATAGTCGAAATTAAAACATTTAGTTTGGCACGACTTGGAAGAACACAATTGATTTATTTATTTATTGTTCTCGAAGCAAAAAAAAATAAATAATAGTTTTAACGCTCCATAAATTTCCTGAAATCTTCCAACCTATAAGAATCGTTTAATTTCTCGCGCTTTCATGCATCGTCAAACTGCTGATCCAATAAACGGTACTTCTCAGGTGCACAAACCATAAACATTACGTGTCTTTACCATAAAAAAAAATAAGAATAATGTTATTAAGAGAACACATTCTTATTGTGAAGTTGTAATTATTCAGAACATAGCTCTGTGATACTTTAAATACAAATTAAATGTATTAATTAGAAAGATATACCATATAAAATCAATTTTATTGAAAAATATTGTTGTTGCGCAATTTGTCGTCAAAAATACTGTCGCTGTGGCACAGTTGGTAATGCAGATTCGAATCTCGGAAGCGCAACAAAAATATAAATATAATTAATACATTTAATAAGTATTTTAAAGATTAATGGTTATATTGAAGCTAGTACGATATTAATTTTAAATAATGTATAACTTATATTCTTGTCGATTCAAGAAAATTTTACACACGCAGAAAAATACACTAACGACATAAAACGCGAATTATTTCATATTTTAATAATTGATTGTAATTGATCGGCGGTATCAATTAAATTCTGCAGAAATACGTGACAGCGATTAACAATTGACAGAGAAGAGTGGAAGACACTTGGGGAGGCCTTCATCCAACAGATGATAAGATGATGATAATAAATAGGTCCAGAATGCTGCGAACTTTGACCGAACTGAAAATAAATATTATAAAACATCAAGAATCAAAAAAAAAAATATATATATATATACAGATCGCCTTTGTAGAGCACTATTGTTGACAATAATTTTAATTTTTGTTCATGAAATGAGGCGCACTCTAATTTAATTATAAAATTGAAAACTGAATGTATAAATATTTTTGTTCATTAGTTTTGTAACGTTATTTTAAAAACTGCAAAACCGCGCACGGCACGAGTGAATCGTCCAGATTACGGGACATTTTTTTTTTTAAATAGTACCATCTTATTTTCTTCACACACCGTTTGAATTCATTAATGTCGCACTTGTTGGCCGGTGTCAATTCGATAAGCAAATATGGTGAACCCAGTCTGGCATTTTATTAACCGGTAAATTGCATGGACAGTTTTTGTTTTATAAATATACGTTATTATAGGGAGAAAAAAAAAAAACAGAACGTCTTGCGGTCTTCCGCGGGCCATTGACTGGTCGCCCGTGTATACATAGCACAGTGCTCTGCAACCTTTTCTCACCCACGACACACCAAAATTCTTCCTAGAATTCCGCGGCACACCAACAGCTAAAATATATAGATATTAAATTGATACACAATGAAAAATTGTAAAATGTTAAATAGATTGAATTTGACCGCGGCACACCTGTGTCCGGCTCACGGCACACCGGTGTGCCGCGACACGCCGGTTGCGGAGCACTGTCATAGCACACAGTGCGGGTATTATTAGCAACACAATGATTGTATATTTGAATCGGTTCAGAAGCTATGTTCGGTCAATTAAAAATGAAACAACAAATTTGACTGTGAAATTTAAGCTCGGGGCTAATAATAAAAAAATGTCTAATTAGATAATTAAACTTATGTATATTTTATTATTGTAATAGTTATTGTAAAAAAAAATGTGTATCATCTATTGTATTTAATAATTTTGAATGAATTTCAAAATAATCAATTTAATAAATATTGCATTTTTAATATTTAAAGCAAATGATCATATACATCCACCCTTCAAGAGTGATTTGTGCCATCAATCAAGTAAAAACTTTATTTTATAGAAAAAACTACAGTACAAGTCAATACCGTCGTCGTTCAAAAAAAATTGCTATTATATAGATTAAATGTGGCGAGTTAAGGGAAAGAAGATGACACAAGTTAACCGGGAGTTGAAAATTACCATTGACGAGATTACTGTAAAAAACTTGTGATCCGCAATGAACAGGCAAAAAATATATGATCAAGGGTTTCCTCCTTGGCACCACACTCACACATTGGGGAATCTATTAAGTTCAATCTGAATAAATGTGAGGCTACCTGGCAATGCCCAATTCTCATTCTAGAGATATTTGATATTGTTCTTTTGGAAACTTTTCTTTTGGAGAACCAAGGGGTGCGGGGAACAGATCTATGAATTATTTTAAGACGATTACCCTTATGATTATTTCAATACATCCATTGTGCAGTCCAAATAAAATTCGTACGTTTTTTTTACCATATTAAGTCTGTCATACATCGGGATATGGAATGATGAGGGAAAACTCTGGAAAAAGTGGCCTCATAAAAAGATAAATAATAATTCAAATACCAGAAAGTAGGCATTGTCGTGATACATTTAATTATAGCAGATGAAACCCTACTGCTGCCAATCTATAAATAAATATATAAAAATGTAAGATATGTATAATTTATCTACGATTTTCTAAATCTGATGCGGCCTCATTGGACTCGACGTTCATGACTGGAGTCACTACACATATCCCTTGACATCGCTGATGTAGTCAGTCTTGATCTAATCTGACTAATTACGTTGTTGTTTATCCCTTTGGTTATATTCTTGTCTTGTGCATGTTATGGGAATCATTTAATCTCGTTATAGGTCTCGTATTCGACTTCCCTCATCGTCACGTTTTAGATAATCTTGTTATCTTGCACAATACTATTTTCAATGTCCTGCAACCTACACCTCTCTTACCTGTTCTCGTACACAGAGGTGAGAGGCCAAGCTTCACACCCGTACAGGACAATCGGTTGTATCAGCGCTGTATACAGTTTAATCTTTAGACTATGTGACAACTACCTCGACGACAGCAATTTCCCCAGAGTAATGTAACAAGCGTTTGCAGATTTTATCCTGCTATTTATTTCATGTTGGACATTATTGTTCCTTGTCACATTCATTCCCAGATATATAAACTGTTCAATTGGTTCAAAAACTTGGTTAACTATGACGCATGGCGATACAATGCAAATGTCATCCAACATCTAACTGACAAAATTATTTATAACAACAAAACAAACAGATTTTATAGTCAGAGATGAGATTTTAAAATTGTTTTTGATAAAATACCTTTAAAATATATAAATACGAGGTGCATTTTTAAGTAACCACCGTTGCCGGATATTCCCGGTGTAGCGCTGCGGTTTCCTTCATCTGTTGACTCACCACGTGCAACGATAGAGACATTCACATAGTGTGGTCATATTGCAGTGAGTGGTTGACAAGTTCATGATCAACCCGCCGACTGTGAGATACGGTCCGTGAGTCGTTTCTTGAATAAACGAAACATGAAACCAACCACCTGACATTCATCGCCAAGTGTGTCCTGACTTGGCGCTAAGTATTTTCCATATTTTCTTTCATCTGAAACGGTTCCTTAGTGACGCGTATTTTGATGACGATGATGAACTCAAAGACGGAGTACAAACATAGTTTTCGTCGTTCTATGACGAAAGTATACAAAAATTAGTGTTCCGTTATGACAAGTGCCTTAATAATGGTAGTGACCATGATGAGAAGTAGTTTAAGGTGTTTAGCGTCTGAAGAAAGTAAAGTGTTGTAAAATGATGTTGCGTATCTTCAAAAAAAAATATCTGGTATTTTCTTAAAAAATGCGCCTCGTGTGTTTTTAAGAACAGTGATCAGATCTTAAATAGCCACTAATTACTACATCATTATTTTCAAATACGACACGCTCTATTTTTCGTCAATTGGATAGAGGAGTTTTTTTTTCGGTGGAACATTTTCAAAACATTTTCAGAAATAATTTGAAACGAGGTTTATTGTGCAGCAGGCGCGGTCGCTTCATACATGCTTTGGATGCTCCGCATCCGTTGTGTTTTGGTCAAAAAGTTTTAGACTAGCCGAAAACAGCACTGCTGCAAATAAATTCGTCCTGTCATAACACGGCGTTCACGGGACACGGGTCCTGTAATGCGACACGTCGAGTCGAAATACATATACCTACATATCAACTTTGGAACATCTATGAATCGCGTAAATGCACAGACACCGGCAAAAATGGATTCTATCATTCGTTCCGTATCCACAAAGTCTGAAAGTGTTAGATTTTCGCGCATGCGCATTCAGTTTCGCCTGTCAAGGTCTTCGAATACTGTATACGCATTCGTCAACACCATCCAACTTAAAAAAAACGACATTATTTTGCATTTGGCATTTTTGACAGTTTGGCTTGAATACTTGAAGCCGAATTATTGAAACATTGAGTATCCTTCGATTGTATATTATATATGTATAGTATATTAAATATGAATTAAATATATTAATTATAAAGATATACATATAAAATCAATTTTATCGAAAAATATTGTTGTTGCGCTACCGGGATTCGAACCTGGATCTCTTCCCTAACCGGGGGAGGTGCTTTATCTTTAGGTTACTCTAAGCTACAGCGGCATTATTTTTAGCGACAATTTTTCGACCTTATATGTTAAAACTCTGTAGAAAACCAGACAGACGTTCTACGTATTTGTTTATTTGACAGTAGGCATAAACTTATTATACATTATCCCGTCTACAAAAAGTCACCGACCGCCCCTGATGTGCAGGTGTTTTAATATTAAAATTCTGTCAAAGTAAAAACTCCGTAGAAAACCAGACAGACGTTCTACGTATACGTATATGGACTGAATAATAAGTTAAACCAATATATACATAGCTATTAATGTTAATTCTTGTTTTTGCACGTCTTTGGATGAGCTTTCCAACTAGTAATGATATAAATTAACACGCCAAAGAAAAATAAACTACTAGTGATATAATAAAGAAAATGAAAACGATGATGAAATTCGATATTATGGAAAAGAAATCCGATATTGTCACAGAGACGATGATAAAACTAATGAACAATTTTGTATTACGTCGAGAGCTGCCACGGCCAGTGAGTGTCATATCAGAAATGCGAACGCAACCGTTGCGGACGCCTCGCGTAGGCAAATGTGGCGGTTCAATTATTTTTACGATCGTAATAATGTTGTAAAGGAGACGGGCTACGTTGCGGTGGTCCGGGGGGAGGGAACAACCCCGCCGTAAATACGAGGGCTAACGGCTGCCTAACACGACACCGCAGGAGGTTTAAACAAAAGATCTGCTTGAGAATTGAGCTGACTCGATCGACATCGCGTCGTTTTAATTTTCACACAGAATCTCTCTAGGGATGGCGGGCACAGTCCAAACAGATTTTTACATTGTATTATATAGTTACAAATAAAAATAAATTAACAACACGCATACGCTAAAGTTATTGTCACTACTGCAGTTTCAAAAGGTGCAGTCCTCCTCATCATCAGGTGATAACTAAACTAAGTATGTACAGTATTTATTTATTAATTTACGCCCTTACGGGCTATACAAAATTGGTTAGGTATAAAAAAAAACAAAAAACAGAAAAATAATAACAATTTAGGTTTAACATCAATTGTTTCTTTGAATCAGACCAGCATCAAAAACATCACACATTAAGTATCGAAATATATCTACAAAACCAAAATCATTTCCAAGTCTGTGAAGTCCAATACTAATTAGTATATAAACAGCGGGATAAAGAACAGCGCCGACGACCTGGTACTCTGCGCAGGAACGTGGTATACAATCAGTTCAGTTAAATTAAAGGCGTCCAGTATGCCATTTACTATATTAAATAAAAATAATAAATCACTTAAAGTTCTTCTACACGACAGGATTGTAGTATATTCGGGTAATGGGGTCTCTTCCCAAGCGCCGCCCCATTACCCCCATTAGAGTGTGAGTGGGTAATCACCCGGGTCGCCATTAGGTGTCTTTCTCCTGAACCTGGATGAAAATCTTTCTTGTCCTTTTCCCGAGAGGGGGTGAGTTAAGTTTAATCAGTACTGTTGCTAGTTTACAGATTATTAGAGTTTTAATGAAGGTATCTATTTATTTCATATTAAAGATCAGCGATCTCATCTAGATTTTGCTTTCTATATTATTCCCACAATTACATATCTGGAGCAGGTATGCACTATATGTATGCAATGAATGTATTTTATCCATTGGTACCTTCAATTTTCGATGCTGTCTATTATAGACCTCTTTTCTTGCAATCTTTTTGAATATCTCTTCCAATGTATCCAACCCATATCTCTCTCTGGTTAATCGTCCAGGATTCACTTTTGTATGTTTAAATAAATATTATACACGTTGCATACAAACAACATTTTATAAAATATAGTGATAATTTTTTAACCAAAATGTGAAGAAAAGATCCTTCGAAAAAAGCTACCATCAGGATATAAACTCGGAACCTATCCGTTGCCAGTAGACTGGTAATAATAATTATTATTAAGGGATGAATCACAGCAAATTTGGTATTAATACAAATTAGATAGAAAGATATACATTTAATTTGCATTAAAAACATTACAGGTCTATGTTCTGTATAATTACAGCACCACAATAAGAATGTGTTCTCCTCGATAGGAATTTGGTATCATCAATTATTGTACAATTTTGTTTGATTGTTGTTTTGATGTTTGAAAACCTCTGCTGCCGATAGGAGGCTACATATAAAGCTATGGCCCATGGGGTATCAATAAAGAAACCTTGTTTGTATGGTAATGTTATGGGACCACTCTGTAAGGGACGGGTTACTGGACTCAATGGGGTTCATTCGACACCATAACTCGTTAACTCTGGAAGTCTTTTTCTGCCATAAATGTGTAAGCAGTGCACAAACATCCAAGCACAGATTCAGCTTATAGATTGACGATGAGTTTGTAATTTTTACTAATTAAAACTAATTAAAATATTAGTAATAAAATTTGATATTAAGAATGTATAAATAATAGAATATATTAGAAATATTAAAATAAATTAATGCATACAATTTTAGACGTATATGATACCACAGTTTATTAGAGAAATGGCAGGATGATATAGTGTTATATTCCGGCTACCGGGCTTATCAAATTATATACAATTTATACGAGTTTAATTTCATATATATTCTTATTATCTTCGTTTGTTTTTAGAGTAACATGTCACGTAAACGAACGCGTTGTTTACATTTTGTCACTCTTGAGATCCCAAGTCCGAGCATATAATGTTTGATGTTTATATTATTAAGGAAAACACATTCTTATTGTGAAGTTGTAATTATAGAATGAAGAATGTGTTCTCCTTAATAATATAAGTTGTATCAATGTGTCCAAAATTTAATAAAAATGAATTGATAATTCTGGCGTCTGCAGTCGGTGTACTCAAAGGTATTTATGATTCCGTAAAAACAATGTAGACGGCTTTCAAATAATGGAACGACAGATGTATTAATTTGAAAAAGTGTAACATATACGTTCGAAAATTTGTCATGAAAAATACTGGCGCTAAAACACAATTGGTAGTGTGGATTGGAAATAGAGATCCAGGTTCGAATCCCGGTAGCGCAAAAAAAAACAAAATTTTTCGACAAAATTGATTTTATATGTATATATTTATAAATGATACATTAACATAGATGTTTATGTTAACCAGGTAGTTCAATGAACTCATACAAATTATTTTGATTAGCCTAAAAATCTTCCTTTGAAAATAAAGAGTGTTTATGTTAACCGAGACAATGAATGTAGTTTATAAAAGGTATAAAACGGCAGTAAATAATCACCGTGTTTTGGGTATCGATCGTAGGGAGTTCTCTTCAAATAAAACTCTCTTGTATTTAAATAAATATTATTGTGGAGTACAGCGTGAGAAATATATTCAATGATGGAAATTTTCAACACAGCAAAAAGATAAAAACAACTCACGCTAGTTATCGCAGGGACTAACAGCAGTCATATTTCAATTCGCGATGCCATTAAGCGACGACTTTAACAAAAGCGCGATACACTCCAACAGGTCGCGTTGAAAGGATGAAGACATTGAATTTCTCAAGGATCACAGAGGAAAACGATAATAACTCGACAAGCGATCCAACTGTCGACACATCAATATCAGTTATGCGAGAAGTTTCAATTCAAAGGAGTATAGAAAGGAGTCGGATCATCTGCGAGGTAAGTATCTTGTTTATGTGCAATGTTCAATACTGTTTCCTACCTCCGGGTCAATATTCACATCGAGTTAGAGCGGCGCACGGCGCAAACACGGCATTATGTTAGTCGGTATAGTTCAAAGGGAGTTGCGCCAGGGTTTATAGAGTTGTTGAAAGGATAAATATAACTGTATTCGATATGTTCAACGAATGTATCAGTTTGAATATGAAGAGGTTTGATACCTCGCGGATTTATTCCCCGGCTCGGTACGCTCCTCGGTTGCTAGTAAGAGAACAAAGCGAATGATAAAATAAGATAGACATTCTTATTGGGAGCGACTGAAGGATCGTTCTTTACGAGGCGAGCTTGCGAAATAGGACAAAGCCAGCGAAAATGAAATGAATAGCTTAAACAAATGACACGCACGACTTTCAGACACTATGTATTGTTGATACTCTTTACTAGTGTTTTTCAAACGGTGTGTCGCACGTGTCCTTCCTGCCGACAAAGGACAATGCATATATTTACTATACTTTTAAAATCAGCAATGTTATCTTTGTGGTTAAGATTCATATTTTTATTTATTATCTTTGTTTTATTTTAGTGGTTAATAAAACAAAGATAATAAATAAAAATACATATATTTACTGTTTCCGAGGTAAGTTTGTAAAACTCCATAATCACATATGTGAAAATAAAACACTTGTTTTTTTGATTCTACTCGTTTCGCCTTGCGAGGGCACTATCAATTTACCAATTTAACTTAACAATTTGTATTTATAACATAATAGGGGACAGCTATACAATTTATAATATTATTATTACCCGCCACCGCAAATACCCGTTCACTGAACACCGACTTCTGGCAACGGCTTGTCGGTTCTACAACCCTTCCTGCGAAAGGAGTAGAGGCTGACCAGAGAGTTTGATGTCTACTATTGCAGTTGTCTGAGATGAAAATGTCTTGAAGATACAGAGGCACCATGTTATGTGTCGCCTTGTACATCAACCAGCATAATTAAAATTTAACTCTTTCGAGGAAACGAAGCAAATGTCGTGTAGTGCAGGGTACCACTCATAGTGTTAAAACACTCAAATAAAAGGTCCCTATTATAAAGTCGACAAAATTAAGCAAGGATCGCTATTATTAATAAGGGATCGCTGTTATAAAGTCGATAAAATTAAGAAATGATCGCTGTGATTGTTTGGTCATGTGGAACGTATGTACGAAAGAGGAGAGGTTGTAAATAAAACACATGAAACGAGTGTTGAATGCAACAGGAGCAGCGTAATCAAATAATGAAGTACGGTACTGTTAAAGGCTTCAACAACTGAAGAGTATGAAAGTGGACAAGGCAAAAGTGATGTGCCAGGATATAAGAGTTTGGCGTTCCATCCCTCCAGAGAAACGGCGTGATGTTAACTTCAAATCAAAGGTGGAACAAGATTATTTTCAATATATACTACATGGAGAAAAGTGCCAATTTGATATACATATTTAAGCCAAAATGTATTACCTACATCATTTTATCATTTAATAAGTCTATATTCAACTCGACAGTAATTATTTCGTTTTTCTATTCCCGTACAATACCGCCGAGTTGCAGCGAACTGCGCTGTTGAATGAAGTGAAAACTTTGCCAATCGCGTAGGATCGATTGATAAAGATGTGTCAAGGGAGTTTAGTAAATGGTCAAGTGTGCTGCTTTAGTAAAGAGATTGAAAAACACTGGTCCACACGCAACGTTGTTGCAGCGGGGTCAGGGAACCATCTGCGACAATACATCCCGCAGTTATCTCGACTGAACCACGCCAATAATCTGCTAATGCCTTCCAATTGTGCGACGGATCGTGTATCACCCCAGCATAGTTTGCATACTTTGTTCAGATTGTTGGTTCCATTTCGCGGCACTACGTGATCCGCTATTGGATCGGGAACACCCGCTGTTGTTGAACTGACCCGTTACCGTATGGGAGTTTTGTTTTATTTTATCAACGTAAAATGCAGTATTTTGAATTATTATTATTATTATTATTATGAATGGGGTTATAGCTCACAAGATTCGTAATAACGGAAGAATAAGAAAATAAAATATTAAATCATCATCATTATCAGTCATTGACAATCCACAAAAGTTTCCCCATGACTCTTCAATCATCCGCCGATCTTTGCCGTATCACTCCCATTGCTTCAATAATCATCCTTTTTTGTTTCGTAGAGTTTAGTAATATTATTTTTCTGTCAATTATTTCTGTTTCTCGAAATACTGACCACCCATTCCCGGAACCGTTGTAGAGGTTTCAACATATTTTATCGGTTCCACACACAGTGCTACAGAAACGCGAAATCTATAATTAATAAACACAAAATGAAGAAGAAAAACAAAAGCTAATGTAAGAGATTGCAAAACGAACAGAGATTTTAATTTAAATCTTCCTGCGCCCTTTTAAGTGCTATTTTGATTTTTTTAAGATACAGGCATATAACAACATTACAAGCAAACAGATAATCAAGTGTTATGTACGGCAGTAAAGAATCCAGTGAGTACAAGATAGCCATTAAAGGGCTAACTATCAAATACATTCTCCCATTAAGGGACTTGGACGAAACACAATGATGTATGAGTCACGCCACATACGGTACAGGCCAACAGAGTTACGCACGATTTTGTTTGTTTTAAGAATTTGACTTATGAAAAGTGAAGTATCCGCGTTCTCGCTGACACGATCTTGTCATCATCTGCCTAATATACCCCATCTCGTAGTCCACGTTTTGATGAAATCCCTGTACAGCTGACCAACTGGCCACCCATTGTCACATACGCTTTTATCCTTCACATTGGTCTGCGCTCTATTCAACGTGTTCCTTTTTCTATTCTAATGATTTCATATTTCGATTGAGTTAAGAGTAAAAAGTAAAAAACGCTACGTTGAAAAAAGAAAAACAACATATATCATTGAATATATAAAGCAATAAAAATAACCATAAACATTTATAAAGAAAGAAATGTAAAAATATAGCAATTACCTTACATTATATTTAAATATTTAAAAATAAAATACAGTAGATAGCCATGCAACATGCAATGGTCTCAAATTAGTTGTGTTGATCTGCCAGTTCTAAACAAATGTGCGTACTGAGATTTGTATTCCGTGTAATGGAGAATTAAACTGAGCATCCGTTTCAGTAATGTTACAATAGCATTTCTGACGTAAAAGTATTAAATTTATTTTGTATTTAATTTACAACACTAAGATAACAAATAGATATAGTCATCCCGTAGAAAATATGGTGTTTATATTATACATTACATAAGATACATTTAATATATACAAAACTAGAACTGCGTCGACTATTCATGTTGATATCATAGTCAGATCCAGTTTTTCACCTTCGGTCTGGTGTTTGCTACAAATATATGGATGTGGAGGAATAAATTAGGGTGAGAATTGCCGATTCGCTTCCTGCTCGTGACCGTATCAGGTGTGAATACAGCGGTAACCTTCCGGGAAGCTGTACAGCCCCCGCCGGTAGCGTATGGTAATGTATAGTTAAGTGTTCAATTTAACTGGATGTTACACCGAAAACGCGCCATAAAGCAGGTGGCCATAGATCTACCGGATAAAATTATAGACAGATCCATAAGAGTAAATAAATATAAAAAATAAAAGAACAAATGATAGAAGAAATTAACGTTATTGATGTATAATATATAATATTTAAAAATTTTCGTGATTAACTTAGTCCATTGTAATAAAAGTTTTAGTTAGTTAGTTAAAAATAGTTTTAAGTTTTAGTTTATTACTGAAGATGACGCAGTAAACGTTTTAATTTTGATTAAAGTGTAGTGTGAAGGAAACAACGTTGTGTTTTATTTCATTAATTAATTAATTTTACTATATTTATATAAAATATACAAGCATAGGAAAATTAAAACATTACATTGTGAAGTAATATATATGTATTAATTTCCTTTGAAATATACTATTTAGGTGGATATGTGACATTTTTGTTCTGAAGGTACATTATTCAAATTATATTATCAGAATTTTGAAAAATAGATTTGGAAAAGTATATACCATCTTAAGTAATTTTATTTAATTAATATAGGTTTGAATAAGCTTTGAAATAAGCTGTACCTAACATGAATTTTTGCGAAATAAATCAAAATAAAATGTATATATCTCGTAAATTTCTACCACTCTTTTTTATCATCATATATTTCAGATTTTAATATATCGTAACATTCTGTCAGATTAATATTTAATATCGTTTTATTTCCCAAAAAGGTACGTACGTAACTTACAGCGTTCGCTTGCTACGTATAGTAATTGAAGCTTTCTAAAGTTACAACATTAAACCGTTTATCTTAATATTTGCAAAATAAATGTGTAGCAACATATAACACAAATAATAAGGTAAAACAATTTTGTTTAATTAACTATTTATTGATACATCAACATATGTAAAATTTCAAAACCCTTGTTAATGTCAAAATAATGTTAGGAGAACACATTCTTATTGTGAAGATGTAATTA
The DNA here is from genome assembly GCA_031772225.1 of Eubasilissa splendida. Taxonomy (NCBI): domain Eukaryota; kingdom Metazoa; phylum Arthropoda; class Insecta; order Trichoptera; family Phryganeidae; genus Eubasilissa; species Eubasilissa splendida. The sequence continues at coordinate 25,210,916 of CM062857.1, read as the reverse complement.
TTCAGAACAGACGGTCTGTGATATTTTAAATATGAATTAAACGTGTTAATTAGAAATATATACATATAAATACTAATTTAATGTATTAATTATAAATATATACATATAAAATGTACGTATATATTTATAATTAATACATTAAATAAGTAATTAAAACATTACAGACCTATGTTCTGAATAATTACAACGTCACAATAAGAATGTGTTCTCTTTAATATACATATAAAATCAATTTTATGGAAAAAAATTGTTGTTGCGCCACCGGGATTCAAACCTGGACCTCTCTCCAAACCGTAAAAGGTGTATTATCCAACTATGCTAGAGTGAAAATATTTTTATTATCTTTCTAATTAATACATTTAACCTGTATTCTGAATAATTACAACTTCTGTGTCCGTATCAACAAATAGATTTATTTATACAAATCTACTTTTTTCACACCCGTCCTAGCACTAATATCAAACAAGAATAAAATTAAACACTACAAAATATACGAAGGACATCTGTTTTTACAGACACTAAGCTCAGAAACTATGGCACCGATACATTTGATCGAGCACTGTTTACGATCAGATCATCAGGGCACACTTGCGAATGCAACGAGGCTATCGAATTACTCCCAGTAGCATAATTATTAACGTCTACAATATTTATATATGCAACCGTTAAAGTTGACTGAAATAGGAGCACAAACTGAATGGCTTCACGAATCTGGTTTCGCCATTGGTGGTGTGAGGTATTTAAACAATGAAATAAGACATGGATAGATTTTATTGAGGGGGCAGAATGTATAGTTCATGGATAATTTTGTTTTTTGGAACTTGTTTAACAAATGATAATTCTTTACAAGAAATAATATTTCATAAATAATAAGAAAAAAAAATTCCCTATACATCTTATAGATATCGTATAGAGCGCCACACTCTTCCACCCTGACGCACAATTTTTCGCCTCATCCACATTTACACATGTTCGCATGAAAGCTCGTCGTTTAATGAGACTTCTAACATGTCCATCTTCCAGTATCTGATTTACCTGGTCTTGCCAAGTCTTCCGCGGACGTCCTCTATTTATGGTGTCATCAACACTTGTGTCGTATATCTTTTTTTACTATTCTTTCAATTCTATCTCACCATTGATATTATCCAGTCATTAGATTTATTGCATTATTTTTATCAAATTCAATCTATAGGCATACGCAGTGGTCACAGCATATATTTTTTTAAATTGTGTTTATCGCTGGTACCGTTTTCGGTACAGCGAAGGTATTCTCATGATTTACATATTGGTCCAGGAAGCTGCGGGGACACTCGTGTACCGTATCAACGATCTGGCACTTGCCTTTGCATGTTTACTGCGATGTTTATGCTTTGTGCTCTTGGCTCATTAGGTACTTTCTTAGTACAGGGGAGACAGTGAGAGATACTTTGTCACGTACGACCGGTGAGACAATTATAGTCGACAATGAAACAAACAATAAAAATATATCCAATACAATTTAAATTAATCAATTATTATTATACACGCCCTATTCAGGCATTAACACAATTTATAAAATAACAGGAAATTTCATCAGAAGTGAAATATACAAAAAAAAAAAAATTACATAATATCAGCATGTCGTTTCACAATAAATAAAAAAAAATACAAAATGTGAAGTAAAGCAATCTATCCGTCATCACTGAATTGAGACATAAAAAATTGTAATAATGCAGTCCTATATAAAGAGTTAAATTTACAGCAAAAATGTCGACTATCTCTGTATATTCATTTCCCAAATAATGCATTCTGGGGACTGCGGAACTAGCTAATGCGCGAGTTCTGACATTACCACTGTAATAGAACAATGAATTGTGTCTCTATGACCTCAATGGTGCGTAAAAGTCAAGCAGACCATCAATCTGGGAGCATTAAAAAGATATACAGAACAAATATTTAGGTGCTACTGGGTTTCGGAAATGGATCTTTTTCTATCGGGGGAAACCGCATTACCATTTTCGGTATATTCTCTAATATTTTCAATTGCTACATCTATTATACCCTTTTTAAAATCAGTCTACTTTATATTACGATGAATCTCAAATAGCTTTAAGTAAAATACGTTAGGAGATGCCACAATTAAATTAATCAATGTTTTCTTTACGAATTAATCCAATCTATTGAGAAAAGAAAGCTAATATACAATAATTAAATCATTAGGATAACACATTCTTATTGTGAAGTTGTAATTATCCAGAACATAGGTCTGTGATATTTTAAATACTATTTAAATGTATTAATTAGAAAGATATACACATAAAATCAATTTTAACGAAAAATATTGTTGTTGCCCCACCGGGATTCAAACCTGGATCTCTTTCCAAACCGGGGAAGGTGAATCATCCAACTATACTATAGCGACTTTATTTTTGACAACAAATTTTCGAACCGATTACATTTTTTCAAATTAATACATCTATATCGTTCCATTATTTAACATATAGGTTAGAAAATTTATCGTTAAATATAATATCGCTGTAGTATAGTTGGATAATGAACCTTCCCCGGTTTGGAAAGAGGTCCATGTTCGAATCCCGGTGACGCAACATAACAATATTTTATACGTATTATATATCTTTCTAATTAATACATTTAATTAGTATTTAATAATTAAATAAATCAGTTTAAGAGCTAAACACAGTTTAACGCTTTTGGGGCTGTCACCGCAAATGCCCGTTTTGTGTGCAGTTGTCTATGTGAACAGTTACCTATGTAAGCAGTTGTCCTGCATGCAGTTTATTTATTTAATATATTCATTAACTATTACCCGCCTTACAAGACCAGAGTCCGTATCGAGGTGGGCGGTAATGTGGTCACCATTAATTAACATGTCGTATAAAGTACACCATCGCATAAGTGAATTATCGAATAACTCTCTATTAATATGAACGTTTGTCGTACAAACGTTGGCGTAAAAAAATCGAAAATAACATAGTATGCATAATACTAGGTGCTTTAGCGCTGTTAGCAGGTTTTCTTTAAGTATTTCATTAGCAATACCAATTCCGCAAGTTCTCTCGGCGGCCCATTAGCCAGCCTGAGCACGATCTAAGCAAAGTAGGCGCCTTAACAGTTAATATTTCACTTGGCGAGGAACTATGAGATGGTAAACTGTAACAGGCTTCGTCGGAAATTTGTATTCACCGATACTTATTAGAATAAAGTATGCAATGGAGAAATTTATGCAATGTAAAAGGGTCTCTTAAAGAAAGATTAAGCTCCCAGCCAACGTCAGAAAGCGTTTAAAATAATATCCGTACAGATTGATATCCGAAATGGGGCATTAGTTAAAATTTGTTCCGTCGGTTTGACGATCGACTGGAGGCGGCTCGGAGATGAGTATCGGGATGATTACGAACCCTTTGCTGCCCTGGACAACGAGATACAAAATGGACAAGGAAAACAAAATATATTTCTGTTCCATTATCCTCATTTTTATGTATTTATCTTTTTAGTTTTATATAAAAAATGGTTGTTTTCAGGACTATATATTTTAAATATCGTCGTCATCAGCAGATTTATTTATCTAATACTGGATGAAAGTCTCCTCAAGTGTCTCTCACGTTTCTCAATCCATTGTCAATAGGGTTTCTGGACGCGGCCCGACCCGACCCGGACACGGTTGGGTATGACCCTAAAACCCGGATCCGAAACCCGCCGGGTTCGAGTTTCAAGCGAATTGCTGCAAAACATCGGAAAGCAACTAAACGATTGAATGCATTCGAATTTGATCAACTTTGACCCAAATTTGAATCCTTTAGACGGAGTCTTACGTTTGGCCACACAAATGGTGAGCAGGCCTTTCCAAAGTTCGGTATCAGAAGTCAATTCTATGGACAGTATAAAAGATTCAATATTAATCAACGATAAGGAAAAGGTATTATTAACGATGGTTGAAGAGTTGGATTTCATTTTAAAGCATGCCGAAACACCAGAGAAACAGGAAACGGACGATTTTAAATGTTTAAGGGAAGAATTTATCTTGTTTAAACACAATAAAAAGGCTATGTTCAATCATGAGAGGCTCTACGACGCGCTTTGCACAGTGAGACCAACTTTGAATGACAATGAGCGAACATTCTCGGTGTCGACTAATTTTTTCACGAAAATTAGATCAGTATTAGGGGATGAGTCCCTCGCGGCATTAGTACTCCTAAAATATTATTATATAAGATATTCTAAAAATAACCTATGTACTGTAACATTATTTGCAATAAACATAATAAAATCGTGCATTTTTATACTATAATGATTTCGGGTTTCAAAACCCCGGGTTTTCAAAAATCCTAATTGTAATCTGTCTAGCGGATTTCATTTCTTACTGAATGACTGCGAGCGACGTGCCCTGTCCATTGCTATTTTATGTTATTGGCGTATTAAATTGCATAGACTACTCTTGTATGTTATCTTATCAACATGTTTATTTTGTGTGATACCTAACTTTTTATGACTCAGCGTTTTATATAAATTTTTGGGTCTCCCTTTTAAAATAATGCGAAGTAATATAAGTAATATACCACAAATTAATGTATCAAAAGGAATGATATGTTAAAATTAATTTATCGAAAAAATATTTTTATTGCGACCTGATGTGATTTTATCTGTATATGTTTCTTGTTGATACATTTAATTTGTATTAAAATATCACACAACTATGTTCTGAAAAAACTGTAACTTTACAATAATAATGTGTTCTGTGATAGTTTATTATTTTAATATAAGAGTAAATGAGCATTCGAGATGTTTGAATAATAGTGGGTTTTCAGAATTTTCTCATCATTTGATAGAAAATTTGGAATTGTCTATTTTGCACGTAAACGGTGTTGGTCATAATTTAAATAATTTGGAATCATTGGAGATAAATAAAGCGTGTAAGACTAATCAAAAAATTATAAACAATCAACCAAATTTAACTACAAGTCCCATTCTAAAATTTTTTCCTAAAAATTTATCTAGTAATTTTTTAAAAAATAGTGGTTTTTTAAAAATAGATTCTGTTAAGTTTAGTTGATGATATCCTGAAGAAGAAAATTGTGTTTTTCGAAACCAGTAGATGTATTTTAATTCATTAAGTGGTTAATAAAAAAAAGTACACAATATAAAATAATGGATTTTAACCACAAAGTTGATGTTGCCAATCTTAAAAACATTATTAGTTTATAATGAAAATTATTAAGTATAGATTTATTAAAGATCTTGAGTCAGAGCGGGTTAAGTCGTTCACTCGACCGAAGAACCCCAGCGACGAGGAGTTGAGCGAGACGATGATAGATGTTATCGTCTCAGAAAACAAAAGATCCAAAGTGTTTTTAGAAGGGAAATTGCGATCATCATTAAACTATACATCTGTGATTGAACAGGACAGGCCGGCAGGACGATAAGGAGGTGTAATATAGGTGTAACACATATGTGGCAGCGTAATTAGGGTGATGGTGGTCAGTAGGATGCGGGAGTAAATTGCAGGCTATGTCGAATAATTCTCGGGTCCGGAAACGAGGGTAGATTTTCGGGAAGAAATCGAATCGCGTTAATATAGCCTACTCTAACTAACTAACTATAGGTCAATAATTATACAAAATACTTTGTTTAAACCACTATTTATTCATTATTTCGATACCTATGGTGTCTTCATCAGGAAACAATGTAAACAGAAATTAACAAATACAAGCATAAATAAAACAAAATTATAAAATGGTGAATAAGTAAGAACTAATATGAAAAAAAAAATTAAGAAGATTTAGTTATTTATAATATTAAACTTGCCATTGACACTTTTTCGTATCATTAAAATTTCAAATTTATATAACTGTAAACTCCTCGTTTTTGTGTATAATTTCTAAACCCTTATTAATATCAAAGGATTGCTTTGTTTCCAAAAGGTGATTGGAAAATTCTGAATAGTTATTGTTATTTAGGCATCTCAAATGCTCCTTAATTTTAATATCAAAATTTCTGCAAGTTTTAAATAGTGGTTTAAACAAAGTATTTTGTATATAATTATTAATATAAAATGAGGCCACAAAGTAATTTTGCAAATGTTGAAGAAGTAACTATAGATCAATTAGTCAATCTGTTGCTAGTATATATTTTTTATTAATATAATAGTACAGAGATTTGTTTAATGTTTAATTATTTTATGAATAGGGAATATAATAATATTAATTACATCTTAATAATAATAATGACTGTGTCGATGTTCTTCATTAGCTGAAACAAGATGGTGAAGAAAATAAATTTACTACGACATAAAACAACAACACACTGCGCGCGGTGTACACAACCGATACCATGCGTCATGAACTGTCTAGCGTGAAGCTGTCATATAACTCTGTCTCTTTCTCGCTTAGATAGCGCTCACGCACACATTGACGTGTGTCTTTAATATGTTCTTCGTAAAATTTGATACATATTAAGTGGTACAACGCATTTAGGGACAAAATATAAAAAAAAAAATTTACTACCGTGAACTAATTAATATATGAGGTGAGTATTGAAGAAATCAGAAACAAAATGCTCAATTGTCAAATGCTTCAGTAACCAAAAGAACGTGCATGAGAAGATGTATGAAAGTGGACGAGGAAAGAGTCGTGTGTCAGGACAGAACAGCATGGCGTTAACTAGCGTTAATCTATTTAATAATAGTGAATCGCGCATTTTATGCATTTTTGAATCTATTCTGTAATTATTATAGATTCAAGGTAAGGAATCTTTGCACCGTTTTAAATTTCTGGCTTCCGCATGACATTATGACAGTGTTCAATCGTTATTTAATCTGTAATTATGTTTGATTGTAACGATGATTGGCAACAGATTATTCGTAATTCTTAACACACTAAAAAGTAAACTCGCAACAGTTAAATCCTAGTTACCAATCATCGTCACATAAAGGTTTACCATCATTAGTGACCACCTACATTTGCAAAGTGAAATGTTTCACCCCGTGCTATTATCGAAGTCACGGATAGATTCCAAGTACCTCGTTTATAATTCATTAAAATGGCTATAAAATTGTAGTACAAAAATAATAGAAGTGTAAAAGATACAGATCGCTATCTTGTTATTGACCATTTATAGCAGTCGACAAGCCTAATGGAGTCTGCGTGTTAAAATTACCCCGAGACAACAAGCGATGATAACACTGCTTAACCCGGACACTCTAGGGTTAAGGGAAAAGGGTGAGTGATCGGAATACCGTGGGGAACGATTACCCCGCGAGTGACTACACAGTGTCCTAACAGGTTCCATAGAAAGGTAGTTCTGAAATACAGCCATGCAAATTTATCGTTAGCTCTCGATGATTTTAATTAATTTATAACACAACTTTGGCAAAAGTAGGCCCCACTTACTGATGTTCTTTGCGACATTAAAATGCTGATCAAAACCGAAATCGAACATATAAAACGGCAGTATGACGTGCTGGACACTCGAATAAAAAATAAGTAATAACAAACTCATAACACTGGATAGAGTTCGGAATGAATATCTCAGGGGAAATTTTAATGAAGGTTGCACATCACAGATGAAACAAAGTATGGGTGAAGCCAGATTGTGATTGTGTGATTATGTAATGAAAAGATCAGCATTGAGAAAAAATACTGGCGCAAGAGAAAGCGGAAGATCTCACGAAGCCCGATGGTCAAACATCGAGTTGAAGAATAACCGAGCAGGTCAGGAGACCGTCTAAAAGCGTCTTGTCGCTTTTGTACGAGTACGTACTTGGGCTGACTCCTAGTAAATGCGAAAATATGAAGAAAGAGAACATAACTAACCTCATATACATTATTTTGAGTCAATCTGTTCCGATACCATTGTAACTTCTCGAAGATAAACGTGTGAAATGTACGTTTGTAAACATGTTATATAATTTAGATCCTTCTTATAGTACTTTTAAAATCAGCAATGTTATCTTTGTGGTTAAGATTCATATTTTTATTTATTATCTTTGTTTTATTAACCACTAAAATGAGTTTAAATACATCTACCGGTTTCGAAAAATACCATTTTCTTCTTCAGGATGTCATAACTAACTAAAACATATATTGTTTCTTTGACTGAATCTATTTTAAAAAAAAAATTTTTTTTTTTTTTAGTACCTAACTCAAATCATTACTTAATACAAATTTACTCGAATAATTTTTAGGAAAAAATTTTAGAATGGGACTCGTAGTTAAATTTAGTTGGTTGTTTATAATTTTTTGATTAGTTTATACGAAAGCGTTTATTATTATTTATTTAATTATTTATCTCCAACGATTCCAAATTATTTAATTTATGACCAACACCGTTTATATGCAAAATTGACAATCCCAATTTTTTTTATCAAAATCATGACCATTTTCTATCAAATGATTAGAAAATTCTGAAAACCCACTATTGTTCAAACATCTCAAATGCTCCCTTACTCTTATATTAAAATTTCTACCCGTTTTACCAATATAAAATGCAGGACAATCCTTGCAACTAAGTTTATAGACACCAGAATTGTTAAATTTATCATCTTTGTCTTTAGAATTTATGAGTAAATTTCCTATACTATTATTTGTTATTATTATTATTATTCTTATAGTGCCTATAAATACATCTTTAAGGATAAACCTTGTGGAATTATCTTAAGTTTACTCAAGACTAACGTGTATATCTGTACGTAATATAAAAATATATATTGTGCAATTACCATGCTTTGGTAATAATGTATTAGTTGAAATTTATTACTTAATTATTAGAGAAGTAACGACCGTCAAATATTCATTAAAACACGCCTTCATATCAATCATATTACAATCAGGATATGTGAAAATATTAATTAATTAAATAGCGAGTAATTGTGAATTTTTACATCGTACCAGATATATAATAATTTAATGATTAGATCCAGAGGCTGTTATTTCTGTTCAGAACAATACAAAGTGCGCTAATAAGGATTGCCCTATGTTGGTACACGGTTGGGTAATTCAGCGGCGGGAGGGCTTTATCGACACGCCGCCATTAGAAGGGTACATATCACAGCTTCTGTTTCCCTACATGGTAGTCGAGAATTATATCTCAATTGGGTTCTAAAGTAGGCTCTGCTCGAGGGTTCAGCTGTTAGCGATGCTGTACAAATGATAGCGAATCATTCGTACGTTCATATTAAATAATATACTGCCCACGTGTGCAGTGCGTCGGGAGGCGGTTCGTACCGAATTACGGACGCCATTGCGATGTTTCTGGTTACGAAACATCATTGGTAGCACTTAAAATTATGATGACGAAATGTCTAGTGATCAAATAAATACATAATATTAGTTGCGGTAGTATTTTTTATTTAGCTTTTCTGATACATAATGTAAAATATGTTCACTGCCTCCTTAACTACAAATAGACCGAAGTCTGTGAAAATGGAGACAAGTTCATTTGTTATATCTAAAAGTGAAATCAAAACAATCACAGATGATGTACAAGTTAAAAAATTGAAAAACCAGAAATATTAAATAATCAAAAATATTTAAAACATACAATACAGGAAGGAAATAGAAGAGAAAAAAACAATTAAAATAACAATATAATAAAGAAATGATGTTCCGTTCATGCATTACAATGAATAATTATTTACAATCTAGTGTGTTCTCCCCTTTAAATTTTTCATGGATTATTCTTCAACATTTCTGTTGTTCCTTATTTTTGAAAGCCATCTACATTATTTTTACGGAATCACAAATACCTTTGAGTAAACTGACTGCAGACGCCAGAATTATCAATTAATTTTTATTACATTTTTTGACACATTGATACATCTTCACAATAAGAATGTGTTCTCCTTAATAACAATTATTTGTTTATTTCAGGTGCAGAGTGGAAACCAGTCGTAGATTTTCTCTGCAGTGGTAAGTTTGATTTTGCCAAATTAATAAAAAATATTAAGCCGCTACTGTCGTGATAAATAAATCATAATTATTAACATTAAGGTCAATGACCGACTGCACATATATGCACCAGACATCCTTGTCTGGACCCTAATCATTTAGTACGAAACCTGAAATCTACCTGCACATTTCTTCACTGTATTCGCCTTGTAAAAACCTTTCGAGAGTTCACACTGCTCACCATGTGGCCAGTCCATCTCAGTGTCATCGATCTTACAACTGTCAACATTTTAAATTTGAAAAATTAAATGTTTTGCCAGATTGTAAAGGTTGTTTTTTTTTAGTGGTTTGTTTTTCGAATCGGTAACACTTTTTCCAGCGTCAACTAATTTGTGCTCAGTTTGGTTTGCCACTTCACTGTGAATAGACTTACGCCAGAACAACGCTTGCAAGTGGTGCAAATTTATTTCTAAAATCATCCATTCTACGGTCGATATAATAATTCAAATAATCGTGGATCATACTCATCATACTCTTGTTGCTGTAGCGGAGTGTAGTATTAAGGAGTACCCGAATTGAGAGCGCTATAGATCCATGATTACTGTCTTTTTCGTTTCCCAATTGAGTGGCGTTAATGTGGAAGAAGGAAAATATGGTTTCGTTTTTGAAATACGTTTTTCTGACAGTTACGAAGAATTTTGCGCCGTGTTTATTGATCGATGCAATATGAAACGACATATCAGACGTCCGACATTGACCGGGGCACGCGCACATTTGATGGGTTCGTTGATTGAATGCGCACCTCTAGTCGTGAGAATACACGAGAGACGAATTCTGCATTTAGAAATAGTTTTCAGATAATAAGTTTCAATGCCTGTCTCGAGCTGCACGTGGAACAAAACCACATTGAACACACATCGAAAATGAGAACTAGGACAGATACGTGCATTGCAACAAGAACAAAAATAGCATGATTGAAGAATGAGCATTTTCAAACCTCTTTGCATACCAATCGCCGTGAAAAGAATTGAAAACGCGAAACGGTGACCTTTTAATATTCAGAAAACGTTTTGTATCGATTATGACCAACATGCCTTGGCATTCTCGCATCGTCTCAAAGGCAGGCTGAGTAATGAAAAACTTTGTAGAAAGTTTCTCATCATTTGCATGCGACAAATAACGAGAGAAGATTCAACTTCATTCCTTCTCATTCGGTGCGCCGATTTTATTATCTGGAGTAAACCGAATTTAATGCATGTTGCACACAAACCAATTAGAATGTAAGTAGGTACTTTTATTTGTTCGCATTTTCTTGCGTAGCCCCGTGGGAGCACGCCGAATGGAGTCAACACAGTAGGCACCCACTTATACAGCAAGAAATTAAAAATAATTTAAAAGTAGAATAAAATCACTAAACCTAGTAAATATCGTGCTAGTAATTGAACAGTATTAGATTAAAAAAAATAATTGATATGTAATTTTATAAAATACAGCGGTAAGTCTATCCCTAGAACAATGTAATTAATATTTATAATCACTTCTTTAATATTCAAAACTTGCACCAATTTTGATATTAGAATTAAGGAGCATTTGAGATGCCTAAATAAAAATAATTATTCAGAATTTTCAAATCACCTTTTGGAAACAAACCATTTCTTTGATATTAATAAGGGTTTAGAAATTATACACAAATACTAGGAGTTTACAGTTAGATAAATTTGAAATTTTAGAGATAAGAAAAAGTGTTAATGGCAAGTTTAATATTATAAATAACGAAATCTTCTTTGCAAATAGTCACTTTTTAAATTTGTTTTCATATTAGTTTTAACTTATTCTCCATTTCATAGTTTTGTTTTTATCTATGCTTGTATTTTTTAATTTCAGTATATATTGTTTCCTGAAGAAGATACCACAGGTATAGAAACATATAGAATAATTAATAAATAGTGGTTTAAACAAAGTATTTTGTATAATTACTGATACCTATAATATTTGAATAGCTTGCTGGTCTAGTGGTAAAGACACTCGCCTGGTAAATTACTTGTTGGAGGTTCGAGCGTTTAGTTTAGTTTGAAAGTAGTAATATAATATTGAAGTAACATGATTCTGTGATAGATGAATCCAATAAAAATAGAATTTATATGTATCTGGTTTCATAACTTTGCCTTAAATATATAGCCTTAGATAAATATGAATATTTTAAATTTATTACTTATATTAATCATTAAAATTATAGTTGACATATACATAAGTGAATAATTTATCAATTATTGTGTAAAAGTAAGAAAAAACATTGATTATCAGGAACGACAGCATAAGACACGTCCAACTTGGCCAGGCGCACACTCTGCCACTAAGTGACGATCGATATCCGGCACCCTGCGTCCCACGCACTGCGCCGTCCGCACATTTCACACGTACACATACACGTATTGACAAATTCACATCAGGTTCTTCGAGAAAACATTTTTTATTATGGCGTGTGGTAAATACTTATATATTGTACTTATTTTGTCCAATACATAAATATATTACAGAGGAACATCTAAAATATGAACTCTGTATTTAGTATACTTATAGAGATATTGACATAATTAGGGACAGTGTCATCTTTGTTTATATCAGCGGAGAGGAAAAATTAAATGAGATAGAATAAAAAATTAATGAAGCTACAAAAAACTTTTTTGTGGAATGTTACACACGGATATTTCAACAACCAAGGTAAAGAAAATAATGAGATTGCAGGTATGTAGTTACATAATTAATATTAGCATCAGTTAAATTAATAACTTAACATTTTAAATGATGTAAATAAAGTTTCACACAGCCTAATTAAGCGATACGCCCACGGTGTTGTAGGAAGTACAAATGTGGCGCCGTGGGAAACGGGCTCTTTAAGGGTATATGTATAAATCCGCGAGTCTGGGATAATACTGTTGACAGGTGAAATTCTCTCAGTTAAACCAGAAACTAAACTAAACACTTAATCGGTTTAAATACCAAGCGTTAAAAGGTTTGCTATCTCGATAACTTGGACGATTTCATGACAATTGTACACGAAACAGGTGCAGACAAATGCACATACGGCAACTGAATACATAAATAATGTGACAAGTGAACGCGTAGTTAACTGCACACGGTCAGATTAATACATTTCTACTGTGACTTTGTATTACATAACTTTATCTAACTTTTATCGTATTTTAAAGGAATGTAATCTAGAGTGATATGATAATCAATCTAATAGCGTACTGTGTGCAGTTGTCGTGTGTGTTACAGACACCAGCACCAGTTGCAGTTCGGACGAAGTTACAAAGTAGATTCGAACCAGGAACCCTTCCTATCCGGGGAAGCGCGCTGCCCAATTACACCATGTCAACATGGTAAAAATAAACGAGAAATTTTCGAAAATATATGTTTCATTTTTAAATTGATACATCTGTTATTCCATTTTGAAAGCAATCTACTTCATATATATGGAGAATCTCAAATAGTTTTGAGTATATTTTTTATTATTGATTTTATACGTACATCTTTCTAATTGATTCATTTAATTTGTATTAATATATTGTTTACGTTAACGTAAAATGTATCTAATTGGTAAATACATTATAAAACTGCACTTGAAGAAAAAAATGTAAACATATACGTGTCGGATATAACATTAAATTTTCCATTTATACTGTAAAGTGTAACTATCGGCGAACAGACTGGCGATAAATTGCAGTCAATTAGCATACGGGCTGCACACAAATTGCTTTGTTAATGCCATTCAACTGGGCGTTAATAGTGACTTTGTTGGACTTGTAACGCAAGCACAAACATAATATTATTAACTAATATTTAAGCGATTAAGAGCCAACGCATTCACTAGTCTGAGTGCTCATTCGCAAAAGATCACGAATGGAAATTAAATATGACAAATGGCCGAACACAATAAGTTACACCAATGCAGTATGGTATGATTAAATGTTTAAACGGCATGCTGAACAACGCGTGTTTGACGAGTCGGTTTGAATTAGTGAAGAGATAAATTGATAGTCAAGTCACGGGTGTGAATGTGATTTGTATTTGATGATATCTGTGATTTAAAACTGTGACCGTGATCATCGTCTTGTGATAATATCACAATGAATGCGGAATAAATAAACACAAAATTTTAAATACTTATTAAATGTATTAATTAGAAAGATTTGTTTGTGTGGTCCTCAAAATTATATTTCATATTTTTATTCATGTATTATGGGCACAATCGGCAATAAAAAATTGATGTATCGGAAAAATATAAATATGCAGTTAACATAATATTTTCTAACACTTCACCTTTACTGTCTGTATTCCTGTTTAGTTTAGTTATCACTTGATGGTGAGAAGGATTGCACCTTTCGAAACTATATTAGTGACAATAACCCAACGCGTATGTAGTACAAAGTTTAGTTGTGAAAATTAAAATATCATCTATTCATCGTCTTTTCCACGTTTTTCCATGATAATATTATGGAATGACATAATATGCGTGTTTCCTTTTTAAATAATCCATCGAAAATTAAATAATTTATTGGAGTACCTAATTCATGAAATCAGCAAAGTACCTACATATATTTAGATGATCGCTCTAATCAAGGTTTTAAATTTAAAATGATTATGTATGCATTTTATGGTTTTGTTTAATATTATCGATTCAAAACACCACGTTACCATTTTGTGAGCTGTTTGTTTCATAATTACTACGTAATTAGTTAGTAAATTAAATTCATCATACTTGTTGAATATTTAGGACGAGGTTATATATAACCAAGATTGATGTTATATTTGCGTGATAGAATAGAGTTGGAGATCTCAACGGTCGGACAGGAGTGTTTTGTATGAAATTTGAATGAGAAAATAAATATAATCTGTATCGTAAAAGGACGTTGGCCCAACCCTGAGAAACCATAGCGCGCCCGCGGACAGCCTCCAAAGGGCGCCGCACGCCGTGGGCGTCGCCCGCTGCTTCCACTCGCTTCCGCCGGGGTCGCGGGCCGGCCGGCGCCCGGGGCAGCGGTCGGCTCCTCGCCGGACGGCGACGTTCAGCTCCACGAGTCGGGCGGCGCGGCGAGGGAGTCGTCTGGCGTCCCTTACAACTTCCCGGAGCGAGACTCGGCGGGGTGAACACGGGCGATATCTGGCACGTCACGAACGGAGTAAATATTCACGCAAAACCAAAGAACAACGTACAATTACGTTCAAAGCTGCGCGGACGGTTCGGTTTGATCGCTTCAATCACAATTTTTGTTGGCAAAAGTAATTATTGTAAACCTCACTCAAGATCTTGAGACGTTTAAAACAGTATCGTTCCTAGGAGGAGAATTGTTGAAATTTACATGCTTTTTATTTTGGAACTATTTACATACGGGCGAATCGATATCGAAATGAGGGTGACTGCAGGGAATAAAGTGAACGGCGCTTTGAATGCAATTGTAGCTAATGGGAGCTTGTCAACCGAGGCAAGACAAGCGGTTCACAATGGAGTCCTGGTACCGACACTGATGTATGGAAGTGGAAATGAGATCACGATAAAACTGATATCAGTATAGTGAGTAAGATTGAGAAAGAATCACTTAGGTGGTTTAAACTAAATTTTCTTACAACTTACTGCCTCGTAGATTGAAATATAGATATATAATTCACAACACTTTCAATTCTCGTATTTATGATAATAAATATGTCAAAATTATTAATGTATTATGCATGAAGTGATCTTAATTATTCTTTGAGATCTCACCCTTCTTCAAAACTGTATTAGAAGCTGGTGCTCACACGTCGGTTCCGCACAACAAAACGACTTGATTTTTTTCGACTACATTCAACATTTTTTTTTTTTTTTGATCCAGGTTCGAATCCCGGTAGCGCAACAACAATGTTTTTATTTTTCGATAAAATTGATTTTATATGTATATCTTTATAATTAATATATTTAATTCATATTTAAAATATCACAGAACTATGTTCTGAATAATTACAACTTCACAATAGTTGTATCAATGTGTCCAAAATTTAATAAAAATGAATTAATAATTCTAGCGTCTACTATCAGATTCACTCAAAGGTATTTGAGATTCTGTAAAAATAAGGTAGATGGCTCTGTCAAATGATGGAACGATTAAATGTATTGATATCAAAAAGGTAACATATAAGGTCGAAAAATTGTCGATAAAAATAGTGCCGCTGTAGCTTAGTTGGATAAAGCACCTCCCCCGGTTAGGGAAGAGATCCAGGTTCGAATCCCGGTTGCGCAACAACAATGTTTTTATTTTTCGATAAAATTGATTTTATATATTTAATATATTTAATTCATATTTACATTCAACATTATTAATATACATTTTGTTCTGCTTTTTTTAACTCCCTGGATAGAATATATAGAACACCTCCGTTGACCGCGATTTGCCGCCAGCTCTTTCTCTCCCTACCACGTCCGGCAGTTTCGCCGAGTGCATCTTACGCATAGCTGTTGCGGGTCGTCCGGGATACCGGGTCTTACCGGTATGTTTAGATTTGAAAAACGTTTCCAAGCCACGAATGTCTCGTATTCTCGATTACAATCAGAGGTTTGATTAATGTCTTAAAAGTCGTTTTACCATTTTAAATATTTCGCATATAAATAATAGTTTAAATATGTATACATTTTAAATACAATTATACCTAGAGTATCTTAACCGTATGAATAAAAATAATCATAGAAGATAAAACATCGTGCTGACACAGTTCTCGCATTCGTGATGTTACAAATTAATATGTACCGAACTACTGGAGAAGAAAGGCAGAGGATCAAAGAAGATGCGCGCGCATAATTAAAATACAAACACGATTAAAACATTAAATATTGACAGGCGGACAGACATACCGGGTAGCAATGGAAATAACAGTTACAGTTGATTGTAAGTAAACATGATTATTAAAGTAAATACCTTGAAATGACTCGGCAATATTGCGCTACATCTATTGTGACTGTTTGCTCAATAATTTTACCTGATTGAGCGCATAATTAAAATCGTACCCATTTTCATTTTTTGATTCTATTAATATACACTCTTCTCCCCCGTGTTAATAAATACAATAATTATTAAAAAAAAAAAATTACACACGTCACTTAAAAAATATAAAGATGGCAAATCAATATATTTTTTTATTAACCCTTCCCAAACCGTGCAGTAACACAGGTCTACCATCATAATTAAACCTGTAATATTTAGGTGAATACATGCAACATAAAATACATGTTTTAGATAATCCTAAAAAAAATATTAGCGCTTGGGAATAACTAGTTAAAAACCAATTATTTTTTCCATTCAATCCGTTGTAAAATTAATACGTTGGTAAAAATACAATTTGTGATATAAAAAGACAGAGATCACACACAATTTTCACAGCGAAAAGAACAACAAACATACAAATATAATTGTTTCTTTCTCACTAATTAAACGAAGAGAGATAAGAAGGAATGACACATTGTATAGGACTTAATGAATGCTTTAAATTATAATATTTATAATTTTTTCAAAATTTAATGCTCAATATTTAGAGTAAATTTGTGCCATTAAAGCCATTTAAGCTAATAAAAACATTTTTTCAAGCTGTTATTTACGGTAACACGAGTTGACAGCATGGCTGCATTTGGGTATTTTATACCGTGGTATGGTAAAGGTTAACAAAGTTGTATCAATGTGTCCAAAATTTAATAAAAACGAATTGATAATTCTGGCGACTGCTATCAGATTACTCAAAGGTATATGAGATTCCGTGAAAATAAGGTAATACTGGAACGATTAAATGTATTAGTATCAAAAAGGTAAAATTTGTCACTAAAAATATCGTAGCTGTAGCATAGTTGAATAATGCACCTTTCCCGGTTTGGAAAGAGATCCAGGTTTGAATCCCGGTGGCGCAACAACAATATTTTTCGATAAAGTTAATTTAATATGTATATCTTTCTAATTAATATATTTAATTCATATTTAAAATTTTATATCTTTCTAATTCAATGTTTAATACGACATCATTTCAACATGAGAGACAACAAGAAGATGACTCGAGATGGGTGATATGTAGGTCAACCATCCAACTGAAGCAGTTAACCGATAATCCATTCAGAGAACAGCTAATAACCCAACAATGTAGATGAAATTGGATAATTGCAGTGTGAGATGCCTGCAAACCCGAGCTGAACAAACATGAACAAGCCTGAGGTCTTAATCTCGCATTATCGTCCAAATACAGAACACAGCATTTTTGTATTTCACGGCCATGTGCATGCATGGGGAGTTCACGACCGGAGTAATCGGTTCCAGTGATGCACTTACCATAGTTTAACAGTTTCACAACAGGCAGAGAGCACCGACCATGCGAACGCAGCGTGCTTTAATTCATAGACCAATCAAAAGATATTAAAATTGAAGAATCCATCGTGAAATCAGCGAACGGCGTTCGAGGGTCAACGGGGTCAAATACCCGCCCGTGAGGATTTCATGTTTGTTAAGGTTGAGAATAAAGTAACGAACAGATGTGTGTGTCTTCAGAACAGCTTTCAATATCAAAATTGATGGATGTAAATAAAACAATGTTATAACTCTACTTGTGTTTATTTGTACCACTCTAATAGGTCCGAATTCGCGAACCACATCACGGATAATAATAATTTTTTTCATTCGTTTACCATTAAACTTCTCCATACCGTCACGCTTAAAGGTAATAAAATGAAAAATGTTGAAAGTTTAGAAATCAAAATTAATTTGAAATTATTTTAAAGCAATATTCTTTATCTGTAAAATGTTTATTAACATATTATACTGCCGTGTAATTATTCCATACTTGCATATATTTTCCATTAAATATAATAAAAAATAGCTTTGTCTCTATGAGATATCTGATATTTATTTAATTAAAAAATTTTCTAGAGAGTTTTGGTACAGTGTATTCGAAATGTGTTAGATCAAATGTAGTGGTCTTCCCAGGTAATACTTTACCTGTCTTGTTATATGATTTGTTTCACAAATTGCTTTGAATGCGAGACATTTGAAAAAAACATATTTTTGTATATGAATTATTCTTGTCCAGTTTGAAAGCAAAATAATGACGTTTGTTTTTTAGAAACTGGCATAAAATGATGCACGACTACGGTATGACGTAATAACTTTCGTTTCAACGAGTTTTACATAAATATTTAGATTAAAGTATGGTTAGAGTCTGTTATATTTCAGAGCTCGTAAACCAGTCTCGAGAATAGGTCCATTGAGTAACGATATTAAGATTAAAATGTGCCAACGGGTAACTTAGAATACAGTTCATTGGCAAAGTAAGGCGCGCGCACATTAAAGGCAACGTGACTGGAAAAGAGATTGCGCCTTCCACCGGCGCGATTGTCACAAAATCGCCATAACCTCGTAGTCGAAGCACCATGCAGGCATGCGACACGGACAAAGGCCAAGTGCGAGTGCGAAATGCAAAAACGGGCCGAGACCCAACGGCGACCGTAATTCGAAAATAATTGCGCCACTGCCACTATTAAAACGGTGTCCGCTCACACTGGCTCCCAGACCCACATAGCATGAGAAGGAAGTTATTGTCCACTTTGGACTATATGACAAACGGCAATTTACTATATGACACGGATTCTTGGGGTCTGAACGCTTTGCGTGGGAAGCGCCGTGTGTGGAGTGACATACGATGTTGTGCAAACACGAAGGTTGAATGAATACGTAATGTTTGTTTGACCCCTGGGTGCGAGTGCCACACTGAACACCTCGCAACAATAAACGGAGACATGAAGCGACGTCTTTGTAGAGTCGACGAAGACAATGCAGACAACAAAATAAACAATATGGTATTTCGCGCCGGATATATTTAGTCAACTAGATGAAATATAATACCGTATTATATCGTCTACTAATAGATTTTAAAACTACAAAAAAAAACCCTATACAAATCAAAAATACATTTACTAAAATAAATTCCGAAAAGTTAAATCATGCTATAAACACACTAAAATGGAATGATCTTTACTTGATCGGTAATGCTAATGATGCTGCAAATTATTGTATAGAGACGATCTACGAACACATACAAAGGTTTTCAGCTACAATGTTCAATACCTTAAAATAATACCTGTTAATTTTCGCATTGTATGTATATATATTTTTTGCTGTAAACAAATTCTTACATCTAGTATATATTGATCTTGAATAATATAAACGTTAAATATGAATTAAATATATTAATTAGAAAGATATATATATATAAAATCAATTTTATCGAAAAATATTGTTGTTGCGCCACCGGGATGTGAACCTGGATCTCATTCCTAACCGGGGAAGGTGCATTATTCAACTATGCTACAGCGACAACATTTTTAGCGACAATTTTCGAACCTATATGATATTAATACATTTAATCGTTCCATTATTTGAAAGAGCCATCTACCTTATTTTTACAGATTCTCAAATACCTTTGAGTAAATTGATAGCAGACGCCAGAATTACCAATTAATTTTTTATTAAATTTTGGACACATTGATACAACTTTATTATTAGAAGAACACATTCTTATTGTGAAGTAGTAATTATTCAGAACATAGGTCTGCGATATTTAATTCATATTTAAAATATCACAGACCTATGTTCTGAATAATTACTACTTCACAATAAGAATGGGTTCTCATAATAATATAAACGTTGATAGCCACCCCCGTAATTCAAGATCTTTCTTATTTGGGGGTGCATAACTCTACTATTGTTTTTTATATTGTCGAATGTATAAATAAATAAATATATCATTAGAACTGTTTCATGCTATCGTTAACAATACAAATATTTCACACGATGGGAATCGTATTTAGTTTAGTTCCATAAATAAAAGTGTAATTTTTGATACTAGAGTGCAGTAATTTTGTGTTTCAATTTTTGCATTGATACTTGATATTTGTTTATAGAATGCAATAAAGGTCATGGTCAAGTTATTAGAAACCGACTTGGATGATACAATAACAGTTAAATTACTTTATATCATCTAACTTTTCTAATGTAATTATGACGTAATCATATTCACTCATCTTCATGTTAACTTTTCTACCCTATTAAAACTAAATGATAAACATATCTATATATATGTACTTATGTAAAGGCCCGCATGGGTTTATCAGACATTTCAACTTAAGTGCCGTAATGCACACCGGCCAATATAATGTAACATTCTGCATTATTTTTGTGAAGTTAGTGTTGAAATTGCACACAAAAAAAATATATACATAGGTATATGCGTATAACAAACATAATATGGTCCTTCGAGTCGGATTATAATAATAATTAGATTTCTGTGATTTTTTGCGGTTTTTACGTGACAAAGATTAGTAATGGAACCTTTTAATAAAAGGACAACTATTTTAAATACTGTTATGTTTGTTTCTCTCGTGAATATTAAGTGCCGAATAATACACCTTGTAACAATGCAGAGTTACATTTTTCGGTAGGTTACACAAAAAGTAAAACAATATAAATGTTATAGTTAAACCAAACATAAAATAATCCTTCGAGCCGGATTTGAATATAAAGTTAACCGATCTCTTAAATTTTTTTTTTTTATAACATGAATTAAGTATTTCACATTGTTAAAATTACATGTTTTTTTTCGTTTACCTCTCCGAAAAAGAGACTAGCTCTTGTGCTTGAAGAGGTAGTTAAACTGTAATAATTTTATATACGGAGTTATACGTTTGTAGTCTATAATTATTTATTGTCTATCTGTGTGCTTCTAAGTGTTCATTTAATTTATTTCTAAGCTCTTTTATATCTTTAATTTGTGTATGGAGGCTATTGAAAAGTATATAAAATTTTGCTTATAGTGTTTGATGTTACATTTAGGGATTTTAAAGTTATTTTTAAATCTTAATGATTTTCTTTAAGTATTTGATTAATTAAGATTTTTTTTTAAATATTACTTTGACGATTGTTCTCTGTATTATTTTTACCGAGTTCATTATATTATTGTATGCTCCTCCCCACCCAATTGCACATCTTCATTAAACAATCAAGGTTCTATCGATCAAAAGAAAGTCTATAATGCAGAAAGGTAATTTTTAAAAATATCAGAAACAAGAATGACAAATTAGTGACACAGATAAAACAAGAACGACAAAAATTAGTGGAATGGTTCCATTACACGGTAATGGCAAAAAAATGTGAAATGTTCAGTTTCAAGACATCAACTCAAGAACAGGCGCCAATCTCATAAAAATTCTCATAAGGCCTTTTCTATTAAGCCACTTCCTACACGACTCTTAAAAAATGATTTCGCAGGTTGTTTATTCTCAAAATTCAACATGAATGGCAGAGATTTTTTCAATATCATAAACGTCTCTTTAAGATGGTGAAAAAACTGACACAGTAATGGCAATATTTTGATTTAATTGTGATATCTCTAGATGTATATAAAATGTATGTCACAATTTAAAATTAAAGTCGTTTTGGTAATGGTAACTGAAAACGATGTTTTATAAATTTTGTAGAAATTATAATCGGCAATGATGCAATTTAACGAAACCGATGAATTGCCATCATCCAATGTTGTGAAAAATCAAATTTGTTTGGAATAATTTTGAGATCTATAAAAAAAATTAGGCACAAAATGGAAAGTTTAACTTTGATGAAATATGCGATTGTCTAACTAATTACCTAATCATTTCTAATAGAGGATAGAACAATATTTCATTATTCTTTGAAATACTTGAACATGATTGTAGTGTGTACACCCAGCGCAACAAAAATAACCGCACCCCCCAAATCAGGTACAAAAATTCCCATGAAGCGTCGATAAAACTCAAAGTAGGTAACGGGAGAAAGCGGTCCGCTTCCAGGAAGGGCAACTCGTTTATCAGGTACCTGAAAAACTCTACATTTCTTCCATTTTTGCAGTGTGTTATTAGTTTTACCGAATCCCAATGTTTACGAGACTTCAACTAAGTGAGCAAAAAAAAGGGAGACAGAATCTTTCATATCTTTCTATTAAATATAATAAAAAATAGCTTCGTCTCTATGAGATATCTATTATTTGTTTAATAACAGTGGTGCCTTTGTAGGTGAAAAAATATTAATTGTGTGTTTTTGGACATATTCAAATATTGCAGGTTTATATTTGTCTTAAGCCCTTCTGACACACCACACCCCTATTGTTTATAAGTATTTTACGAGTTTAAGGGTTGATTTGAATAATGCACTTGTACTTGAACCATCATAATTTTGTTGTGTTGTTGTGCCTTGGCGACAAATTCATATTAGAAATAACTGCATTCAAAGCACTTTTCACTGTATTCCTTCTTGACGTGTTTCTTAACATTACCATCCCCGGAAAACATACACCTCGATTATACAAATTCATTTATTCTATTGTACGTTCAATACAGTGATGAATCTTGAATTTATGATAATTCGGTAATATACGTAGTCGAGAAATACGGAAATTCAAAGGCTTATTATTTTCCTAATGGCACTAGAACGGCACGAAACTTCGCGTGCAAATAATTGTCACATGTTTAGGCTCCGTATTTAACATGCCGTGTGTGACATACTGAAATAGTTGTCAGTCATTCGGTTAATGGAATACTATGGTGGCGAAACATGCAGGTCTATATGTCAGGCAAGACGTACGAGGTGATTGGCAGGTAGGAATTTTTGGGTCACATTGGTGCCGATTGTGGAAACGGTTCTTTGATCATTTATGTATGCTCGGAAAACGATGGTAAATTGTCACATCTGTTCCGGAGACGTAAAACCACCTGTTGCATTTTGTAAGTTCTAAAATTATCCACGGAATTTGGCGTGTTTAGGTACGGTCTATCAAAACGTTTATAACGGAAAATGCGTTAAAAGACACATGGTCCTTCGAGCCGGATTTGAAGCATAGACAAGTAAATTTCTGTAATACGTTGTTCAGACTCAGAGATTGATGAAGCGTTGTTGTTAGTATTATTTCCATTGTATTTTAACCACTGTCAAAATGTAGAAAACGGTATAATGACTAGATGACGACACTGTTAACAGTTTATTTTATAAAGGATACATGACTTTGTATATTAACATTGGAATTTGGCGTATTTACTTACGGAATAAGAAAAAAATGATTTGGTCATATGGAACGGATGAACGATGGGAGAATAGTAAGATAGATATATGACGCAAGTGCTAATGACAAAAAAAATAAAGGACGTCCAAAAACCAGATACAGGAAGATGGTCATGTTAAAAGTCTCAATAATCGAAGAGCTTGTATGAATGTGGATGAGGCGAGATATGTGTGTCAGAACACAAGAGTGTGGCGCTGTATCTTCCCTGCTTTACACCGCAGGGAAACGGCGTGATCTAAGTTATTTAGTCAGTTGTGGTCTATCAAAACATGGTCCTTCGAGTCGGATTTGAACCGTAAACAAAAACATTTCTGTAATACGAGA
Source organism: Eubasilissa splendida (assembly GCA_031772225.1). Lineage (NCBI taxonomy): Eukaryota > Metazoa > Arthropoda > Insecta > Trichoptera > Phryganeidae > Eubasilissa > Eubasilissa splendida. Next base: position 25,186,560 of record CM062857.1, on the reverse strand, counting down.
TTGATGAAAGCGTTATTGTAAGTGTTGTGTTCATTATATATAAACCACGGTTTAAACGTGGAAAACAAAATATTGACTAGATGGCGGTACTGTTTACAGTTTTTATATAAGATCAATGACTTTGTCGTTTGCGTTATTTGTTGAGAAACCGTTATCGGGTGACCGATTTCGGAATATCTTGTGGTCAAGAATACATTCAACTAATAACCGTTTAATCTGGAAAACTGAAAGACTGACGAAAGAACAACCGGAGCACATTGAACATTTTATCCGGATTGTCATCGTTGTGTATTTTGAACGCCAGCGAAATTCGGTATAAAAACAATAATTTATCGACCTTTTTTGTATTCTGGATTTTTCCGACTGCATTCGCCATGCACCGCCCCTTTTGACGAATCTGTCATTTTTTATCATTACAATTTTATGCAATCGTTTGATGATGCGCGTTGCATCATTGATGTATCTAGTATTTAATTCTGAATTAATGAACGGTAGAAAAGTGCTAAAATAACGTACGTACATTGTTTATAATCAAATTGATCGTAAATTTCCCATCGATAGGCACACTATGATTAGGACGCATTATAAACATATAAAGTATTTTTTTACAGCCATAATTATTTACGATTTTATAAAAAACTTCTAACAATTTACGCATATAAATGATAAATAGTTTCAATAAATCTTTAAAGTCTTCAAATGTGTAAGTAATTGAATATGAACATATAATTATCTTCCCAGGGTGATAAATAATATCTTTGTAAAATGTAATTAAGTAAAATAAGACAACAAAATCTAGAACTTATTACGTTATATAGAATGAGCAACTCAGTAAAGAAATAAAAATACATAACTGACTCTTTCTTTAAAAGTTTTGAATATTTCTTTAGAGATCAATTGACAATGATTGACTGATTGATTGATTGATTGATTGACTGACTGACTGACGAATGAGAGGTTGGGCAGCAGAACACATGTTACACCGACTACCAAACCTGTCAATACATACCTAATATAATTAACATACCTGGTATAAAAATATATACAATAAAATTCATCTAATCACTTTTAAATATATTAATTGGAAAGATATACATATAAAATCAATTTTATCGAAAAATATTATTGTTGTTGCGCCACCGGGATTCGAACCTGGATCTCTTTCTTAACTGGGGAAGGTGTATTATCCAACCATGCTGCAGCGACAATATTTCTAGCGACAAATTTTCAAACCTATATGTTACCTTTTTGATATTAATACATTTAATCGTTTAATTATTTTAAAGAGCCATCTACCTTATTTTACAGAATCTCAAATACCTTTGAGTAATCTGACAGCAGACGCCAGAATTATCAATTCATTTTTATTAAATTTTGGACACATTGATACAACTTTATTATTAGGGGAACGCATTCTTATTGTGAAGTTGATAATTTCACAATAAGAATGTGTTCTCCTAATAATTATATTTAAGACTAACAAAAACTTATAGTACTACCAAAGATTTGCCATGCTATATATATATACCAATTAAAATTATATATCAAGTGATATAATTCATTATTAAAAGTACCTACCAACATGTAACCGTAATTCTAATAATCATAATAGCTAATTCAAAAACAAATTAAAATAAATTTAAAACGCTGATGCAAATGATCAAAAAGCAATAACTAACTAACTAACTTACCATCACACCGTTTCTTGCGTCAGTTGACAAATTGCCGTTAGATATAATTCCATTCAATGCGCCGTTCACTTTATTTCCCGCACTCACCCTACTTTCGATATCATTTTCAGCCTTTCCGTTTTTATCAAACATACTTCTCGAATACACAAGCTCGTCTACTTGTTCCAAACATTCATTACCTGCAAGTATTTAGCACGTTGTCTTGCTTTCGAATTGTTGACATTCATAGTGAGGTCGCTTTCCTTGCATACATCGTACATTATACTCACTAGACTCTGTAGTTCTTATACTTTTAAAATCAGCAAGATTCATATTTACACAAATTAAATAATTTGGAATCGTTGTAGAGCGTGTAAAACTAATCAAAAAATTATAAACAACCAACTAAATTTAACTACGAGTCCCATTCTAAAATTTTTTCCTAAAAATTATTCGAGTAAATTTGTATTAAGTAATGATTTGAGTTAGGTACTAAAAAAAAAAAAAAATTTTTTTAAAAATAGATTCTGTCAAAGAAACAATATATGTTTTAGTTAGTTATGACATCCTGAAGAAGAAAATTGTATTTTTCGAAACCGGTAGATGTATTTAAACTCATTTTAGTGGTTAATAAAACAAAGATAAAAAATAAAAATATCTGTAGTTCTTATTCATTATTCGCCATTAGTACAGCATTATCGGCGTACAATAAACAGCATACAATCAAATCGTCCATTGTTGCTCCTACATTACATTACAGTTCTTTCACACAATTATCCATATACGAGTTGAACATGGAGACATTACACAACCCTATAAGAACAAGAAGCTATATATACATTTATATGACATTTCAGGTATGCAGTTTAAAATAATGACACAATTATCGCAGTCAGATCTCGTTAAATTACGACTTGACGTAGAATCCATGGATGTGAACGTATTCAGGACATCTTACTCATTACGCATAAAGGATTCAATGATTATCGCATAATAATACAGCTCCATTTTGTGCCTTTTATTTACTGATTTAAGTCCACCGCGTTCTTTTCATGGATATTCTGAGGTTTTGGAAAAATTTAGTCAGTCTGATATTACTCCAAGATTAAGACAAAAAACGTGTTCAAATCCTGATTACACAATACAAATTCAACAATCTAATCATAATACGAGGGCCAAGTAAAAAATAAGGTTCCTTACGCTGTACACTCGCCACGCGAGATGCTAGGCGAAATCCGGCAACACCGCCTTGATTGTTGGTCCCTTAACTACATCCCCACTACCGGGAGCAAACGCTGCGACGCTCAGTAAAGGCCTGACAGCCATCCGCTATGGAACCCGCCATCGCCGTTACCGCCAGGTGTGAAATCCGTTCGGTGATTCGATTTTTAAACGCGAAGAAGCTTAAACCTGTTGAAATTCATCGACAGTTGGAAGAAGTTTATGGCACAGCTTGCATCAGCGTCCAACACGTCCGCAAATGGTGCAGGGAGTTCTCCGAAGGACGCACAGACGTCCACGACGAGCAAAGGAGTGGGAGGCCATCGGTGTCGGACGAAGTCGTGGCGAAGATTGAGCGCATTCTCCTCGAAGATCGGAGAGTAACGCTTCGGGAGCTTGCTGTCCAGGTTCCTGAGGTTTGTGAAAAAACCATCGACAACATTTTGACCGATTATACTGACCAAGGGCGTTAGGCTGCACCACGACAATGCTCGCCCGCATGTCTCTCGACAGACCACCGCCCTACTGGACAAATTCGGCTGGAAATTGCTTGACCATGCCCCCTACAGCCCTGATCTTGCTCCCAGCGACTTTCACTTGTTTCCGAAATTGAAGCAACACTTGGGTGGACAACGCTTCAATACAGATGAAGAGGTGAAAGAAGCGGTCACCAAGTTCATCGGCGGCCTAGCGGCGGAATTCTTCGAAGCGGGTTTTCAGAAGTGGATAACTCGTCAGGAAAAATGCATAGAAAAATCAGGAGACTATGTAGAAAAATAGAATAAAGTACAAGCTTTCAGATGGTTTACTTATTTATTGCAATAAAAAATACCTTATACCTGAAAAAAATGTAGGAACCTTATTTTTTACTTGCCCCTCGTACACATCTAGCATTTAGCAAGATTTATAGCCATAGGCAAAATGGTTGCCTTTTATAATGGGATGTGACATTTAAGGATATTGAACATATTTTTTAGAGATAACATTTAAAATCAGCTCTATATACTCACAGATAAATGATAACGAAATATTATATAATCCAAATTAAATTACTTCTTCAATATTAGCAAAATTACTTTATGCCCTCATTTTATATAAATAATTAGACTAAATACTTTGTTAAAACAACAGTTTATTGCTTATTCGACACGTTTCGATACCTATGGTATCTTCTTCAGGAAAAAATGTTTACTAAAATTAAAACTACAAGCATAGATAAAAACAAAACTATAAAGTGGTGAATAAGTAAGAACTTTGTTTTTATCTGTGCTTGTATTTTTAATTTCAGTAAACATTATTTCCTGAAGGATAGGTATCGAAACATGTCGAATAATCAATAAATAGTGGTTTAAACAAAGTATTTTATCAAATTAAATTAATCTACTAAAAAGATATACAGAAAAAAATCGGTTGCTACCTGGATAGTTGGACCTCTTGCCCGGATAGGAAGTATTCAAAATAGTTCTTCGATAAATAGATTTTTTCTATACGAGTATATATTTATTTAATTTGTATTAGTAAATATACTACAAATGCATCTAGGGAGTTCCTTTTTAGTAAAATTTCTTGAATTTTGGTAGGTAGTAAAATATAGTTAATTTGTAGGTATAACAGAAGCAATAAATATTGTAGCATGCACGGAGAAAAGAAGAAGCTATGCAGCAGATAACACGGTACTGTCATGAATCCGTGATGACCCCAACTCACTGATGAAGTAATCTCACGGAGACGGAACGGAAGATCAGAGGTCAATTGGATTCTGTCCCGAGTACGAACGGTATCGGTTTGGTCCAGATTCCGGAACCAGATTTCAAGAGTCAACAGCAGAAGGTCACGGGGGATTGCTATTGATAACTAAAGGTCGTAGGTCGAAGTTGCGTTACAGGTAAAGCTTTCGATGCCACATTAGCGTTTGTAAATTTGTTGAAATTTATCTGGAAACACGTATAGCTGTAACGGTAGTATGCAGTTTGAAAACTGTTGGCAAACGTTATATAAAATATAAAGGGCGACTTTTAATAAACACTTAGGAAATAATTCATTTAAAATTAGGCAAGATAAAAATAAGATCAATTAATAAGAAAACTTCAGTACTGCAGATTTAAGTAGTACTGCAAGGAATTACATTCAAAAGATAAGTAGGAAAAAAAGAAAGATAGTAAAAAATAACAGAAACAGAATAACACGTACATAAATAGATTTATTTTATTTTTTTAAATTTTTTTGTAGTATTAATAGTACATATGAAAAAAATAAAGCTAATTGCTTTACTAGACGTAGTCTGTTCTAAAGCAATTACCTGTGCAGTTTTTTAAAAGTTGTAAATGTTAAGAGGTAAGCAAGTATAATGTTAAGTACGTTATGAAAAGTTATGTGAAAAAAGTATAATCAGAAGTTATAAAAAGATATAGAAAAAAAAGTTATAAAAATATTATTGTCAGTAATATACAATAGTGGGAGATAAAAATATGTGGGTAGTTAGGTTAGCACACATGACAAATTAGTTTTATTTTGTTGTCTACCTACATCAAGCAACCACTTTGTTATTTTTGGTTTGAAGTAGTTATCACTTTAGACCCTTTAAGGTCTTAGTGGCAATTTGTTAAATATTCTCGGAGCACAAAATAAAAAGTTCGTTGAACGAATTTTGTATTAAGGCTTTGCTCCTGGTTTCCTTTGGATCGGATCGTGGAAGTAAGATGGTGACAGATAGCAAACTTGGAAAGTTTATTTTTTCTGTATCTAATACTTCAACAATTATAGCTATACAAAAATGCAAATAAAATAAAATATAACAACATATTTTGATTAGTATTGACATTCTGAAGAAGAAAATGGTATTTTTCGAAACCGGTAGATGTAAATACTCAATAAATACTTTTATGTTATTTAACTCAATCTTGCTTTACTCTTTTTATCTTTATATATTAAAAATAACACTTTTAGTACACTGGAAAATCACTGTCTGCTATAATACAGTAAAATAATAGTGGAGCCGGCAGAGCACCGAATTACATGTTCTTATTTTGCTGCAATGTTTTATCCTTATTTTTGTAACAGCATAACACACTATCAGCATTCAGCCAGCTTCCTTCATGACAATGAGAGCACGATCTACGCCAAGAATTTATTAAGTGCCATTATATTTATCCAGACTGTCGGATAATGGAATACCTCGCGTTAGGTGCGAAGTATCGGCATGACTCACTAAGCGCTGACACTCAATCCGTGTTCCAGGTCAGGCATTGACTGAACCCGCGACTGCAACGGGGCTGCACAGACCGATGTGTTTCAATCACCGGCCCCACGCCACACACAATATATCGGGGTTAAACGGTGCGCGCCATATGGCATTTTCCGTGACCTACACTGCGGGTCAAAGTGCCATCGGAATTATTGCCGCGAGACACTATGGACGTCCGACAAAAGTCGTCGCGGTACGAAATAGATCGCCGGATAATGCAAGATAACCTTTCAGATAAGATTAACCTATGATTTATCTATAATAACAATTTTTAATGAGGTAGTTATTATTTTTTGAATCTCGTACGTCAGTAAAATACAATAATACCATTGTTTTTTAAAACAGAACAATTCTGACAGCCGATAATTAGATATAAAAAATAATATAGTCACATTTAGAAATTATGTTGAATTCTCAAAAAATTCTTAATAATATTGATTATTTTTTCTCGAGAATTTTTTATTTTGAAAATTCGCAAATCTTCTTTCTCGAAAAATTGTTTATGATAATCTCGAGAATATTTCAAATTTTTGCATTCTAAATTAAATCATTGTCCGAAATATTGCAATTTGCATGTCAGGCACGAGTCATGTATTCGTCTAGAGCTGTGGTGGCAAACCTAGAGCACGCATACAAGATATGGCACGTACAACAATTTAGCTGGCACATGAACGATTGATTTACAGATTAAACTTTTTTTCAAATATCCTGGACTACATCCAGAAGTTGTCTGTAGATGGTCTGCATTTGCATGGATTATTTTTGTCAAGGCTTTCTTCTCTGTCTTGTTCAATTAATTTTTCTCTCAATAGCATGTTTAAGATATGCATTCTTTGCTATCCATTGGCCCATTTTCATTTTCGAAGGTTTCTACTATATAAATCTATATTTGAACACTTCTTAAAACCTTCTCGTTAGTAGTTATCTAAGTTCAGCTTATTCTTCTCCATCTCAAATGATTTCAACCTATTATTCTATTATCCATGGTACACTGCTGAGCTTCAAATGTAGGTTTTAATGAATCGTTTAAATATTATTATTTATTATTATTATACACGTCGCCCTATTCAGGCATTCATATACTTTGTAAAATAACACAAAATTTTATCAGTAGTGCAATACACAAAGAAAAAATTACATAATATCAGCATGTCGTATCACAATAAAAATTAAAAAAAATATATATACAAAATGTGAAGTAAAACAATCTATCCGTCATCACTGAATTGAGACATAAACAATTGTAATAATGCAGTCCTATATAAAGAGTTAAATTAACAGCAAAAATGTCGACTACCTCCGCATATTCATTTCCCAAAGAATGCATTCTGGGGACTGCGGAGTTAGCTAATGCGCGAGTTCTGACATTACCACTGTAATAGAACAATGAATTGTGTCACGATGACCTCAACGGTGCGGTCATCAAGCAGTCCAACAATCTGGGGGCAGTCTATCATACCATTGATGATCCCGTATAGAAATATCGTGATCGGCCATCGTACGTCTCACTGATAATTTTAACAATTTCAATCCTCAAAGCGTGTATTTAATTTAAAATTAATGAATCTTGGAAACATTCGCTGGATTCTTTCAACCGCCGTCGAGTGAACAATGAAGTGTGGCGACCATATGACCGAATTATATTACTAACAAATTCTGTTCCATATTTTATATATTGTATCCCGGTAAAGCTTCAGCCTAAACTTCTGGATAAATGGTAGGTATACAAAACATTTGCGGTCGATGACCGTATAAATACCTTTTTTTTTTATTTGATGCCCTTGATTTAAACAAAACGGAAAGAAGTAACTTGTTAGTAGAACGCGGCGCGATGAGAGCACACCTCTAACGATTATATTTAAGATAAAACGTATTTTGTCAGTCATAAATGAACAGGACATCCGCTATTTTGCTAGATTGCCTATGTTTTGTAAAAGATCATGGAATACATATCGAGCATACAAAATGCCAGTCATTTTCACATTGAAAATTGTACTAGAATACGAATTTATGTTATAAGTGGACACACTTAGTAGGAATATTACAATTATTTAGAAATTACCCAGACTAAATAAAACAGGTATAGCAAAAACCTTTCTTAGAATATAATCAATCTCGTCATGATCAGCCGTTTCTTATTCGCTGTTGAATGAAGGCGTATTTCCGCAGATTAGATAATATCGTCAGTCCAGCGGGTTTCGGGGCGGCCTGTCGGCCTCCTCCGGTATCACTGGATGACTGCATTCCGAACAATGCCAATTCATCTCAACATCCCTTATGCGTTCACTCTTTTCGCAATGTTTTGCAGTCGTAGCGCTAAAAATAAACATTGGATACAGTCTTTAAAAACGTTTATCATCAATCTTGCTCAGAAAAATAATTCGTAATTCGAAGGTGAAAAAAACGTAATTCGTAATTCGAAGGTGAAAAAACGTAATTCGTAAATCGAAAAATTAACCAAAAACGATTGCCATCTAAATGAATATCAGTATGCACTATGATATTAAAAGCGTCCACTGATGAATTTCACGGTCCGCTGCAATCAATCTCTTCTCTGCGACACGACGCCAGTGAGAAGAAAAACACAATGTTTCCGAGATGCGATCAAACACATTAGGCACATTTACATATTTAAATTTTGGCCAAACACAGTGAGTAATCAAATAGGCATTTGCCCGAAATCCTGACACTGCTCCGCATTTGAATTCCGTAATTCTCGCGATACAGATCACGACAACGACGTTCGGATGTACGCAGGGGCATGGGAGAAACAGCGTTCACGTGAATTTCTTAAGTCCATTGTTTCGGCATTATTTAAGTGGCAAAACCGCAATTACAAGGCAGGCAATGATAATAGCAGATGGCTGGCTGCCTACCGTTACGGATACGGGAACTATTACGCGGACGTCGGGGTCAAATATAAAGTAATTTAACAAACCGCTTATGAGGCAGATGCGGTCTCTGCAGTTAGCGCTGACGTGAGATGAAACACGGAAAAAAAAAGTGACATACTATACGTTGGCATTGAATATATATATAAAAACTTGGAAATATGAAACTAATACTTAACATTTTAGTGATGTGTCGGTGTACTTTAAAATACGAAATAGATGGATTAGGTATATAGAGATTAACCGAAGAGAATTCATCTAGCTTCATGATATTTTTTACATATCTACGACAAGAAAAAACTGTTGATTATACAGAGAAGCAACAATTCTTGGATCCTAAATCGAATTTTGTTCAACTAACATAAAAAATGGCAAAAAATGTGTAGAATAATATTTTTTTCTTCCGAACAACTTAATAAATAAATACCCGATTTTGTATCTAACTCTATTTATGCAGACAAATTTGAAAGCAAGTTTATTCATTACAACGGAGAAAAGTGTAAATTTAATTAAAAATAACGCAACATTTTTTAGTACAAAAACAATTATTGCAATGGTGGCAAAGTTGCAATTAACAAATGCTCTTTAAAACATATTTGTGTATTTTAGAAATATTTTGTGAAAATGATTTTAATTTGAAAATCTCCGCTTTGGTTATAAAATCAGATGCAAATACGTTTATCTTAATTTAAATTGGATAATAATAGCGGTTTTGCTACTAAACTCCTCATATAAAGCATTCGAATGAGAAGATATTAGAATGAATATAGAAGAAATATGACACAATACGAATAGGTTTAGAATGTAGACTCTAGATAATGGACCATTGCGAAATAAAAAAAAGGTTACATAATAATGACGTGCACTTAAAATATTACCTGCATATAGTCATACTGATTTTACCATAAACGGATGTGAAATCAGTGACCATATAAGCTTACAGATCATTAGACTTTTTCGATTTACTGAAAGTTTAAAAAAATTACGTAATCACCATTCGTATTTCGGTTATTGTGTGAAAGAAATACCGGGTGTTAAAATTCAAATAATAATTCGAAGTGAATTAATTTCGCCTTTCCGGTACTTGATTCGCAGATATTGCTCAAAGCGATGTATCTAAATAATAATCCAATTCGATAATATTATGAATGAAAAAAACATTAAGAATTCTTTGAGACTGGCCGATGTACGAATACAATTTGGATTAAGTAAGAAGAAAAAAAAGATTTAACCAATCAATCAGAGTTATGCTGGCAGTCATTTTGTGAGGCTGTTGAATGCTCTTGAATGTACGCGGCGGAGGGTGTTCAGCTAATTGGCCGATTGGAAAAAATAATGTGTTGCTGGTTCGAGAAGCTGAAGGTGATGAAGCAGCGCGCATGGTAGAGGAAGCGCAGCAGATTATAATATGACAATACTGGTAATGATGCAATTAACGAGGCGCTCCGCTCCGGTGAAGATGCTGGACTCAACCGCGGGATAGAGATGTATCACATTCTTGATATCGACGATAGATTACGACGATGGCTATCTTCACTTTAGAATGAAATACCATCAGTGTCTATTCAAGTCCGAAGACAGATAAATTATAATATACAATCTAGCATCATATATGATCGTTCAAAAGACGGAAGTAATACAATTTTACTTCGAATTGATAAATTACATTTTACGAGCATTAATCCTATAAAGCGATACATTTATATGTATTTTGTGAATTTTTAACACTGTTTAAATTTATCTGTACTTCAATTTAAAAGAATAATATAATGTAATACCACTTCTCAAAGTTTTAGTGTATCCAAACAAAATGATATATTTTCATAATTAGGAGAACACATTCTTATTGTGAAGTTGTGATTATTCAGAATATAGGTCGGTGATATTTTAAATATGAATTAAATATAATATAAAATTTGTCGCTAAAAATATCGTCGCTGTAGCATAGTTGGATAATGCACCTTCCCAGGTTCGAATTCCGGTTGCGCAACAACAATATTTTACGATAAAATTGATTTTACATGTATATCTTTCTAATTAATATATTTAATTCATATTTATTTATATATCGAAATTATGTGTTGTTTAAATTAATTTATTGAATTATTTAAAGAGTGCATTACATTATTATTTTACAGACAAGATTTACATATAAAAATGTGGAAAATAGTTGCGTCAGCACAGGCATGGCCCATTGAGGCTGGCATAATAAGCGCAACCGTGTAAGGCAATTTATGTATAATAAATGATAATAATTTAAGTATCCTAACAATTTAATTATAAATACAATAATATCCATACACCTCGCATCCACAGCCTTGGCAATCGTACATAAATTTAATTTGTAACATAATATAATCATATATTGTATTACTTCAGTGATGTAAATTTAGTTAAGACAAATAGTTTTAATTATTTCTCCAAATATATTAATATAAATTGGTGCTAATAATAGCGCGGAGTCGCTTTTTGGTTATGCAATGTGGCGAACGTGTGTAACCGCCGGAACGGTAGCGTTACATATTAAGTTTACCAAATTGGTTAAGTTAGGTTATACTATAGTGAACGACTACCTTTTTTTAAATTAAACATTATATTTTCAACAATGAAAACTATGTTTTATAGATACGGAGATGTTATAACACAATAACATAACTTTCCGCCTGGATCGTGTAAGGTGAGTCAGGGTAAGTGCGTCTATAGAAGAAGTGCATCTAAGTCTCTTAATAACGTTTAAAATTGGATTCCAGTGCCGTAATCTATCAAGAAATGTTATAAATCAATATTTAAAGAGACAGCTCAGAGATGGTGCAGATCCAAACATTAGTTTGCTTGTAATACCATTTTAAATTATGACAGTTGTTTGATGTCAACTTGCGAGTTGTGTATGCCTTTTCAATCTTTTGTATATCTCGATAATCTTTTGTGCCAGGACGCTGATGTTAGGAAATTATCTTTATTTTGAGTTGTAGTTTGTGATGTATATATTAGTTTTGTGATTACATTCGCGGATTACGTTTTATAAGACCAGATACATTTACCCCATGAATTTCACAAGTGCATCATCCACTCAGCGGTTGGTATTGTACCCCATATATTTTTGTATGGAAACTTTCTCAATTAGCGATGTGTAGACAGTTTCATTATTTTTTTAAAAATAATTAATCAATTTCAATCACAATGATGCGTCGCACATCTCCCGTCTAAGCAATTTAACTAGATTTTTTTTAAAACTTTGCACGTTTTACCCGTCATTAAGGACCAAAATAATTAATTCGTATTGTCATTAAGCAGATCAGTAAAGATATTTTTCATTATTTTAACAATTTGTGAGTAATAATACAATTAGATGCTTTTACCCCAAATTTGGGGTAAATGTATCTACTCGTACAATTTTTATAAAATATTATAAATATCCGCTATCCTGAAAGTTAACATTCTAATTATTAAATACTTAAATTAGGAAATGGTTAATGATCATTACATAAATGTTTCCAAGTCGTAGCGTAATCTTACGAAGTTTGAGAACAGTTCAATGTTTATGTCGATAATTTATATGTTGCACTTACCCCGATTAACCTTATCTATATTTACCTACTTTATCCTTCTCCCCGGCTCTCATTGTGAGAGAGAATTCATTATATAATAAACGGTGCGTAGGCGGTTACGTCTCATCAAATCCGTTCCCTTCTCGATGGCAGTAACTTGATTGGAATACGTACAATGGCTACTTGTCATAATGAGCTCCGATAAGGCTGGTATCTTGCACCGTCAACGAGGAATAGATATCTCATAGTGTTAAGTACTTAACTTCTTAGTACGTCTTTAGTGTACACCTCGTAATGTGAAGGTCCAAGAAATAAACTTTGTAACAATTCATCTTTTATTACAATAAGCTACCATTTAGTACAAGGTATATCACTAGTATAGGTCAAACTATTAAGTCGATGAACCGCAGATAAAAGAGGCGCGCGCAGTCCTGCGCGCCGTTTTTATAACCACACATACCCGCACCGGCGGTGCGGCACAAATACACGCATACACACACCATACAAGAACATCACACATAGAGACAAAGCTATTTATATTATATGGGAAGTATGGGTATTACTTATGAAACTGTGATCACAGTCACAGTTTTCAATTACTGATATTATCGAATACCAATCATAATCACACCAGTGAATCAAGAGTACCATTTTTTATTATCACTAATAAGAAGGAAGGTTATATAGGACTTGATAAATACTCCAAATTATAATATTATATTAATCCTTTTTTTACATTAGCCTATACAATACAATAGTAAATTTATGGCAGTGTAGGAGTTGTAGTGTGGATGTTGAGGTTATTAAAATATGATTGACGCATTTTGTTGCTGTGACACAGAAACTTCTAACATCTTCTTGTCTCACGCGTATTGCTTGTATGTCGTAATGTAGGGTGTCTGTTGTAACTAGAGCAGGGTGTAGAAATGAAAGAGCACTTACAAAATTTCGTGTATTGATGTAATGTATTATACAGTTAAAGTCGGCTCGCTCGGAATGCTGTTAAACGGAAATGTCTATGAGAGGACGGTCTGCGGAAGAGTGATCGCTAGTTGCTTGGGCGGTATCCGTCTCATGTGCATACTGTTTTATTGCATCTGCTGATTGGTCGCTTTGGCTTGGGCTCTACATGGTTGATAGGTGAGTCAATGGGCGCGTGCAGAGTCACCACAGTATTAACAATTTTAAAGTAGTTTCAGCTAATAAAAGCATTTTTTAGAGGTTAAAAAAATTCTAATCTCTTACGGTAACATGAATTGACAGCATGGCTGCGTAAGGGTATTTTGTATCACTGTATGGAAAAAGTTAAAAGAGCAAGAGAAGTCTACCAAATAATCTACCGTCTTACTCACACAGAGTGCACAACGCCGATAACTTTCCATCAAGTGTTTACCGCTAAGGTCACGGCATTACTCCGAGCAGGGGATATTCACTAACTCACAGTAAATACTTCCCATTGTTCTGAGATGGTACCGCTGATACCATCGGAAGACACCAAAGTTGCGGTGTGTGAATTCAATGAAGCCTCCGGAGGTCGTAACACCGCTCGGTATAATAATGCGATAATTATTATTTCAACAAGTCATGAGTGCACTATTAAATGTGCAGAAAAACAGCTGTGCCAAATAACGATTGATATAATTTAACATATTTTAGATTGGTAACAAAATCATCATTATTAGGCCCTGGTTTCTGGAGAATTCACATTTCTATGCTGAAATTTATCATTTTTATTATTATTTTGAAATTTTAACAATTTTATATAATATATGTGTTTCGGATTCAAAAAACACATTTTTGGCGCGTCTTGCGATTCGGCCGCGATTCATGTTATTGACACCTTTCGCGTCCAAATTCACACCCATAACTTTTCCTTAATGCTTGTTTTGTTAATATGAAATGTGACCTTGACGTCAGCAGACGCCAACGTGATCGATATTTGTTCGATCGCGATAGCATTCACGGTGTGGATTTGTCAGCTCCAGTGCACAAGCACTGTATTTGCGATCTTGTGTTTGGTGATCATGTAGTGGTTGTTGATTGTGTGCCGCGGGTGAAGTTGTGATATCGCCATTTTCTATCAGAAGTGGAGATCTGCCCATGTGCTTGCCGTTCGTGTGATTCTCAGCGGTGACTGCAGGGCTGACAGAGGCGTCATACGCAAGGTAAGGCGAGCAATTCTTCAGAATCCCGTTTCCCCGAGATCACTGGTCCTTCAATTGGAACCCCTATCCCATCATCGACCCTTATCCCTTATATCCAAGTTCCTTTATTTCCTTCCGTTACCCTCCCCTGCAGAGATATCGATTTAGGACCGGAATTGTCGTAATTCAATTAGCGGGACGTTCATTAGATCCTATCGGCGCAGGATTACGTCTTCATTACAATATGAGTTACTTGAATCTGTTACAAAACTAAAGTAACATATTTTTGTGAATCGCTCCAAAAGAAACTGGCTCTTGTCCATGGAGAGGGAATTTCAATTTCAACATATAATATACATTGTATAGCTAAAAAAATAGTTTGTTATATGTAGATTTTTTAAAACAGATTTGATTTTAAAAATCAATTAGGCAAGCCTGTTTTAAGGCAAATTAGCAAACAAATCATATTGCACAAAACCAAATAAATCAAATTAACTCATTGAATACCAGGCAAAAGACAATTAAAATACAAAATTAAAGTACAAAAAAGGTGTACAGCGGAAAATTTTCAAGTTTAATATTAAATAAATAAAAAACTACTATGTTATTCTCTAATTTTATTAATACAAAATGGAGTTTAACGATGCGGATTTAATGTTTTATAAACAATATCGTCTAAATGCCGTCCATTTCTCTCAAAACACTCTTGAAATCGGACTCTTAAATTTGCGAACACGCGGGAGCAAAGCGTTGGTTCAATGGCAGCAACTTCACGGCGGATATTTTCTTGTAGGGCCTGAATTGTTCGAGGAATGTTGCTGTAAATTCTCGACTTAAGGTATCCCCACAAAAGAAAGTCGCACGGTGCCCGGGGTATGTCTCCGTACTTGCTGATTAATTTATTGTAAAAATCTCTCCTCAGCTGCTCTATTTAAACTCTAGCTGTGTGTAACTCTAACTCTAACTATAACAGCGAGACCCGCCGGAGACACTGATCATTGACATATATTGCACAATGAGGAAAGATTGTAAATGAATATTAATATACATTATTATTTTTTGCTAATCCGTACTGCTGTCTAGCGGATTTCCTTACCAAAACTGGCAATGACACTAACAATGGATGCACTGGTTAGCGCAATAATCATAGTCATTTCTTCCCATCATCCCATCGAGAATGTCACACAACTAGCATTAAGACAATATATCTTACGAGATATTAATATCACTCATAAATCATGGTACGGTGCCAGAAAAAACAATTTAGAGTGATACGGTAGATGGCTCTTTCAAATAATGGAACGATTAAATATATTAATATCGAAAATGTGACATATAGGTTCGAAAATTTGTCGCTAAAAATATAGTCGCTGTAGCATAGTCGGATAATGCACCTTCCCCGGTTAGGAAAGAGATCCAGCTTCGAATCCCGGTAGCGCAACAACAATATTTTTCGATAAAATTGATTTCATGTGTATATATTTCTAATTAATATATTTAATTTAGAATGAATACAAAAAAATGAAAACAATTCGGTCAACGGTATGCTAGCTTCCTCACGTGTAATGTTTTGATAAGAGGCACTGAAATTAATAAGAAGTTTATATATATACGACTAAAAAGTCTCGGCTGTAATAATAATATATAATATATAGATTAATATAAACAATTCAAATGTACTTAACATACTCCTGTTCTGTACGTATTAGTTCCGCCCACAACCACATTCAGTTTTCATCAAAAACCCCCTCTCCCCCAACACCACTCTCATACCACCACCGCCTCCGCCCCATGTAGTCTATCTTCTTGTTTTAAGCTTTAGTTTATTACTGACGTTGACGCAGTAAGCGTCGAAAATGTTTTAATTAATATATAATTAAAGTGTTGTGTGAGGTAAACAACGTTGTGTTTTATTTTAATAATTTTTTCAAAAAGTTAAATTTACAAAATATTTTTCATTCTCATCTGTCTTCACACGCGTGAAACAATCTAATAATGACTTTTCTTTAATATTTAAATAAAGAAACTATAAATGTTCAATCATTAATAATATCTATCTGACGTATTATTCTTACAAATTAATATGTAATTGTAACGTCTAACTGAGTGTAGAAGCTCATAGCAACCGTAGAAAATCATTATTAGATGTGATAAGTATATCTTGTGAGAAACATTGCTTAAAAATCATTGGTAATTTACTCAAATATTTTTGGAGATATAGTTATGGTTTATTTTTTATATTCAATCCTCTTTTTCATTTCTTAGTTATAATTTCATTTTGTATACTTTTACAATGCAAAGGATAAAATGTTCTACCAAAAAATAAAACTACTACCGAAACTTGCTAGCCAAATAAAACATGTAATTAATTGTATTATATAAAGGTTTAAAGTAATTTCAACGTTAGATAATATATACAGACAGCTTCACAACCACTAATGAAGTACCTATTTTCCATAAAGTGATTGTACATGGTTAATATTATGTTCAGGCAACACAATTTCAAGCATATCTCGGGCGGTGTGTGAGGTGGCACCGTCCTGTTGAAACCATATTAATTGCAGACTCAATCGATACAATTTTCCAACATGTGACGATAGCGATCACCATTAATGGTGCCATTGCCTCTTGCATCCTGAAAGAAACTCTGCAGTAAATCTGCGTAGATGTAAAGGTCGTTGGTGTATTAATTGAGAATTTTCAGTGCCCCAATAGTGGCTGTTTTGTTTAGTAATAAAACCCGACAAGTTTTTAAAAATGAGCTTCATCGCTCATGATGATGTTTTAAAATGATAATGAATTAGATCAAATATTTAAATGACTTTAAGGTGTTGTTCAAACGTTAGATGCTTCATAATAAATTGGAATCAACTACTCTAAACGACAACCAAATGTGAACTTACAAATGTCTGCCAAACCAAAATGGCGGCCAAACAAAATCGGCCTGGAACATAATATTCACCCTGTACGTAGTGGAATTTTGTCAATCTACAATTTTAAAATGCGTATGTAAATGATTTCCGTTGACTGTATATAATATTGCGTTTATCTACAATGTTACATAACAGAGAGCGCATACTTCATACTTAATCAGATTTATAAATCATTGTTACCGACACGCGAGAATGAGTCCTACAATGCTCCACCAGCACGAGGATTGTTGGCACTTAAAGAGTTAAAAAATGACGCACAACCTCGGACTTTTATGAAGGATACCATGGCCAGGCCACAAATCTCGTAGCATTTCATTATATATCGCTTAGGAAACAATTTGCCAGTGAGAAAAGACCATACAAAAGCTACACCGAGGGCGGAGTAAAATGGATTAAATGAAATATTCAACAATGAACGTTTTATTCAATTTAACAACACCTACTGGCTTGATAAATGCAGCAATTTATATGAAATCAGAATCATTGCATTTTCGTGATTGTCTGGGAAAGGCTCGAGTCGAGAATTGAATTGAAACGAAACAGTAAAATGAAAACAATGCGTGTATCCTCAACAATACGAACAATTGAGATTTCGATTAAAATAATAATAATTTATTTATTTCTAAATTACAGTGAAATAAATAGCATCATAAAGTATTTAATATAATTTATAAAAATCATGAATTGTGAACTAAAATATGAAAATTTAACGGTCAATATAATCATATATCAAAATCATAAAGTTATCGCTACCTACATATTTTAAATTCAAGTCAAACCATGAACCCCTTTACACCCCAACTTTAAAACAATAAAGTCATATTTTGAGATCATTATGATATAATATAATATTTTCAATTCCTGCATTAGACTAAAAAAACTATTTTAAATATGAATTAAATATATTAATTATAAAGATATACATATAAAATCAATTTTATCGAAAAATATTGTTGTTGCGCCACCGGGATTCGAACCTGGATCTCTTTCGTACCCGGGGAAGGTACCTATGTTCTAAATAATTACAACTTCACAATAAGAATGTGTTCTCCTTAATAATATAAGTTGTATCAATGTGTCCAAAATTTAATCAAATGATGGAACGATTAAATGTATAAATATCAAAAAGGTAACATATGGGTTCGAAAATTGTCGCTAAAAATAATGTCGCTGTAGCTTAGTTGGATAAAGCACCTTCCCCGGTTAGGAAAGAGATCCAGGTTCGAATCCCGGTAGCGCAACAACAATATTTTTCGATAAAATTGGTTTTATATGTATATCTTTATAATTAATATATTTAATTCATATTTAAAATATCACAGACCTATGTTCTGAATAATTACAACTTCACAATAAGAATGTGTTCTCCTAAATAAAAAAACTATGTTTAAATTTTTTTTAATAATCTTATTTATTGAAAAAATATTGAAATATACTATACTAATTTAAGTTATCAATCGTATAATATTATTGCTCGCGATGTCAAGCGTGATCTGATGTTTTAAGGGTACATTAAAAGGCTATATTTTCAGGATGATACAAACCTATCGCGGATGGTGATGGAGTAGTTCAATAGGGTGCGGAAGGGTGGGTATTATTACTTTGAAATATCAAATACTTTAGCTGTTCCAGATGTGTAATAACTAACCTAAATGTTTCAAAATACATTATTTAAGATATATTTAATTACACATGCGTTATCGACACGTCCTAATATGGTAAGAATATTATATAAAATTAAAAAAATAACTAGTAAAATCAATACTAACTATAATAGAAAATATATAATGCTGATCGTTAATACAAAGACACAATTTAAAAACTATGTAAGTACGCAAATACGAGTTCTCAGAGCGGAGATTTAAGCCGCGACATTTTTACCAAGTTGTCAGAAAAAAAAATTGATACATTTGACGAATTGACCACTTAAAAATACCGTTACGTTATCGAGATGTATTCAAATGCTACTACCAACAGCGGGAAAAGATATCGGCAGATGAAATGATTTGGCAAAACAAAAATTTGATCAACATCTCGCAGCATCAAGATGGAACCGAGTCAGTGTATTGTTATCGATGTAATTATCAAATTAAGATCAGAGTTGATATAGCTTGCCGGATAATTAGCCTCTACAACATTATTATGGTAGAAAGAAACATTATATAATGAAGACGGTAAGACGCTCGACAAAAAGTTCGGGACAATGCGGATGTCCTGGGGAGTGTGTCCGAGGGGGCCAATAAGTTTAATACTACAGTGGGATTAAAAAAAAACTGTTCAAGGAACCATGCTGTTTTATGATTAGATGTTATTAGATTTTAGCCGTACGGCTGAGATAGACCGATACGGCTGGAGCGGTTGAGAATGCAGCTAAAAGGTTAATTGTTGTCAATAATTTTAAAAAAAGGTTACACGTAGTCAACGGCTAACTCTCTGACCTTTTCTCAAATTGAGACATTTAAAAATTATTACATTTTTAATGATGTTCCGTCCCTGGATATTGTTTAAACGTCACTTTTTCTGTACTAAATCTTCTTACATATTATTTAAACATCATAAACTAAATATAAAATTTTAATAACCGGCGTCTTGTATCGTAAAAGAAAAATATTTTGACGTATATCTTTGAAAAATGATCGTTATGAACTGAAGAATATTTCTAAAAAAGTAAACATAAAATCTTGTAGGTAATAATAATTACTCACCTTAACAATATTGTTATTTTAAAAACTTGTTTACATTAGGAGCAAAAAGATTACATGTCTACATTTCAAAGTCTACATTTAGATTTTATATATGAAACGATATTATTGAATTCATAAATTTATTTATTAGACTTTATTGACATTTTTGCTGTAACAGAGGTGAATATATTATAATATAATAAACATAAAATACAATTATATTGCAATTAATTATATACTCGTAGTTTATTGTGTGGGATGGAGTAGACTCCACTTCTGATATACACCGCATTGCCCTAGCTACTTTGCTAGACTGCCGTCTGTGTTAAAGTGGCGAGTTTTTTTCGTGCTATTGTGGTGTTATTTAATTCAAGTAAGATTCCACAGGAATAAAAATAAAAATAGAGAAAAAAAAATGTAGTGAGTGTTGTAGAACAAGTGAATTATTAGTGTAGACACTGTATAATGATTATTGTAGAATGTTGGATAGCGATGCTTCTGATTGATCTCTACCACATTGGATCATATATTGGGTCCATATTTGTGTAATCTTATTGGAAACGAAAGCTTTCTAGTTGGTGCTGAGTGTGTTGTATAGTTTCGGAGCAAAGAACATGTAGAATCATTGATAAAATGTCGTTGTCGCTCTCGGAACTGGCGTGTAGATGTTCGTTGTTTGTCTTGTGTTGTGTTCAAGATTTATTGCTTTTGGTGAGTTATACATACATTTAATACATATTTTAAATATTATTGAAATGATAAAGAATACCAATTAAGAATTGCCATTGCTTAATCCAGTGAGAAGTCAAATAAATACCAAATCAATCGTCGAACAATCAATTTGATCCGAAGATCATGTAACTAATCAGAAATTCTCTGTGGCTCTTCGCTGATCGATGATAATAAATAAGTTTCTTCGGAATGGACGTGTCTATGTTTGTACGCGGACAAAAAAAAAATATAACGCTAAAGGCGAATCTAAACAATAGAATTGGGCCAGGATAGGTTGCGAGAAGCGGTGACTTGCACAATCCTTCACGAAGCTCGTCCAAATGGAAAATCACTTCTGTATGTTCAGCTGGTGACTGATGGTTCTAATAGTCCGTTATCAGGTTTCGAAACCTGTCATAGTTAGCTCATTTTGAATAAGATCGCGTGGCTTTGGGAAGAAAGCATTATCACTCGAAATCGTTAATCATTTATATAACACATAGTCTATAATGAAAAATATTGTTACTTGTACAAGACATATATAAGAACTGTTCAGTTACAAAAGTTATACTGCAAGTCGATTTTTTACTCATGGAATTGTACAGCGCCACTGACGAATTTGTTGCCAGTATATATTTTTTTCTATTACAATATAATAGTACATAGATTTGTTTAATGTTTATTTATTTTGAAATTATTATTTTGAATGAAAAAGAAAATAAATTTTGGGTAAAAGGTGAACAGTATATTTTATTATATTAATATAATGGATAACCACCAAGAAATATCGGAAATATTTTAAAATTGTTTAATAATAATTATTATCACTGCGTTAAATTTACTTTTATTCTCTATATATGCGCAGTGTGTTGCGACACACCGATATTATGCATCAACTGACGTCAATTGCGTTGTTGTATTACTATCCAGCGTGAAGCGGTCATATAACTTTGTCTCTTTCTCGCTTGGATAGCGCTCACGCACACATTGACTAGTATCGGCAGAGAATACATTCTTGAAGTGTCATTATTAAAAAATCGACCCGTAGTTGGTTAAAATGAGTTTTGAATGCAACATTGTTAATTCTTTAATAATACACAAGTTGCAAATCCTAATGACGTTTTATTTAACAGTACAAAATATGAATGTGTAAGTCTTTTCTAATGTTATTATAAAAATGATAAAAAATAATATATACAAAGTTAGATACGATTCCTTTGAGTTAATCCATTCTAACTAAAAATAACTTTAAATGTTAAAACCGAGTAATAAATATATAAGATAATCTGTGGCGGTATGTAATGGATTATTTATTTAAAACCACACCATAAATTTCATGAATTCCTTTGGAAAAATTTAATAGTGTATTTCCTGAAATGTTAAAAATGTATTTAAAAATTCTCATTTCAACTCATTAGTGTTATATATGCAATCACACGATCTGCAGAGATTTTATTATCTGCAATAAAATATATTGTATCATTGTGTGGGTCGTACCATTAAAATAAATTGATACACTCCACCTAATTCGTAATATGAATTACGAATTATGTGGATATGTTAAGTTTTTAATAAACATTTTTTAATAGAAAATAAGTGTACTATATAATAAATAAATAAAAATATTAAAAATTTAATATTTTCGTAAAAAGCAATCACTTTGTGATTTGACATATAATATTGAATGAAATAACAATAACTTTGTATGGAAACCACGGAATTTATTGTACGTCAACCGGTTTCGCTTATCTCAAGCTTCATCAGAAACGTATTTAAAACTGATCATAAATACAAGAAGAGTGCACTTAAATATACATAGAGAGGGATATAGAATACAAAATTACATGTGAAGGAGAGAGACAGAATACATATATAGTTAAATAGAAAATCAAGGGAGACATAATATAAATTATATGCGGAAGAGAGAAACAAAATACATATACAGTACAATATATAAAATACAGTGCTGATGGATATTAAGTTGATTTTAAAGGAAACATACCTTAAATGGGGCTAATGAATAAATTCATTTGATTATTAAGAATTGGCGTACCAATATTTATTGCCTTTTTTATTTCAAGGGCTTCAAAATTGTCTAACCGGAAGCCAAACTCGTTTTTATGGAGGATATTGACCCCTGTGCTATTATCAAAAGAATGGTCTTTTTTAATAATATAGTTAGAAAATTTTGAGAAACCATTACTGTCCAAACATTTAACATGTTCTTTGATAAGAATATTGACATTACGAGCAGTTTTGTAAAATTTTTATTGCATTTTTTCAAAACGTTATGACTAATTAATATCTAATTTGTGTTCATAAAGTCTTTGTTGCTCTTTATCCTTACAAGTAAACTCCTTAACTGAGATCTGTCTATATGTAGAAGTAGGGGCTTCGTGCCAAAGCCAAAATACTAATATCTATATATCATATAAATAAATCATTCCACAACGAACTTGCCAGCATAATTGAACATAAATGGATGCACAGCATTGTGAAACTGAATTGGTTTGATGTAATATGGTTGGTAATTATTGTATTATAAATAGGCCTTGGGTGCAAGTCAAAGGCACCAAAATAACTTGTTTCATAACTGCACACGATATCGACAGAGTATTCCCACCTGTTAACGATGTAGCTGGTAGAAAGTAACCGCGATTACCATAATATAATATTTAAGTGATGTCAGCATCCGTATTACGTGACAGCAAAAAGGTTGATGTCTTGACTATAAAATCGGATAAACTTACCACTGGGGGGTTTTGATGCCGATGGATTACACACTTACCTGGAATAAAAAGAGAATAAAATTAATAATAATTTAGATGTGTTACATATGTAATGTTACGTCAAGGTATACATCCGATGCTTTTTAAACAGGTCCAAAAATGTATAAGTTTGCATTACACTAAGTGACAGGAAAAGAGACGTGTGAATAAGCAGTCGAATATGCCGAGAACACTGGACGAACGCAGCCATCAAAACAAAATCAGCTAGACTAATGAAATCGTCAAATACAACGTCAGATAAACTCGGGAAGGCCTTAATCCAGTAGTAGACTACAGGCGAAGTTTGGAAGACTACATGTATAGCTAACTAACTAAATTACCATCATGCTGTTTCACAGCTGAGGTACGTAGATGATAGATAATAGATTTTCTCAAATAACCTCGACGTCTTCTAATATGACCATCTTCCAGTAACTGGTTTACCTGGTCGTGCCAATGGATAAACTCAAGTAAAAGCAGACAGCACATCACGCGTAATCATGTTCAGGTTCACATGACACTATGTTCGGTTCAGTGCAACAAAAAACTAAGCTGTGTCCAGTTAGATCAACAGCTATAACAGTGTTTCCAACCACCGTCCCAGAAATGAATGGATTTATTCGGTCACAATAGAGATTTCGTTCGGCAGACTTAATGAGCAATCACAGCATCTTCATATGCCAGCCGTGCGCCTATTATAACTGGTATGATTAGATCTCATGACGTCACGTCTAACTGTAGCGGTTTACTCATAACGCATTCGATGGATAGATTAACCGTACTGGAGCGGAACGACTTGAACTAAGAACTTGAAGCAACCGCGGAGGAATCAGTGACAGGCCTTATATTCGTCACATTTTGATAACAAACAAATGTTTGCATATTCGTTAATATTTTATATATTTGTCACTTCCACCGCATGGCAATGCTGTCTAACGCAAAAAAGTGGCACCAAATGTTGCCATACTCAACCGAAACATAAATGGATTCAATAGTAATGTGATTGACTACTTCAAGAAGGTTTTAAAAAACAGGCAACGTTGGCACAGTCTTTGTTAAATCGAGTGCTACTGAATTATCAGAAAACAAAAACCTTCACTTAAATTGTCTCTTTTTAAATATTAGTAACTTTCCTCCTCTTCCGCTTCTACCATCATGTCTCCTCAGTACAATAAAGGTAAAGTTTTGACATAAAATGTATTAATTTGTGTACTATTTTTGAGGGCTCGAAACGAATTACTTGAATTTCAGTTATTTGTTTTGGGAAAGATTAATTCTATATTCGTCAAGCCTTCAGGAGCGGATTAATGACGCATATAGGGGTTTCGCTGTATTCGTAATGCAAATCAGGTAAGGTTACATTAATTGTCGTTAGATCGGTCTGCAGCACTACTCACAAATAGTGCACAGTATAGATTAGAAATTGAGACTCTCCCTGTGGAACACACACTGTATATTGGTTTTAACAGATGTTGATAGACAGACGGGGCATCGGCCATATTGGATAATATACAGCGTTGTTGTAAGGAAGATAACTTAGAAATTATGTATAATAATATATTTAATTATCTTGGCACTAATTGGCAATAACGCGCAAGACAAACCATTTAAATTTGTTTTCAGAGTAGTTCCAAATAATCACCTTTTAAATTTGTAATTAATTTCTAATTAGTTGTTACCCCACCTCTTTCTTATCCTCACCCGTCACTTATATTTACAGTTTTGTTTATGTCAATACTTGCAATTTTAGTACACATTGAATCACAGGTCCCGAAACATGTTAAGTAATCAATAAACAGCGGTATAAAAATACACACAATTTCTAAGTGATTTTACCACAACACTATATACATAATCAATATGACCGATGCTACGTCATCCAGCGTCATTTGTAAAACGATATACAGTGTTGTTGCAAGGGAGGTCTCATTTGTTTCCAGCATCGCATCTCAACGGCGTCGATACACCTTCTCGCCCATGCTGGTTAAGTTTATTTACCGCAGAGCAATTGCAATGTCAATTATTAATGATATTTCAACAACTAATGTCTTACAGAACATTGGGAAATACGTTTCACACGACCGAAAAAAAATCATTCGCTTCATAAAATAGATGCTCTTCGATGTAAAAATGACGCGTTCACGCATGCGTGAAATTTACGATCTTCCGTTCACGGTGCGCATCATTAAAAAGCGTTCAATCACACGATTTCGTAATCGGAAGTTTGTAATAATACAATCGAAATCG
Organism: Eubasilissa splendida; assembly: GCA_031772225.1. Lineage (NCBI taxonomy): Eukaryota > Metazoa > Arthropoda > Insecta > Trichoptera > Phryganeidae > Eubasilissa > Eubasilissa splendida. The sequence goes on along the minus strand of CM062857.1, from coordinate 25,160,499 downwards.
GTGTTTGCACAATATTTTACAGAGCTTCGGCGCCGACCCATCAGACCGTCCACACACGGCCAATTATATCTGGGACGACTGGTGTGATTGGCGCTGTCGGTGACTGTTACCTGACGGACGGCGTGATTGGAACGATTAATTGGAAATGATTGGGACCTCGGGAAATGGTCGAATGCCTCACAAACAGCCGACTTAGGAAGTCATTACAGATATCAAAAAAAAAAGCGTAGATGAGGTGTCAGAAGATGCCTTCGATGATTTCGATTGATGGCCACCTTCAAATGTAGATACTTAATTAGCGTGAGTGGTAAATAAATCTATTTATTTCTCTTTCTATCCTTTTGAAATCGTTTGCAGGTAATCGCTGTTAAACAAATTATTGTATAAGGATTAATTATGATTTCTTTGATGTATACAACCGGAATCGTTTTATGAGGTCGACGAACTTTAACAAATCAATGAAATATTATTTAAAATAAACAACAAAAAAAAAGCTTTTTTTTTTGTAGGAATGTATCAGAAAGTGGCGTATAAATAAATAATTAAAACTAAATACTGATTAAATAAATAATTAAAAATCAATTTTATCGAAAAATATTATTGTTGCGCTACCGGGGTTCGAACCTGGATCTCTTTTCTAATCCGGGGAAGGTGCATTACTAACTATGCTACAGCGACAGTATTTTTGACGACAAATTTTCGAACCTCTGTTACACTTTTTCAAATTAATACATTTATCGTTATATTATTTGAAAGCCATCTAGTTTTAAAAATAATTTTATATTCACTTAATAAGAATGTGTTCTCCTTAATAATTAAAACTAAATATAAATCTCGGGCAACGCTGAGTGAGAAAAACTAGTATAAATTCGATAGTTTGATAAAATATTATAATATTTATGATAATGTCACGAATTAACAAATAAAGACTGCATGCAAAACCGATTTCATGTGTTATGTGTTTGTACAATTTACTAGAAAAGAAGGAAGGAATTCAATTTTATTTAGACATTTTAAAATTGAATTCGTTAAGTTGAATTAAAAATCTCCTCGGCAGGGAATCGAATCCCAGTCTCTTGCGTATCAGGCGGGAATGCCTACTAATACTACTATTACTACATGCTCGTTACAAAGTTCACGACAGGTGATAACTTTTTTTTTTTAAAATGATTAAGCATAAGTATTACAAATTGATGTCAAGCATGTATAAATAGTTAAGTACATCAACTATATTAATCAATGTATTTAATTCTAACACAAAAATAATTTTATGAAAAAAAAGCGTAAAAAATATATATTTTATATACGCTTGTTAAAAATCTTCCTACTTTTATGTACGATATCATGTATCCTTGATTATATACTGCCGTTACATCATACAGATGGATTGAAATCTCCCATTTATTGGATAAAATAGATAGATTGAAATCTCCCGGAACTGAATTCCGAGACATCGAAACTAAGCGAAATGATTGCAACTCTCAAATCAAGATGAGAAGTTGAGAGGAAAATCGAATTGCTATAATAATGTGTCAGGATAAAAGTGAAGAAAGCCATTCAAACACATCATGATATTATTAGATATTAAATAACAATAGAAATATAAATCTACATTTAATTTTAGATTCTTCTTCATTTTCTTCTTTTAAACGGGCAATCCAACCTTCAAGAGTGATTTGTGCCATTAAACAAGTTAAGACATTATTTCATAGAAAGCAGTACAACAATATCATAGAATAGGGAATATTACATTACAAGTTAATACCATTGTCGTTCAAGAAATTTGCTATTATATAGTTTAAATGTGGCGAGTTAAGGGAAAGAAGATGACACAAGTTAACCGGGAGTTGAAAATTACCATTGACAAGATTATTGTAAAAGAAACCAGTGATACGCAATAGACAGGCAAAAAAGACATGGTCAAGGGTTTCCTCCTCGGCACCACACTCACACATTGGGGTGTCTATTATATTCAATCTGAATAAATGTGAGGATACCTGGTAATGCCCAAGTCTCAGTCTAGAGATATTTGATATTGTTCTTTTAGAGATTTTCCTGTTGGAGAACCACGGGGTGCGGGGAATAGATATTTGGATTATTTTAAGCCGTTTTCCCTTGTGATTGTGCAGACCAGATAGAATTCGTACGTTTTTTTTTACCATATTACGTCTGTCATACATCGGGATATGGAATTAATGGGGAAAAACCGCTTTCAGAAAAATTCATTACATTCTTCAGGATGACACATTAGCAAACCAAAACCAAATGTATCGTGTAAATCTAATGTTTTTAAAAAATAAAACTAGTACCTAACACAAATTCACTTAAAGATACAAAATTATTAATTTTTTTTTTAGAATAGGACTTGTGACTATATAAATGATTATTTATAATATTTAGGTTAATTTTACACGCTTTACTTATTTCTACCGTTTCTAAATTATTCAATTTAACATCAACATTGTTTATATGTAAAACAGACAATCCCAAATTTTTATAAAAATTATGATCATCTTCTAACAAATGATTGGAAAATTCTGAAAAACTATTACTATTTAACCCTTCCCAAACTATGCAGTAACACAGGTCTACCGCTCTAATCAACTCTGTTATATTACGGTAAATATACGTAACATTTACATCATATTTTAGTTGATTTGAAGGCAAATATTTACGCTTAGAAATAACTAGTGAAAAATCAATTGTGTAAGACGAATTATACAAAAATAATTATTTTTAATTTATTCTGTTGTAAAATTAATACTTTGACTAAAATACCAATAATCACACATTAATTTCATAATGGTGTCTCTTTCTCATTAATGAAATGAAAATACATAAAAAAGAAGGTTGTATTATACAATGCAACCTCCTTTACAGAACTTGATGAATGCTCCGAATTATAATATATCTTTTTTTTTTGATATTTAATGATCAATACTTAAAGTAAATTTATGGCATTAACCATTTTTTCACATTTTAAAGCTAATAGAACTCTGATTTCTTACGGTAACACGAGTTGACAACGGTGTATATCACGGTATAGTAAAGGTTAAACATCTTATTTTATGTTAAAATTTCGATCTATTTTACAAATATAGAAAGCAGTACAATATTGACAGCTAAGTTTATAAACATCTGAATTATTAAACTTATCATCATTGTCTTTGGAGTTTATGAGCATCGTTATTTGTATAAAATGCCGGTCTGATGTTTCGTGGCAAGTGCTAAGATGAATGAAATTTTAACTAGAAAGTTAATTATGCTAATATTAAAAATACAAATCTATACATAATTGATATAATACATGTGAATGTAACACCAAACACAATCAGCAAAATTTTATATACTTACACTTTAAATAATATAAATTTCAATAGCCTCCCAACACAAATAAAAGAGTTTAGAAAAAAATTAAATAAACATTTCAGAAGCACATAATTAAAAAATAAATAATATTATATAACACTTCAGAAGCACACAAATAGACAATACATGTATAACTCTCTATATAAAATTATTACAGTGTAACTCCCTCTCCAAGCACAAGAGTTATTTTTTTTGGAAAGGTAAGCGAAAAAAAACCATGTAATTTTAATAATGTAAAATACCTAATTTATATTATAAAAAAAATTGTAAAAATGTCAAATAAATAAAAAATATATATCCCGTACGTTTTACGTTCCCTTTACAGTGGGGTTATATACAAATCCGAGATAAATATCAAATGTCCTGGCTACTTTGCTAGACTACCGTCTGTGTTAAAGTATACGGTTTTTTCCGTGTTATTGCAGTGTTATTTAATTAAAAATAAAGAGTAGGATTCAACAGAGGCATATAAAAAAATAAATAGAGACAATAAAACAGTGTAGTGAATATGTTGTAGATCTAAAGAGAATCATTAGTGTATTTTGTATTGTGTTAGATGGAAGCGCATTGTCGAAACTTTGGACCTCCGACCATCCTAGGATGAAAAAAATGATAATGCAGCTATACATTACTTCACGGCTCTAACGCGAGCTTTATAATTATTAATTTCGGAGTCGTGTTGCTCTCACGGCGCATCATTGACACTGCGGCGCACAACACGTGACCCGATTAGAGTCACGTGATGTGCGCGTCAATCCTGCGCAATTGTTCGACTGTGTTGATTCAAACCGTAGTATTTTTAAAATTATTTTTTCTATAATTATATTATTTTTATGTTTTATATGCTCTGTACGCAATTCGCTGCCATAAGTGAAGTATGCCTATAACACTTTTGATAAATCACTGTTATGGTATTAATGAAAGCAATAAAACACTACACAGCAAGGAAGAACGTTCGCGTTTCTTCGGAACTTATGAATAAAACGCCATGATCAGAGCTGTACATAGTTAATGGGCTCTTTATTGTACCAAATGATATGGACCTTTAAATTGAATGCGGAGCTACAGCATCGGTTTGAAATCAATTTAAATTACATAAAAGCGAAGCGTCTTCAATCGCACTTTGAAACGAATTAGTTTTATAACGAAACGGAAACGTGCCACGGCAATGGCCAAATAGCCACACCAACTTTATATAATTATAAATAAATAAAAAAAAAGTTAAATATATAACGAAGATTCGCGGAACGTTGACCGTTGTGTTCTTCAACCCACGGCAAGGTCGGTTCAGGTTATTATCGTCAGCGTTTATCGAGTGGAGTCGCCCTCCTTCGAGGGAAGTAAAGCACGGAGCCGCGGTAAGAAGGGACACATCCGATCGATCACAGCGCTCAATACTCTGTTATAAATTAAAATACTTTTTGCGGTGCATACAGAGGAACTATTTTTATTACTGACGGACAAGGTCGTCACAGGGTAGCTTTTGCGGTACTTGACCACATTTTTATAACCGAATAAATCTTTTGCGTTTATTTATATGACCTAAGAACACAGTCAAAGAGTTTTGAATTAAAATTGATGGATATAAATAAAACAATGTTATAACTCTACTTGAGTTTATTTGCACTACTTGAATTTAGAAAGAAACAGTAACTCTCATCGACAGGTGAAGTATCTACTAATAATGTATAAGTTGTATCAATGTGTCTAAAAATTTTATAAAAATTAATTGTTAATTCTGGCGTCTGCTATCGGTTTACTCAAAAGTATTTGAGATTACGTAAAAGCAAAGTAGATGGCATTCAAATAATAGAACAATAGATGTATTAATTTGAAAAAGTGTAACATATAGGTTCGAAAATTTGTCGTCAAAAATAATAGCATAGTTGGATAATGCACATTCCCCGGTTTGGAAAGAGATCCAAGTTCGAATGCCGGTGGTGCATAACAATATTTTTCAATAAAATTGATTTTATATGCATATCTTTCTAATTAATACATTTAATTAGTATTTATTTATATTCATCCATTTCTATGATGAAAATAAAAAGTTAACGCCGAATCTATCAATAATATAAAATGTTTAAAGCTATAATACATCAAAGATTTGAAAACATAGTTAAAAAATTTATTTTTCATCTTCTTTATCCAAATCGGGTAGGGGGTTTAACTCTTCCACCGCTCTCTGTCCTCTGCGCTATGTCGATTACTCGGTGCCACTGATAGTACCATATATCTTCGTAGAGTTTCTCCATTTGCCTTTCCAAGTTCTCCTACGAGGGTCGTCCTACAAGTTTTCTTCCCTCTGGCACTGATGGATAAATTAGTTTAGGCAGTTTTTCGTCTCCCATGCGGACGATATGTCCAAGCCAACTTAGCTGAGATTTTTCTATTTTGAGCAGCAGCAGGTTCATTTCAAGTTCTTCTCGGATGATATATTTCCTGATTTGATCTCTAAACGTCACTGCAGCTACTATTATTAGATATTTCATCTCTGCAGCCTGGATCCTCAACTGATTTAATTCATTTTTATGATTTTCTGATTGGTTATTGCAAGTTAATTACTAAGCTATCTACGGTGACTATATTTCTTTGTTTAAATTTTGCGAGGTAACACTATTAATTAAATTGTTTTCAATTGTTTCAGAACGAAGAGCGCGCATCATCAGCCATGAAAGCGTGGGCGGTATTCTTATTTTTGTGGTGCGCCACCAGCGCGCCGCGAGTGCACGCCGCTGCCCAGCGGTCTGACGGCATCCAGGTCGTCAGCAAGGCCCCGGCGGACCCGTCGAGCAGTGACACGGAATCGGTGGCCTCTTCGTACAAAAACCCCAACAGCCCACCCGCCCAGCCCATCACGGGGGCCCAAGGACTTCTCGGTGAAGGGGGGCTGCTGGCGGGGGAGCCTTCAGGGGCGCAGTCTCTGTCTGGACCGTCCGGCCCTTCGGGGATCTCGGCGCCTTCAGCTCCGGCCAACTCCATTGACGAATGTGATCCCGAGATGATTGGATTTGAACTCGTCACAGGGTATGTTGTCATTATTTTCTTCATTATTAAAAGTTTAGATACATTTAGGAAAAAAATATGTCCGATTATATAAATACAAGCACTTTAGACGATTCGTGATCACTGTTTAGTTTTAGAAGAAAAAAAAAGAGTCATACATGTCTCAGATATATGTGTCATACCATCCCTGCATGTAACTTTTTTTTTGGTTCCGCCCCAATTCGTATATAGATCAGAATCTTATTAAAAATGTAATTCACTATCTTAACGCGCTTTTTAACACGGTTTCGTGACTCATTTTATACAGGAAACTTAAAAAAAAAACATATCTATGTTAAAACTCTACCATTTGGCAGTTCAAATAAAGAAAACAGAAAAATTACATTAAATAAAATCACTTTGTATGAAACCACGAAATTTATAAAACGTCAACCGGTTTCGCTTATATTAAGCTGCTTCTGGATGTATTTAAAAATAATCATAAATACAAAAAGAGTGCACTTATATATACATAAAGAGGGAGATAGAATATAAAATTACACGTGAAAGAGAGAGACAGAATACATATACAGATAGACGGAACATTAAGGTAGAGGAAAATACAATGTTGATGGATATTAAATTGATTTTAAAGGAAACATACCTAATATGGGGCTAATGGATAAATTAATTTGATTATTAAGAATTAACATACCACTATTAACTGCCTTTTTTTATTTCGAGGGCTTCTAAATTGTCCAACCGGAGGCCAAATCTATTTTCATGAAGGATATTGACCCCTGTGCTATTATTAAAACAAGCATATTGTATTTTATTTAATATAATAAGTCTAATCACAAAGTGATTGCTTTCTACGAAAATATAGAAAAAATATATTTTGTCAAATTATATGTTTGACGATATTTACACTCAAAACGTCTCCAGACTTACGTACGTCACTGTAATGTATTATATCACGGTATTATGTAGATAATCTTTTGGTTGAATATTAAATTATAGTTGTAGTTCAAGGTATAAAAATATTTCATAACTGGTTGTAGAATTTTAACTAAAAAACGAAAGATTACGAGCGACACTTTCCTTCGCCTGCTCGAAATTTACATGGTAACTATTACGTGTGAGGAAGAGCTGATGTATTCCACCAGCAATTTGCATACCGGCTCTTCGATACTGCTGCGACTATGCTGAGGACTCATAATGGATATTGACAAGCGTAATGAAGTGCAAAATGGAAATGTTACGAGTTGAAATTATGTCCATCATCGCAGTGTGGAGGTTTCATTACCCCACACGAGAAACAACAAAAAAAAAATCGAGCGAGTACAGTTAGTTATCTCGTGATTGTGTGTGTTTCGTGTACAGTTCATCGGGAAAAAAAAATAAATGAAATTTTAATAATTTTTTTATTAAATACTAATTATGTGTATTAATCAAAAATATATTATTGTTGCTACCGGGATTCGAAACATGATCTCTTTCCAATACGTGAAAGGTGCATTATCAAACTAAGCTACAGTAGACAGTACGTTTGTCGACAAATTTTCGAACCCATACGTCACATCTTTTCAAATTAACAGATTTACCGTTCCATTATTTGTGTACTTTGTTTTTCGATAAAATTGATTATATATGTATATTTTTCTAATTAATACATTTAATTAGTATTTAAAACATCACAGACCGTTTGTTCCGAATAATTACAACTTCACAATAAGAATGTCTTCTCCTTAATAATGAGATATTTTAATTTTCGAACGTGTGAACTTTTCAAAAATGTGAATTTCTAAATAGTGAATTCACGTAAATATGCAGAAGAATGGTCAAAATAAGCTAGATGGATAGAGTTACGAATGAAGATGTTATGGTTCGGATAAATAAAAATAAAAATATCTCTATAGAGAAGTATGATATATGGCATCTCAAAATGCAGCGAAAGATTGCTGAAAGTCGGGGCTCTAGAAGAAGAAAAATAATGGCTGAAGAATCTGAGACAATGATTTGGCCAGTCTACTGCAGAGCTTTTTTTTGGCCGCAGTGAACAGAGTGATGATATAGCCAACGTCCGTTCAAGATACAAGGCACACGAAGAAGAACAGTACTACATAAAATGTGTAGTCACCACTGTAACAAAAATGATGTTTGATCAATTTTTCGTCATGCTAGTGCAAAAATTTTCGCTGAAGGGGCACTCATCAAAAAAAATTTTTTTGTTCATGTTTAACACGGCAAATGCGATTTTTTTTCAATTCATTTTATCCGCGTCCGCTCACTAATGCCGTACATATCCGTTCAATAAGACAGCGACAGAAACGATTTCTAGAAATTCTAATATGCGATTTTGAATATATTATCACAAAATATAATATAATCGGCAGGAAGGATAAGGAGATTAACAAGATGACATACTACTATTATAATCGAGGACATCCTTTTCGTGTATATATTTTTTAATGAGACTAATTATCAACAGGACGTCTAATGACTCTCATAGTTAGTCCTACAAATACATATAAAAGTTCAAGATGACGACAGAAAAAACAACAAGCTAATATGCAAGTGAAGATATGGCGTAGAAGTGCCAGCGACTGTAGTAAAATTTCTAAAAAAAAAACACATTAAACAGAAATAATAAAATATGTTAAATACAATTCGCTCAGTGCAAAGCGAATAACTACCAAAGTGATGCAAACTTAGCATACGTTAATCATGTAATAAGCATGCGCTGCAATTGAGCCAGTATCGTGAAAAATACATATATACAGGATAGCGTTGAAACGTGTAAATATTAGAGTACACAGGCGCAGAAATATACATGATACAGAAAAGTAGAATTTTGATAAATATTACGCACACGTAAATTAAATGTATTAATTAGAAAGATGTACATATATAATCAATTTTATCGAAAAAATATAATAAATAAGTTAACAAACAAAAATAATGAATTTTAATCACAAAGTTAATTTTGCTAATTTCATAAATATATTGTTGTTGCTACCGGGATTCGAACCTGGATCTCATTTTAATCCGGAGAAGATACATTATCCAACTATGTTTGAGAAAACAGCACCTTTGTTGACAAATTTTCGAACCCATATGTTACATTTTTCAAATGAATACATCTACCGTTCCATTATTTGAAAGCTATCTACTTTGTTTTTACGGAATCTCAAATACGGATAGCTGATTATTAATTTTAAACCTATGTTCTGAATAATTACAACTTCACAATAAGATTATGTTCTTCTTAATAAATCTAAAAGGATTTAAAATTGAGCAAGGTCTAACTATTATTATGCAATTTTTTAAGCATACCGAAAACCCGCTAGACTGACGAAATCGTTAAATTCGGCCGCAATACGTGGCAGCAAATAATAATAGACAAAAGAGTTGGAGACACTTGGGGAGGCTTTCATCCGGCAGTGGTTAGAAAACGGCTGATATTGATCATGCTGTTTGCCAAATAATAAAAATGTTTATTTCTTTTTTCTTTTTTTTTTTATATTTTTGTTTTTAAAACCAGGCGCACATTTCGCTAGACGTTTGTCTGCAGGTATTCAGATCCATTTTATTACATTTCGCATAATCAAAACATAACCACTTATCAGTGTCACAGTTTAAACAATTAATTTCATGCTTACAAGTGAGACAGACGACATGAATAATGTAATAAAAGAAAATGAAATTTAAAGTATACTGTAATGTGCGATGGAAGAAACTAGGGGGAGGAATGGGTGGAATGAGTTAAAATCAGTAATTACACATCTGGTGAAAGCTTCTAAAACTAGAAACGCCAAATAAATTTCGATGCAGTGTCCGTAGCTCGAATTACGAGTGACTAATTTAACCAAGAAGCAGCACATCCTTAGATAGCTCGGCGTGAATGATCACGGGTAGCTAACAAGATGGATATAATTGGCTTTCGATCAACAATAGGACAGGCGTGCATGTGGAAATTCTAGTATGAAACACCGAGCAATTCGATACGTTCCTCACAATGGCAAAAACATGAAAATTATCTTTCACAGCCGTGCAGTAGATACGCTACAAAAGGGATTGAAAAGTATAATTTGTTGTATACAATGTACACACGCGCCTTTGATTGCAGTCATGATTCTCATTCAGTTCCGTTAGGGGGAAAACGGGCAACAAAAGAAAATTGCCCGTGCATCGGGGGGGGGGGGAGGGGAAGGACGGGCAATAAATCACGTGGACGCATCATCCAACCCTGAATATAATGCAGCATAGTCATAATTTGCATTGTATGCAATACCGGTCCTGCGGGAGGGACAATCATAAAGCCTTCTACTAATTTCACGGTCAAGTGTTGAGTTTTTAATTGTGTTTCTAATTGACAACACGTGTGTTGGAAAACAATGGAGATCTATTGAAAACAAGTACAAAAACATAGAGTCACCCAAACACAGAAAACTAACGCAGTACACCGTCAAGTTATTAGCTGTGAGTTTTAAGTTATGCCATATGGAGGACGGAAAAAGCTACTTATTTATTCATTATCTGTTGATTTTCGTGACTGATCTTCGTATCAGAGAAAGATTGTGGATCATCAGGTGATTGAAGGGTCCAATCTTGGATCTAGAAGCTCTGGCGCATCTCGCGCAAAGGAAACCAGCGGTCATAGGCTGATTTCTGTATCAGGTTTATTACGTACAAAAAAAAGTACCTATTTCATTTCATTTTTGTTCTTTCTACGGTGTTGGTTTTTCAATAATAATAAAATACAGTAAAATAAAAAATCGAGGTGTGTTCGCACGGAAAACTTATCAAGAGTTTAGAAAATATTTACAGGCGTCTTATATAGGCAGATAATTATTCATGTCTACTAGCTATTTACTGAGTATGGAAGGACTAGCGACCCCCTTGTTATTTCACTTAACAAAGCTAATGTAAATCGCAAAAAGATTCAATTAAAATATTAACTAAGTAACTTAATGTTCATTATTAATCCAAATACATTTAACAGGGTATGTTGGATGTATATAAGGACACGTATCTATGTATGAAATAATGTGGGAACTGGTCGGATATTCGGGTACAGATGTTCTGATTTTTCTTATGAACCATAAAAAATACGTCTTGTTTACACAAAGATTTAATTTTCGAAGAGTAAATACTTTTACTGTTGCTTAAATGTGTCATAAACTATGAGGATTTATGTTTCCACAAATAATGTGTGTAGAATGCCTCTCGTCTCGCAACTAATGATCCAAACCCCTCTCCTATATGTACACTTTGTTTCATGTCTATTCATTTACTGGTATATCTATCGATTAATCTAGGATTCAAATCCCTAACTATATTGTGTTACAAATGGAAATAACGTACGATGTTGTACATTTATTATAAATTCGAAAATATTGGCGCGTACCATATGACGTGTGTTAAGAGCAGGCCAGTTAAAAAAATATCCGGGACAAAAACCACTTAATTTAACTAAATAGCGATTCTGTCGCATGGCAGAGTCGCAGTCGAGTCACGGTACATTATGTACTTAAATCATTTTCAACATCGAAAAAAAGATATGAAGAAATAGTTTGATTTTTCATTCTGATATTTGAAAATAATTGCTTTATAAACGTACGTAAGATTTAACAATGGCCAATAAAAATGAAAATAAATGGCACTGCACCCCCGTGACCGGCGACTTTTGAAAGACTGCAGTCTCCATTCTCAAGCCAAATAATTGGAGTGACTCTCGGATTCGTCTCCTTACAGAATATCTTACCGAAATAACAAATAGATCCGTGCAGAACAAAGTGGAAAAATAATAAATGACACTTACACAATACAAATTTCCTAGTGGCACAATACGAAATAGTCACAGTCGACAAACTTGAATCCGTCACTCGAATGTGTTTAACGAGTGTTGTTTGCGAAAAAAATTTGTTAATAGAACCATAAAACGATTTTAAAAGATTCATTCTCTACATACATTTTTATGGTCGTATGATGAGACCGGAATCTCTTGTTTCGCACATCAGCTTATCTTTGAAATATCACCTTATATAATTTGACGTGTTTAGGTAAAAAGCAGAGTCGGCAAAGAAAAAGGGACCATCGCAATTGTAAATTGATAATTCCGAATGTTCGAAATACGAAAAACGCAGGTTACAAAAAAATTCAATGCACTTTTTTCGATCACATCATCATCATTATAAGCCGTTTTCTATCCACTGCTGGATGAAGGCCTCCCCGAGGATCTCCTACTTTTCTTTGTTGTTTTATTAGTTGTCATGTATTTCCCGATTTCGTTAGTCGAGTGGGTTTTGGGGCTTATTTGTTAATACTATTACTTCGTAGGAAACTCGGTATTTGGGTAATTTCATTAGCCAGCCTAATCCGCCATCTTGTTCCAAAATATCGACTTAAAATAATGTTTTTCCAGCGTACCTAAATATTTTGGTAGATTCTGCTTCATGGCGCTAGTTACCTTAGCAGCATTTTCGGAAAAGAATCAGGAATGTTATTTTCAGGTTTTAAATATAAATCACTCTTAGCTGATCGACAAATCGCTCATTAGTTGCGAGGCATATTGTGTATCGGTATGCTATTATTTTTTTGACAATAAATCTATGGGGTATTATTACAGGTATGTGTTCTCCGCTCCGGCTCACATCCTGGACGACATACCTGGAACCCTAATGTTGACCGACTGCTTGGAGATCTGCCAGGCCAACGACACCTGCCACGCCGTAAACTATGAGACTGGACTCTGTGTGCTCTTTAGCTCCAACGCTGATGATCAGCCTGGTAAGTCTTCATATAAAATATTTTGATTAAAAAAAAACACTCCAGACAGAAACGTGGTATATGTTATTTCTTAAACTCGAGATAAGATGAAATTGGAATGGAAAAATTTTAAATTTTATCGAAAAATATTGTTGTTGCGCTACCGGGATCGGAACCTGGATCTCTTTTCCAATCCGGGGAAGGTGCATTACCAACTATGCTACAGCGACAGTACTTTTGACGACAAATTTTCGAACATATATGTTACACTTTTTTCAAATTAATACATCTATCGTTCCATTATTTGAAAGCCATCTACATTGTTTTTACGGAATCTCAAATACCTTTGAGTAAACCGATAGCAGACGCTAGAATTAATAATTCATTTTTATTACATTTTGGACACATTCATACAACTTATATATTATTAAGGAGAACAAATTTTTAATGTGAAGTTGTAATTATACGGTACATATGTCTGTGATATAGGACGACCGCAAAAGACTTGGCTGCAATCAAGTAGATCGGATGCTGGAAGATAGTCCTGTTTGAAGCTAATGAGATGTACAAACGTGGATGAGATGAGAGTTGTACGTCAGAATAGAAGAGTGTGGCGCTTTCTATTTAGATAGTTATAATTTTAAGCTAATTATCATTATCACGTGATTTAAATCGACTGTTAGATGAAGAAACGCATTTAATAGTGAATCCAATTGGATGATCTGAGTGAAAAAAAAAAAAAACCACTGTAGATTTTTTTTTTTGCAATATTCTTTTATACGCTCATGTAAGCGATAAGCGAGAATATCAAGCATGTAATAAATGATTGCATATTTTAATACCATTTTGTTCGGTTTTAAATGGTCGATGAGCCAGTATGCAAAATCAAACACGATCATCTGCCACGATACCAGGATTAATGGCGAGCGATGCATCACTCTTTACAACTAATTATCGAGGACTCATTGAAGCAAGGATTTAACTAACAAATGTCCGATTGGATCCTCGAGAGATTGCAATGTATCAAAAAAAAAAGAAAGAGAAGGATTGTTTCCTGTCCGCATGATAGTATCACGAAAAAAAATAGATAACGTATACATCACACAGAAATTTTAATAAAATACATATATAAAAATCATTTCGTTTTAATACTGTTATGGACAAACATGTTTGCATTTATCATTTATTATGCTTGCAATTTAAAAATAAAACCTCATTAGAATACACATTTTTTTGAATTTCAAATGTTTTTAGATTATTCATTATTAATCCTTTATATGGTGCAGAGTCGGAGAAAATACGGCTATCAAAATACTGTTTGGTCTCAATGATATAATTTAAAAATTACAATAAGATATAAGTAATAAGACAATTGCATTTTTCAACTATTCGTGTATTATTGTATTTTCAAAGATAAACTTTGTAGATTGATATTTTATACAAATATGCAAAATTATGATATTTTTTTACGGTTACAAGGATCTCGGACATTGTGAATATAATAAAATGAATCGCGAGATTATCTATGTTTTAATTTTTAGTTGAATTATAATATTGATAATGGGAAGATGTTTCCGAATACGTTCTAACGTTTAACACAATTAAAAATATAGTGGAATAAAACAGTGTTTTAACTCAATTTATAAAATAATCATATTTATATATTATTTATTTATTATTATTAAGTGATCTAATTAAATATTTTAGGATAACACATTCTTATTGTGAAGTTGTAATTATTCAGAACATAGGTTTGTGATATTTTTAAATATGAAATTCTGTAAATTGAGATTCTGTAAAAATAAGGTAGATGGCTCTGTCAAATGATGCAACGATTAAATGTATTAATATCAAAAAGGTAACATATATGGTCGAAAATTGTCGCTAAAAATAATGTCGCTGTAGTTTAGTTGGATAAAGCACCTTCCCCGGTTAGGAAAGAGATCCAGGTTCGAATTCCGGTGGCGCAACAATATTTTTCGATAAAATTGATTTTATATGTATATCTTTATAATTAATATATTTAATTCATATTTAAATGAATCTTGTTTATACATTGAATATTACACTTTTTTACAACAACACCGGAAAAACACTGTCTGCTATAATACAATAAAATACTGGTGCAACAGGTAGGGCACCGAAATACATGTCTTACTTTACTGCAATATTTTATTCTATCATAACAAAATAACACACTATATATGACTAAAAAAATAAATAATTATTTTATACAATGCAGGTAGGTAGGTAAATTTAGCTACCGCTGTAAATAATCTGGTGGTAAAGGCAATCATACTGTAAGGCACGTCATCATCCACTGTTGTATAAAATATTGAAATAAGCCTTTGTTATCGTCTGCCGTCTCGGATGTACCGAATGCGTGAAATAACGATATTGAGCATTGTTGTAAAGAAAATAAATCTTAAATAAGGCAAACTGCACATTGTTAAATAACACACACGCTGCAGGATACAGTGCATAATGGAAGAATTATATACAGGGTGTAGCATATTTTAGGCGTAGATTATAGATATCTGTTAAAAAGTTCAAGGTGCATGAGCCATGTAAATGATGTTTTTTTAGAGGATTGTTTTTCGAATTGGTAACACTTTGGTTTGCAATTTCACCAAGAATAAACTTGGTTTGATTGATTAATTTCGGTGTCGATAAATTAGCGTTTATTTTCAAACTAACTTTCTTTTGAAGCTTGCATCATTATAAAGATTTTTTATTAGGAGAACACATTCTTATTGTGAAGTTGTAATTATTCAGAACAGACGGTCTGTGATATTTTAAATATGAATTAAATATATTAAATAGAAAGATATACATATAAAATCAATTTTATCGAAAAATATATTTAATAAAAATGAATTGATAATTCTGGCGTCTGCTATCAGATTACTTAAAGGTATTTGAGATTCTGTAAAAATAAGGTAGATGGCTCTTTCAAATAATGGAACGATTAAATGTATTAATATCAAAAAGGTAACATATAGGTTCGAAAATTGTCGCTGTAGCATAGTTGGATAATGCACCTTCCCCGGTTAGGAAAGAGATCCAGGTTCAAATCCCGGTGACGCAACAACAATATTTTTCGATAACATTGATTTTATATGTATATCTTTCTAATTAATATATTTAATTCATATTTATAACATTTTTAAAGTAATTACTACACTAGCGAATACAATAAGTATTAAATAAAACATTTTATTTATATGCAAGCCTGTTAGCCGCTACCTATCTAGCTAGGTACATATAAAGTATCTGTTCTGACATATTATATATGTCACATAGAAACAAAGCTATTATTTTTAAATGGGAAGTATGGAAGTGATGGGTATTACAGGGCTTACGATCTGTCTTCTGGTGGATTCAGTGATCATTTTACACATGTAACAAACATATTGATTCATACCTTAAATAATTATTACCACAAATTTATCCAAAATAATTTATTTAGAAGCCCACTTTAAAATTGTTTTTCACATACACCTTATATATTATATATAGAAAATAATTAATGTTAATTCTATCTACTACTTGTAATACTAATTCATTGAACGATTGCTTGTAAACTATGCCCGTCTCGACACAGAATTCTCTAGTGAGACGGGCACAGTCCAAACATATTTTTTACATTATATTATACAGTTACCAGTAAATAAATAAATAAATAAACGTTCGCCTATTCTACCCATGATCGACTAACACAACACACCTATCAAATTTTTAAAAGTTGTATATATGTTTTTACCATGTAGAAACCTTTCAAGTATTTTCTTACAACTACGCTGTCGCCATCTATGGTTTTTGAAATTTGATATTCATTCCCCTGAAACAGCATAGATGTCTCTAATGAGAATCTATTATTTAGAAGTATGAGAGCTATGTTCTATATAATATGTCTTGATGACAATGCCTCTAGGGATAAATCCAGTAATTGTGTTTTTACAAAAATTTGGTTTAATTAATTAATTATTGTTTTTAATATTCCTGAAAACTAATATATGCATCAATAGGAAGTAAGGTAGGACTAATTTAAACAAATCAAATAGTAAAATACATAAAATCAAAAAGGAGACAAATAGAGAATAAGTAAAAAAGAACAAAGTAAAAATTTTGATACAGATCAAAGACATGTAAGAAGTACCTAAGGAACAGAGTAAAAATAATATTAAAGTAAGAGCATATTAAAGAAACGGAAAAAGGAATAGATGAATAATTGGTCCATTTTATAATTATTTATTTCGAAGCATGTAAAATGTTTTTTTTTACATTTCATGCAATAATAATTAAAGTTTTTATACAAATACTGTTATAATGAAAACCATCGCTTAATTTAAAAAAAAAATTAAATAACAAATATAAAAATGCTTTTAAGAAGCCTAAAAATGTTTAATAGATTCACTAAATGATTAAAAAAACATTATTTTTTTATAAATTAATTCCATTAATTAAATTGAATTAATAACAAACGCAATACGAACGTTATTAAAAACATATAAATATTCAAACATATTCAAGAATTTTTTTATATAAAATCCCTAAACATGCACGTTGCTTGTAATATATACAATACAGTAATTAATGATGCAACCCAACGTTGCAAAAAAAAGCGAATGAAAGCCTCCAGTTTCCTTTAGAGCTTCGCCGTGGGCGGACGGGATGGCTACTTGCACCTTAGATGAACGGGGCTGATGAAGGACTAAGCTCTATAACTTCGGAGAAGCTAATTAATTATGATACAACCCCAACCAGATATGCCACGTCTACTAAAATAAAAAAAAACTGCAAACAAGACTTACTACAATTTTTATTAATTTGAATGAAATCACAATTTATGCGTAAATTTACGATTTTTCATTATCACATAAAAGACTTGGAAAGATATTACAGAAGATTTTTAGAAAAATTATGATTAAAAATAAGGTCACTTCTAATGGGTAAAAAATAGATCACTCATTTAAAAACGTATATAGATGAAATTTGACGACTTTTCAGTACTCGTATATACAGTTTACGTTAAATATACATTTTTATTTTTCCGCATTGTTACAATGTTTTCAAACTGGCAATTTTGTAACATTAATACCGTTTATCAGGATATTACCCCTTATATGGTTGTGGATGCAATAAAACTGCAGAATATCCATCGAAAGTACGGTAATTTTCACATTTTCTGGTTTTGTGAGAAACATGCATTATATTATATCATACATTATAAATAGATGGAGGCTTGTAACACTGCTTTAAAAATAACAAGTTTGAAATGCTGAGAATTGAACAGTGTATCGTAAAAATATTAAAACAAATTTTGATAAATCGCTTAGAAAATACACAGAATTCTAAGTTAAGTTAACCATGTTAATTTCACATCTAATTTCGACTTTACATATATTATTCCATTATTAAGGAGAATACATTCTTATTGTGAAGTTGTAACTATTCAGAACATGGGTCTGTGATATTATAAATACTAATTAAATGTATTAATATTGTTGTTGTTGCTAATTAATACATTTAATTATTATTTAAAATATCACAGACCTATGTTCTGAACAATTACAACTTCACAAATGAGAATATGTTTTCCTTAATAATATATAAATTGTATCAATGTGTCCAAAATTTAATAAAAATGAATTGTCTCCTATCGGACTACTTTATTTGAGTATTTGAGATTCCGTAAAAATAAAGTAGATGGTTTTCAAATAATGGAACGATAGATGTAATAATTTGAAAAGTGTAACACTTAGGTAAAAGTACTGAGTGCTGTAGCATAGTTGGTTAATGCACGTTCCCCGGATTGGAAAGAGATCCCGGTAGCAATAATAATAATTTTCGATAAAATTGATTATATATGTATATCTTTCTAATTAATACATTTAATTAGTATTTAATATATTATTCCATTTATTTAAGTGTGACATTTATTATTTTCTATTAAAAGCTATCATCTTTTTATCTCAAAAAACATTAAAAGGTTTTCACGGCCGTTCAGAATCTTCTGTGTACAGTTTTTTGGGCTAATCTACCGTGTATATCTGACCTTTCTGGCCGACACAGCCCTGATGATGGACCCGGCAATGTCGGCCAGAGAGGTCAGATGTACATGGCAGATTAGCCTAGAAAACTGTATATAGAAGAATCTCAAACACCTTTGAGTAATAATTAAATAATAGTTGGAAGTAATTCCACGAACAATTAAAGTTGTAATAACAGATTTTATCAATTATCATTACGAAGTCATCGACACTTGCAGAATGGCTCTTGGATTAGCATACGGAGTGGTAGTCCGTACCGCCTCACTGACACTTCCTCTGCTCTACGATGACGATAAGTGAACACGCTCTGGAAGCATCCACCTCTCGAGGCTAATTTTAAAATGCACCTGTCAAGGATGTATCCGTTAGAGAAGCATAAATATCCAAGGCACTCGCGCAGAAGGACGTAAGATTTTAGGATCGGAGGAACAGGCTCGGTATTAACATTAAAACCTTCACTATCAAACTTAATATGCAACGAGTGACGAGCTGTAAGTATTCATAAAATTAAAGCCTTTAGGAATTCACCATCAGACCGGTTTATTTCCGGTTACTGTAGATCAGAGTAATTTTTGTAAGGAAAATCTTTACATTTTGTAAGAATTTTAATAGAGTTGAAAACTTTATAGCTTAATACACTAGGACGTTCATTGACATTTATATTTTTGTTAAGATAGAAGAGAATATATACAATTTAATAAACAACTTCTTACAGCATTTTATACGAAATCTAAAATAATAATATAATCTAATATAATTAATAATAATTTTTCGCACACTTCGCGTGGCTTATGGCATAGACTTATCCTTTAAAGTACCCCCACATAAAATAGTTGGGAGCCGTCAAATCATATCACCAATTTTTGACATTGCGGCCGGGAAAAAATTCTCGCAAAATTTCAAGCGTAGTTCGGGCTGTGTGTGAAATGGCTACCGTCCTATTGAAAACACATATGTTGCAGGCAGGACCAATAAGTTTCCCAACATGTGACGACAGCGATCACCATTAACGGTTACAGCATTGCCATTATTATTTAGATAAAATATTTTAATGACCTCAACACGTTGTTGAGGCGTTAGATGATGCATAATAAATTGTAATCAACTACTCTCTAAGACTGCCAGATGCGAACTGACAAATGTCTGTCAAACCAGAATGGCGGTCAAAAAAAATCGGCCTGGAACATAATATTCACCCTGTAATCGACGAGAATAAGTTGTTCTTCCCTAATTGATATGAATAACAAATTGATTAATTATTATCAAGTATCGTGTGTCTACGCTAACTATCCCGGAATGTAGAAATAGTGCGTCAATTATTTTTATTTATTGTTTGCGCAATCACACAACCTTCCCGGTAGCCAGCCTGCGTACTTCCACAACACATGCCGCAATCATGGCCGGGTACGTAATGAATTTCTTGCCGAGTATAATTACTTCCTGACTGTTTTTATTCAATTTTATTTCATTACTGCGCTGCGTATAAATAATTTGTCTGAATTGATGGCATCGTCATTTCAATTAACCAAAAAAAAAAAAATTTTTTGATGCGTATTAAATTGCTCGCTTGTTACATATGTGAAACATTGTACAAATTGATTCGGAGATTCTCAGTTAAAGACTTTCATTATACACGTGTACATATAAAAGGTCAATATTATGATCACTGGTAAGGCTTAATTGATAATCGTTAAAGGTAAAACGAACGATGCTTCTAACAGGTAGGATAGCGATTGCACGTTTCAATAATAAGTGATTATTATTCATTATAAGAAATGTATTATTAATATAAGTAAAAGTTGTATCAATGTGTCCAAAATTTAATAAAAATGAATTGATAATTCTGGCGTCTGCTATCAGTTTACTCGAAGGTATTTGAGATTCTGTAAAAATAAGGTAGATGGCTCTTTCAAATAATGGAACGATTAAATGTATTAATATCAAAAAGGTAACATACAGGTTCGAAAATTGTCGCTAAAAATATTGTCGCTGTAGCATAGTTGAATAATGCACCTTCCCCGGTTAGGAAAGAGATCCAGGTTCCGAATCCCGGTGGCGCAACAGCAATATTTTTCGATAGAATTGATTTTATATGTATATCTTTTTAATTAATATATATTTTATAAATATATTGTTCTCAATTTCACCCACTTTTTTTCTTCGTGTGTAGTGCAGTGGATAAAGCATTCGCTACAAAAATAGCAAAAACGTTGGGCAGCGTTGCTTTTAATGGGAAAAAATAGATGCCTCATTAAAAAAGTAATATTATATAGTTCAAAATCAGATGAATTTGTAAATCTGATTATATCGGCAATGTGCCTACCGTGTGACTATCGCACACTGGCTGCCTTCTGAATTTAATGTGATTCACGTCAAATTGTACAGGTATGGCTGCAGTACGATGATACCGGAGCCAATCTATGATGGTATTAAGATGTTAATAATTGAATGTAATAAAATAAAAAAATTAATATTGACGAATCGAAACGAGAGTAAACAATTCTCAAAACGATTTTCAGATAGGGTGTAAATAAATAAATATCGCAATGTGAAGTTTCAGTGGTAATGTAACTTTGAATTTGATTTATATAATTTGTGTTAATAGAATCAAGCAACAGCATTAATAAAAAGTGATTTCACTTTAAAAAAAATCTTACGAGTAAAATTAGTTACATAATCGCGGGTTTAGTGTTCAGTTCACTGGGAAGGAAATAAGGAATGACATTTTATTAAATTTTAAAGTTTCCTTTGTTAGAAAAAGGCTGATTAGCGTTGTACTGTGTGTACGTAGGTATAATGTCTTAAATAAAATTTTACTTATAACTGCCGGAAAGAAAAAAATACATATTACTATCTAAGTGACATGCGAGTTGTATCTTTTAGGATAAGCGAATTTCAAAAAAATATATGTATTTGACGCTTGTGAGTACTGAATAAAAAACATAGACACCACGGTAACGAGTAAAACACATATTTATCTATGGTCAATGTATGTTTATACATTTTTTAAATACGCAAGCCCGCTATTTTTGGAAATGAATATGATTAAGAATTGATAATTCAACGTTGCCTCACGGTACAATAAGCCATTGCTCCGAATCAAATGTTAACACGGCAACAATGACACGAAGTGGATGCAGTAGTTAATCAATTTTCCGGAGCCACCGGCAGTCCGATTCAGCGGCAAGAGCCTGACGGGTTGGGCAACAATCGAAATGACCCACAGATAATTCGACCATCACGCCTCTTCCTGAGCGGGGGCGCCCCCGAAACGCGGAGCGGTTTGGAGAGAAATTACACATTCTTCTATTTGACCGACTCCGATTACCATCGGATCCTCTCTCCCCCCTCGCTTTTAATCATCGGCCATTGTTGCGTTTGATTACAATTTGATTTGTTGTGTCGAAATATTACAGTCACGTTGTGCCGCGCTTACGCGGGGGTCGAGCCGGGCTCGTTACAACAGAATGTCTTAAATTGTTGCACCGATTGCGACATTTCATTGGCCAATGTTCTACATAGCCCGATGCGTGCGCAAACGTCACGCCGCATTCCCGGTAGGATACGGACAGAGACGATACAGCCACGAAACACACGGCATACACGGCTCAGACACACGCATCATACCACTCCTGCATTTTATGTTTCGAAACAAAATCATACATTTTGTAAAATAAATAAAATAAAAATTGAAACTTTCCCAGCTTTGGTAGGCATTTACCGAAGAAAACAAATTAGATTAAAAAAAAAAAATCGTTTAAAAAATACCAGCTTCACTTATAAATTTCACCAGGGGTAACTATAATTCAAATAAAATTCAATATCAGTATTAAAATATGATGTGAAATATGCCGTAACCAATCAGCGTTATATACTTATACGGCAATTTGACACCATAGTCTAAAAATGAGAGAATTATTAACGCTATTTTTAACCATTTAGATGCCATGAGCGCATTAACACGCCAAACTTTATATATCACACCAAGGTATAAGCGTGTTAACACGTACGTTTGGACCTTGCAAACTTGCAGAGATTAAAGTCATACATTTAAATCATTTTGCCATTTGTGGACGACAGGTCCCAGGTTTTGATAAATAAGTCATGACCCTCAAGGTCTACTCTTAACCTATGTGGTGTCTTCCATTTCAAAAAGAGTTGGCAGTTAAAAGGTTAATGCAGTTTTCGTGAAATTAAACATCAGTACGGGAAAAAACGCGTGTCTTTTTCATCGAGATATTTATTTATTCTTTACAATAAACAAGATCAAAATCGTTATTTTTTACTACAACTTATCTTTCGCATTTTTGATTTCATTTTTAATATACGTAGTTTTCTGGCATTTCATTAAAAATCTTCATCGATTTCTGAGATTCAGCCTTCTTCCCGAATGACAGTCTAAGCCTGTCTTATTTGCTTTAGGCTTTTAAGCCACGATGCTCTCCTTTTTCCAGGTATCCGACATATGTGATGTAAGATCTCAATACATCTCTGGATGTCTCATAAAATGACCGAAATACTCAATTTTTTGACTTTTATTGCTTTGAATACCTACTTATTGTTCTTTATTCATTAGAGCCACAACGTCTTTATTCGTAACTCTGTTCATCTAGATTATTTTAAGTATTCTTCTTATTCGAAAAGCCACAATATTTGCGCGACTGAAAATAGTTCCAAGTTCCGGTAGCTGCCTAGTACTTACCTTCGCAAAAAAATAATTCTACACAACAAATGACATTATTTAACATGTCAGTCTCAGTATATCATTTCCACTTGCATGATGTTCGCGTTCGTGTTGATTTGCATCAATTTTTCTGAAGGAAAGTATTGCAAATATTGCAGCAGACATACGAGACAGTCGATTTGCATTTACAGATATGATGTTGTCACTTCAATGTCATTGCCGACAACCCAACAAGAGAACATATCGATAATACGAGTCGATATCGCCATAGAGTAGCGCTTTATGATTGATGGCGACCGTGACACACGTTGTTAACAAGACGATTGTGACATTTTGATCGGTAATGGTCTATTGTTGAGGTCCGGAGTTGCATTAGACCTGGCGGAGGAACAAACACCGGGCAATTTGATTGGCCAACCGCGGAGGTAATGGCAGTTCGGGCTGCCATTCAATTACCGCGGGACAGTGGATGTAATCCGTCACCGGCGCGGTGAATTCATTTGGAACACGTGACACGATCAAAGCAACAATGCAAGCTTTTGATTGTATCCGTGTTTGAAACGAGCTTACCATTTCGTTGTAATATTTTGAAATTGAATGGAAATCATGCACCGCATATTTATTTATTTATTTAAAACATCTACTACTTTAATACATTCAATATTTCATGTGTTTACTGCCCACCTCGCTTTATCTGTATCATTTGCGATAGGTTAGTTGCAGTAGGTCAAGCAATGTTGTTATTTGAAAGCCATCTACTTTTAACTACTAATGGAACCATAGATGTTTTAATTTGAAAAAGTGTAACATATAGGTTCGAAAATAATGTCGCTGTAGCATAGTTGGATAATGCACCTTCCCCGGTTTGAAAAGAGATCCAGGTTCGAATCCCGGTAGCGCAACAACAATAGTTTACGGTAAAATTGATTTTATATGTATATCTTTCAAATTAATACATTTAATTAGAAATAGACCTATTAATAATTGCAACTTCACAATAAGAATGTGTTATCCTAATAAAATATTTTCCCATTCTTCGGTCACATCATGCGTCAAAGTATAAGCCTAGAAAAGGAGATTATCCTAGACACAACCTTGGGCCACTATATGTTGATACTGACATAAAGGCCGAAAGAAAAAGAAGCCAAAAAATAGTTTGAAACAGCCAGAATGTTTACGTTTATCAGAGCATCGTCTGCGATGAGATGCAGAAACTAATATTTTCCTAGATATCTCAAGTCAAAGTATTGCAAATCTCGGGTTTCAATTTTTTATTGGATTTCTTTTTCAGCTTTGGTGACCATACTTAAAGTGGTCAAATTTCATATACACACATCTTTTAAGTGATTTTTTTCCCGATGTAAGCGACTATCTTTTTAATACAATGTTTCTCAAAGATATTTGAATAGAACATGTAAAATTGATAGAGAATCAACAATATTTGAATATGTCCAAGAACACACAATTACTGGATAATAATATAATATAAATAGTTTCGTATCTATGAGATATCTATAATTTGTTTTATAGACAATTAGTTAAACTATGATATAAGTATAAATAATAAGGTAAAACACTTTGTTTAAACCAGTATTTATTAATTTATCAACATGTTTCAAGATCAATGGTCCCTCCATCAGGATACAATTTATTGATACTAAATTAAAAATACAAGCATAGACAAATAAAAAAAAACAATTAAATTTCATTGATTTGATTGATCGATTTTACAAATGACGCTACAGTAACAAATATTATTGTCAAGGAACTATGTTGTAAAATTGCGACTTCACATAAAAATGTGACTTCTATAAAAATTAATATATATTTTTAATGATTGAACCGATAACTTTGTATCTATCCACTAATGCTTTACTTTTAATAGCAACCAGTTCCAGATACTCAGCGCAGCATAAAATTGTTATACACTGCCCTAATGATGGAACGGAACGTTCTGAAACCGGTCGGTGTTCAATAATAAAACGACATTCTGGTTAAATAGTAGAAATACTCTGTAGAATCTAGTACTAGAACTTGACCAATCATAAATTCACATGTAATATAAATTGGAAGGGAATAGTATAAAAATAATACAACTGTACAATCAGTTGTTTCTTTCAGAGGTATTTATGGAAAGATTACAATATCGAAATATATCATAGTGAAGTATCATAGCAAAACCTGGCTGGATACCAGTTTGTTAGACTTCAAACGATTTCCTATCAGGCACCGTTATATGTTCTGGTATACTCCATACACCTGGTCACCCGGACAGTTCCTTATACTGTTTTGATCGCTGTCCGTACTGCGTCGATGATTGATGGAAGCTTTATCCTAGACATAACGGACCAAATATTGTACGACGGCAATGTTTCCCCGACGAGAGCCTGACTAGAGTTGAAGAGATTTCTCCGAGACGAAGACGAAGGAAACGAAATTTCTTCATGGTTATTATCAATTAAGCTGATTAATGTCCCGACGGCAATAAAAAAGCTCGGAAGCCATATTAATCACACTTATATTAATTGATTTCAAAACTTGACAAGACGTGTAAGTTTAATGACATTGTTAACCTGTAAAACCTGTTGAATCTCATACAGAGGTTGTTGATACGATTGAATTTAAGATAAAATATGTAATTAAGTGAAAAAAATTGCAGCTTAATAATTATATAATTGAATTAATTATATAAATATAACGGGTGTTACGCACACAATTGAGTATTATTTTTAACATGACTATAGTTTGAAGAGGTGCAGTCGTCTCGCTCATGAAGAAGGTGTAAATAACATCGTCATTTAGACTATTGGCTCCACAACTCCTGGTGGGTCATGGCCTCGAGAGTTCTCGTCAAGAGACGTGCCATTTTAGGTTAGTCCTTCGCAAATATCTGCATTCTGATGGTTTAGTGACCAACAATAGTCAAACTATTGAAGTCTTTCTATTTTCATACATTTCAAAACGCTCACACAAGTAAATTAAAAACAGCCAGGTAAGGACCTATTCAGGAAATAAGAGGACGAGATTTTATGGTCTTAATAAATTGAAAGTAGGGGTGGAGTATTAGGGAAAGTAATGTTTATCCAGAATACATATTTTTTTATAATATTTGGATTCTTGTAAATCCATTTATTTATATGTAACTGAGTGGAGAAGTTTAAGCGTATGGCTTTTTTTTTAAAGACAGCTGGAGGGGGGGGGACCCACCCTTTCCCGGGTCCGGTTTAGTAGCTAGGGCTTCCTTATCGGTTCCACTCATCAAAGCTAATAAAATACGCGACATTAATTCAATTACATATTTAAGTATAAGCAGAACAAAAAAGGAGAAGAAATTCAATGTGGTTATTAGCAATTAAGATTTAAAATTTAAACCCTCCCGCGTCCCTTAAGTGCTGTCTTTATTCATAAAAAATCATATAACATAAATACATAGAACATAGTTTTACACATAGAAAATTAATGGAAAATTAAGGTGCAGTGGTTCAAGGCAGACACTTAACACAGACTTAAGCTTATGTTACACGAAAATTCGAAGAATTTTTACATAATGGAGGTTTCTCGCGTTTTGGCGTATTTAAGTTTTACCATAACCATCACAGTATTTTCATTGATTTTTTTTTATTGATTTACGTATATTAGTTTTTGAATTAAGCAGAATTTTTCCGAATATTGTTATTCGCGCAAAACGCGTCTTTTGTGTGTGCAGAAAAATATCGTCAAATGTATATTCAGCGGCGATAATGTTATTTCTCGATTATAAATGTATTTATAAGCTACAGTCGTGATGAGAAATAATAGTAGATTGTGTGTAGTACTATAAATGCTATGTCAAATAATGATGTTAAACAAAACGGGAGTCAGTGTGAAGTAACAAAACGTGCGGTCGGATCAATTGAGAACTGACGCAATTGCATTCCATCATTATTCACATCAGTAAACAGTAGTGGGAGATTATCAAAGATTCCTTTGTGTGCACATCAATCACATTCGCGGGTTAGGGGTCAGTTGAGACGGATCCATCTCGCAGGGTTTGCTCAAGTGGCGTTTATATTACGTGCAGGACTGTAAAGCATGGGGTTGGGTCGAGGGGGCGGCGCCGGAGTAGAGGAACAGAATCAGAGTATTATGAGAGTTAAACGGAATGCTGCTGTTGATGAGTGTAACAGTTCCGGTCGATATTCATTACAACTATTCTTCAACGACTTGACATTTCTTATATAGCGAAAGTACGTCTCTTTTCGTGCCTCACGGTATGGAATTAATCTATTTTACAAATTGAAAAAATTAACAACTAACTTACCATCACGCCGTTTCCCGCGCGGGGATAGGCAGAGATGATAGAGCACCACACTCTTCTGTCCCGACACATAATTCTCGCCTCATCTACATTTATATATCTTCTAATTGAGGTATCTGGTTTACTTGGTCGTGCCAAGTCTTCCGTTATATCTTTCTTATCATTCTCATCTCATTAAAAAATTTAACATATAAAATACAAATATGTGTCTGGTTTACCCAGTCTTCTGGCAAGTCTTCAGCGGACGTCTTTCATTTCTGGACTAATCTCCATATATCTTATATCTTTCTTATTATTCCCTCATTCATTCGTTCCATATAAATTTTTTTTAATCCCATCCATTTAGTTTTATATTCACCACTAATTTGTTTATTCTCAACTATCGAAAATAAATTTGTCACATATACGCTTGTGTGAACTCATTTCCACAGCATTCAGTCTTAATATTTTCTTTTTTTGCTAGCATCAGTGACTGTGCCAGGACTCAATCGTATACCGCTAGTTTGGTTTTGTTTGAGAAGTTTCCATCGGAAATACAGTACTTAAAGTGTCGTTCGCATTATTCCCTGCAGTCACCTCACTGTCGATATCTTTCTCATTCTTTATTTTTCTAACAAACGGGGCTTCGGTGTCTTTTGGTCACGACTGGAGAAATATTTCTATCAAAATCTACCAAAAAGTACAATTGCTCTAAGCACGCCGTAAAATACGAGGCGCGTTTTTTAAGTAAATGCCGTTGCCGGATATTCCGGTGTAGCGCTGCGTTTGCGATGTTGCGCATGCGCAATGGTTTCCTTCACCTGTTGACTCACCACATGCAACGTTAGAGACATTGACATAGTAGCGAGTGGTTGAAATGTTCAAGACAATACATCAGCCCGCTGCGTTTGCGATGTTGCGCATGCGCAATGGTTGCCTTCACCTGTTGACTCACCACATGCAACGTTAGAGACATTCACATAGTAGTGAGTGGTTGAAATGTTCAAGACAATACATCAGCCCACTGACTTTGCCGATTTGTTTCTTGAATGCACGAAACATGAAACCGGCTGACATTCATCGCCAAGTGTGTCCTAATTTGGCGCCAAGCGATTTCCATATTTTCCTTCATCTGAAGCGGTTCCTCGGTGGCAAGCGTTTTGATGATGATGATAAACTCAAAGACGCAGCACGGACACGGTGAACAAAAATTAGTGTCCGGTTATGACAAGTGCCTTAATAGTAGTGATGTGAAAAAATGCTACTCTTGACACACTAGTGTGATTGTGATTTATATTCGATAATATCAGTGATTGAAAACTGTGACTGTGATCACAGTTTTATTACTAATCCAAATCACAATCCACGAAATGAATTTAAAAAAAAACATTCAATCTTCATTGGCGTGAAAAACATATTCTAGCATATTAATACCATCACAAAAATAATGAAAACCCTTTAAATAATTTTAAGTTTATTTTTCGGGTCAAATTATCAGCACTCTCGGTTCAAATGCGTAAAATGTTTTCGACAGAGTCTACTAGATGGCGCTAATCACGAATTATAACGACATTCCCTCATTAATATTTTCGTTTTATGTGCACATGTAAATAAAACATCACTGATAGTGAGTGTGACTCAAGGCTGATGTTTAGCGTCCGAAGAAAGTAAAGTGTTGTAAAAATGTAGTTTCTTAAAAAAAAAAAATCCAGTACTTA
This sequence comes from Eubasilissa splendida, assembly GCA_031772225.1. Classification (NCBI taxonomy): domain Eukaryota; kingdom Metazoa; phylum Arthropoda; class Insecta; order Trichoptera; family Phryganeidae; genus Eubasilissa; species Eubasilissa splendida. Next base: position 25,130,643 of record CM062857.1, on the reverse strand, counting down.
AAAAACGCGCTTCGCAGTGTTGTGCCCATTTTAGATTTAGCGAATCAAAATATTACGATTTACTATATAAATAACAGCGCGCAAGTTGTGAAAATAAAATAGATAATATGTAAGAAAATTCTATAACTGTTTAATGGACATTATTATATGAAACAATAAAATATATTTCATTATGACACGATAAGAGATCGAAGGTTATACTCGCCGCAGATAATTTGAGCCATCTCTCCGTACAGCCGTGCATTCTTCAGTGGCTCTCAATCGTGAACGGCAAACGTGGTAACCAAAAATTACAAGGCTCATAAATTTAATATGACACGAGTTCCGATAAAAGGCGACACTTACATTAGCACGCGAAGGATCGATAAATGTTAAAATTATTTATATATTTTTATTAGACAGATTATTAACAGGCCCTTTAATAATACCACTGAGAGGCGTAAGGCGTGAGTTGCATGCAGGCTATACAATTATCAGGAGAACACATTCTCATTGTGAAGTTGTAATTATTCAGAACAGACGGTCTGTGATATTTTAAATATGAATTAAATATATTAATTAGAAAGATATACATATATGTAATTATTCACAACATATATCTGACGTCTTTGTTATTTTAATAAACTATTAAAACGCCATTGTGTTAACAAATGTTATGTTTAGAGACAAAAAAGAAAGAACTGCTGTCTGGACTTAATTAAATGTCACCTCTATGTAAGGAATGTCAGACATATCCGGCGAAAGAACAATTTTATCGAAAAATATTGTTGTTGCGACATCGGGATTCGAACCTGGATCTCTTTCCTAACCGGGAAAGGTGCATTATCCAACTATGCTACAGCGACAATATTTTTAGCGACAATTTTCGAAACTATATGTTACCTTTTTGATATTAATACATAAAATTGATTTTATATGTATATCTTTCTAATTAATATATTTAATTCATATTTTATACAATTTATCAAAAAAATATTTTAGTTGCAACCGCGATTTGAATCAACCAAATAGGTTAACGACACATTTTTGAAGTTATGTTCTACAGCTCTTTAAAATTGATAAATGTATTTATTTTAAAAGCAATCAATTGTATATTGGGATGCATCCCAAATACACGGTAGGGACGTTAGAATTAAATCAAACCATTTTATTAAATTTGTTTTTTGTATTATTGCTGGGTATAACTTGAAGTTAGCAGCAGTTTAGTGCCGCGCAGTAAAATATTTATTTCTTATTAGAAGAACACATTCTTATTGTGAAGTTGTAATTATTCAGAACAGACGGTCTGTGATATTTTAAATACTAATTAAATGTATTTATTTGTAACCCATATATCTTTTTAATTAATACATTTTATTAATATTTATACCATTGGATTTGAATTTTATATATCACTAGTTTCACTAGGGGCGTGCAAATTAAAGAAATGTAATCATCTATAACCTCCCTGTCAACTGCGCACAAGTCAAGGGTATCGTATCTAAGATTAGTTTAGTTACAGTTTAGAAAGAATCTACTCATCTTTACAACTCTAGAAAGGTATGTAAAGTACACAATTCTTAGAAATGTGGTGTTGCTGCTGACGGTGACGATATGTTCCAAACATCTTGTGAATACACACATTTTGAACTCCACGGCATCGGTTGGAGGCACCTGACCCACCTTGCGCAAGAGCCGACCCTCAGAATTTGTGTGGAAAATGAGGCATCAATCACAGCGGAGGTGGTACATTGCGCATCTCTGTGCGGCGTGCAGCGTCACGCGGAAGGATATCTGGTCTGCCGCATAACAATTTGCATCATCAGAGAGGCGTGCGATATTACACCTCGAGGGGGTCGTGGGAAGAGTAACAACTGAGCACGCACGGGGAAGCGAAATAGTTTCAACTTTTATTCGCTAGTCTAAACGGTGCAATTTAAATAAGCGCAAATTTGTGCTCAAAAAATAACCAGAATTCCAGAGAACAAATAACATAAATTAAAGTTACTAAGTGTAATCTCAGAAGACTATATTTTTTAATTCGGAGAAAAATATGAAAAATCGATAAAAGATTTTATATGTATATCTTTCTAATTGATACATTTAATTAGTATTTAAAATATCACAGATCTATGTGATATCTGAATAATTACAATATTTTGAGTATGACCAAATCTTTGTAGGAACTAATTACTGGGTTTTATCTCCTGGGGGATTTTCATTAAGATTATGATGTCTCACAGAGACGAAGCTATTATTTTTATATGATAATTATTGAAGTCTTGTAATGCCCAAGACTTCCATACAGAAGTATATGAGAACATATAAAAATAATAGCTTCGTCTCTGTGAGACATCTTAATCTTGAATAATTACAACTTCACAATGAGAACGTGTTCTCCATAGTAATAAATATATTAATTATTATGAATTATAACCTATATAACATGAATTAAAATACATAATAAATGCATCCTTCTACTAAAACAATCTAGTTCCCATACTAGTGACCATTTAAGTTTCAGAATAGCGATTACTATTACCTATTATTATATAACTTTGCAACTAACACCGATTTTGAATGACCAATTTACATACAGTGTTATTGTTAATCAATTAACACAACACGCAAAAGCTACAGTCATCGAGTAAAACATTAATTATAACAATTTTATTTATATAATCTTATATAAAAAAAATCACAAAGCAACGCTTGTCTAACGGTTCAGTATCATAAATAATATACGTACATTAAATTCATAAAAATTAAAGCAACATTAAAATGAACAAAAACAAACATTCGAATAATAATGACAAATAAAAAAAAAACTCATTGCATTTAAATTGCCAGATTCGGACACATGTTTGGTTAGATGAGTTTAAAAAAAATTATGATAAAGTATGTATGTAAACGAGCGAATAATAATTTTTTTGGTACCCATTAAACAAATGATAATCGTCCATTATTTGGTGCTTTTTATGGTACCACTTACAAATACGACCAAGTATTATACTTTAACGAGTTGATAAGTATTCATTCAATGGTGTGCATATGATAAATATTTAGAGTCCATTATTTGGTGGTCAAGTATTTTTTTCAGAGACTAAATATGTTTGTAATATTTTAATACGTCTAAGAACACACAATTACTGGATGTTCACCTACAAAGTCACTGTTATTAAATAAATAATGGATATGTCATAGAGACCAAGATATTTTTTAAAAGTGATCACTTTATATAAATATAACGTTCACCATTCTCACCCATTAATCAATCTCCATATCTATCAAATTTTTGATATGTTAATATGTGGAAACACTTTGAGTACCGCGATTAAATTTGATATTAATTTCCCTGAAACAGCATATATGTCACAATGATGAACTAATTATTTAAAGCAATATTCTTTATCTGTAATAATCTGATATTATTTGTTTAAGTATATTTGTCATAAAATGAGTATTATTTTGATGCTCATTTAAAATCTATGCAGCTGAATGTGAAAAAAAAAATGGCGTGCGAAGCATGACCATACCTCAACATTGGTATCTTCACGGAGCAATTTATTGATATTTTTGTTGTTGGCATCCGGATTTAGTCATTACCACAACCATAATTTCTTCTCACAACCACAATATTACCTTCCTATTATTATAATTCCCATCTGATTGCCAATTAGGCGATACAATTCACACTTCAATGATCAATTTTAATAACTCTTACTTATACTCTATCGTGTATTTAAAATAATATATATATATAAATGTATATATATATATATATATTATATACATTTTATTGTGATATTGCAATTTAAGAACATAGTTCGATGACATTTAAAACAAATTAAGTAAATAAGTTTAAAATGGAAATATGTCGTAAATTTGATTAACGTAGCGTAATGGTACCGCATTCTCCAAGAAATATGATGTTCAGGGTTCTGGTAACAATTTTTTTTTTTTTTTGAAAGCTAGATTTTTTTCTGTATACCCGTCCTAATAATTTAAAATAAATAATTCTGATACTATTAATAACGAAGATGTTTTTATAACTGGAACTTAATTTGAGAAGTTTGCATACAATTGTAGGTACTTGGCGTTTAGTACAAACGATAGATCTGATGTGGCAAATAAAATTGTATGTATCGAGCAAGGCCGTGTGACTTTGTCCTAAAGCATCAAATACGAATGGTTCGATGTTACGTTTTAACAGTATATTATTCTACTGAATGAAGGTGTGTAGTAAGACATAATAAAAAACGAAAATGTTTATAATGAATACAAGAAAACTGTTTAAACAATTAAAATGCGAAAGCTGCAATATCTGAAACATAATCGTATACGGTATAAAATTAAGAAGAATAATAGACACCTTACAATAGAAACATATCTAAGACACCTTTGCCGATAATCGAAATGGTACCAGAATAAAAAATAAAAAAATACCTAAAGTATCGAATCTTTACTGGTTATCCAGGTCCAAGGCCTGGCCAAGATCCAAGGAGACGGTACAAGGTAACAACAATGATGTGATAATATATATATATATATATATATCACTAATAAACATTTTATAATCAATCAATAAATAAATAAAATCGTTATTTATATATTTAACGCAAACTTTATATTGAATTATTCAGATTCGAATCCCGGTAGCGCAACAACAATAATTTTCGATAAAATTGATTTTACATGTATATATTTCTAATTAATACATTTAATTAGTATTTAAAATATCACAGACCTATGTTCTGAATAATTACAACTTCACAATAATAATGTGTTCTCATAATAATTATTTATTACTTTGTTTTTAACCACTTCTATGAGTAAATTATACACCAACCGGTTTCGGAAAATACCTTTTCCTTCACCAGAATACCAAATTACCTAACTAAAACCACATGTCAAATTGTTCTAACGTTTTCAAAATCAATTAAAAAGTATATATAACTAGAAATGAGTAAAGCATGTAAAATTAAGCAAAATATTATAAAAAACTAACTAAATTAAACCACAAACACCACAAGTCTTATCCTAAACATAATTCTAATTATTTTGAATCATAAAGTCAATTTTCACATCTTTCATCGTAATAATTTAAATTAGGTACTACATTTATTTTTTAAATAATATTTTTTTATTTAATTTAAAAAATAATAATTTTAAAACATTATAACAACTTGGCATATGGTTTTAGTTAGTTATATTTGACATTCTGATGAAGGAAATGGTATTAATCTAAACCGGCTGGTGTATAATTTAGGTACTCATAAAAAGTAGTTAAAAACAAATAAATATATGATTCAATACTAAATAACATCGTGTCTGTATTAAAATAGAGACTCCAATGACCAATTATTATTTAATAGCTACTTGGAAGGTTTGTATAAGAGATGTAAGAAAAAACGTTAAATATATATTTATTAAGCATTCATCCAACGACGATTGAATAAATATACTATATTCTCGAGCTTGTATACAAAATACTCTTCGGTTCGACCTTAAACAATAAGAGGCTTCCGCGCTAATTGAAGGCGCTATAAGCGAAGTTTATAGCGAGTCACATATCACATAAAGTGGCTGTAATCCCTATTGGGAGAGTAAGAGTACATGCAGTACGGTGGCCGGACCAATAAAGTTGGCTGCCCAAGACTCAGATAGCCTTGCGAGGCGAGCATCCGCAATTATTATCAAAGGTTCTACAGCAATCGGAAGTAGGGCTGGGCAAAATTATACATGCAATGCCTATCATTTAAACCATAAATAAATTATGTAATAATTCTTCTATATTATATCATTAAAGGAAAGATTTATAACTTCACTTAAATAAAAAAATAATCATTAAAAGAAAACTAACTACACATCTTTATCATTTATTAGCAATGATTCTTATTTTGAAATGCATCAAAATTAAAGGCTTCGGTGGATGAAGGTGTTATGTGACATTATTTCAGAGCACTTTCTAGTTCGTTATTCTAACACAGAACATGTAAATATAAACTGAATAAAGATCGTCAGATCTTTAAAGATATAGATATGTAATATAAGAAAAGTTAGAATTTTAAATTCAATTTATTATTAATTTTGTATATGTAACATGGCACCTCCATCCTTTAATGTATTTAATTCAAAACTCAAACATCATAAAGTGATTCTGTAGGGATAATTATGCATAACAAGGAAAAATTAAATTAAATTAAAAATTAAAAAGTTATGTTTTACCAATGCAATCATATAAATAAGCCACGCAAAAAACAATCTAAAGATATTCCATGTGTAGTCATTTTATTGTAGTACCGAGAGGATAGTTTTTTCGATGTGCTCTTTTTAATATATGTATTACCAGGTAATCGTTATGAGTCAAAATATTATATATTAAATTATTTATATATGAAAAATTAAACAAAAGACGCTGAATTATGGCGGTACCTTAAAAGATGGTTGATCAAGAATCTGGAAACATTCTTACGCCAGAAAGTCTATCACTGAAAGTAACAAAGCAGCATAATTATAATACCGTCACGACATTGGTGAAGGAATGATAATACGTTTTATAAAAGGGCTTAAAAGGGACAAAAAATAACAGTTGGACAGGCAGATACAGATCGCAAACAGTGGGCACAGTTTACGACACGGTATTATCCAATGCATCACTTATAACAAGATGTGGTATTAAATATTCTACATGCAAAGTGCAGATAAATAGAGTTGAAGAAATCGCTAACCCTGATTTGATCATGTTTTATGAAGTGGATTGGCCCATTTGATAGGCGGTATCGGGTGCGTGAGAAATGTAATACTGGGTAACCATTGGTTCTTGCATCATTAGATATCTGGACGACGGTGGTTTATATGTTCGGGAGTAACATTGCAAGAAACATAAAAAAAGGCACTTGTATCCACACTGAAAGCTATTTACGAAACTGCTTGAACACGAGTACATGGTGGATACAATTACAGTCTCACAATGTTTATTATTTGATACAAATGCAGAGAATAATACGAAGGTATAGAAAAAAAAACAAGTGGGTTGGAGCGGGTCGTTATTAAGAACGCAGAGACAACCCACGGATAAAGAATATTTTGGAATGGTGTACGCAAGACCGAAAAGATCAAAGGTCGGTGGATGTGCTAAATTATCGAAGCTTTTGATTTATTAAATATACGTAGGCGCGTTTTTCAAGTAAATGCCGAAAATACAACAATTTACTTTCTTCGGACGCTACACACCTTAAACTACTTCTCAACATAGTCGCCACCAATATCAAGGCGCTTGTTATAACGGGGCACCAATTTTTGTATATCTTCGTCATATAACAATGCCGCTTGGGATGAAAACCATGTCTGTACTCTGTCATTGAGTTCATCATCGTTATCTAAACGCTTGCCACCAAGGAACCGCTTCAGATGAGGGAAATGATCAGGATAAAATATGACACACTCGGCAATGAATGCCAGCCGGTTTCGTGTTTCGTGCATTCGAGAAACGAATCACGGACCGTATCTCACAGTCGGCGCGCTGATCTATTGTCTTGAACATTTCAACCACTCACTGCAAGATGGCCACACTATGTGAATGTCTCTAACATTGCATGTGGTGAGTCAACCGATGCAAAAATCCATTGTGCATGCGCAACATCGCAACCGCGGCGCTACACCGGTAATATCCGGTGTCGGTACTTACTTAAAAAACGCGCCACGTATATGTTATAAGTTTTTCTTGTTTGAGGAAGGAGGTTTCTTGGTTGTCCTGAGTCTGTTGGTCCTGAGAAGGACCGTAGGGAGTGTCTTATCGTTGAAGTGTCGCTTTAAAATGATCGAGAAATATGTCTGTTCAAGCACATTTTTTGAAATCACAGACATAACAAAGATGTATCAATGTTGGATTCAATAAAAAAAAAATGTATTAAAAAACTTGGTGTCATCTAGGATGTATTATTAAAAGATTTTTTAAATTAATTGAAATTAAAAAGATGATGGATTGATAATATATAAGTTCAAAAAAATAAACTAAATATTTTTACGATTTTCTAGATGATTCAATTAAATTATGTGTAAATTATTATATAATAAAATTTTACATTGTAAAAATACGTTAATAAATTATTATAGAATAGGTCAGAAGAGTAAAATGAGCAAGTCGAATTTGTTTATGGTAGGTGCTGTCAGCAGATATTTGCGTAAGATAATGGGGATATTAGATACGCTTTGAAAGGGGAAATCAATATGCAGCTGATATGATCAGAGGGAGTTTCCTCGGCTCAAGCCAGGGTCACGGGTTATCCCCGAGGATCTGTAACACGAAGAACTGAAGCATGTTGGGCGATACATTATGCACTTACTTGAGATATTGTCTGAGTAAATTCGTTTTTATTACCAGCGTGAATTATAATCTCAATACAGTATCTGCGTATCGTTAAGGGATTGTGTTCGGGATTCGAAGTCGTGTCCGGATTACAACGACGAAGACACAGCTCCTCAGGGTAAACGATACAGCTTCCATGTGCACGATGGCACGTACATAGCGTAATGTGATAATCAATATTATATAACACAGCGCTCAATGTATGTTTAACATTATTACAATTTTATAAAAGGAACATGTTTCAATTTTTTAAATGTGACAGATAATTCCCACATAAGTAATTTAAATTGAAGGCGGCACATTGAAGGGTATATATTACGTTTTGATATAACGGAAATCACTTTATGGTTTGACATATTATATTAAATAAAATAACAATAACATTGTATGATACCACGAAATTTATCATACGTCAACCGGTTTCGCTTATCTCAAGCTTCATCAGGACGTATTTAAAACTAATCATAAATACAAAAAGAGTGCACTTATATATATATATATAAAGATGTAGATAAAATATAAAATTACACGTGAAAGAGAGACGGAATACATATACAGATAAACGGAACATTAAAGGATGGGAAAATATAGTGTTGATGGATAAATTAATTTGATTGTTAAGAATTGGCGTACCACTATTTATTGCCTTTTTTATTTCAAGGCTTTCTAAATTGTCCAACCGGAGGCCGAACGCATTTTTATGGAGGATATTGACCCCTGTGGTATTATTAATAGATTCGAAATGTTACACTTTTTCAAATGAATACATCTGTCGTTCCATTATTTTAGTATTAAATTAGTATTTAAAACATCACATGGAACGACAGATGTATTAATTTGAAAAAGTGTAACATATAGGTTCGAAAATTTGTCATGAAAAATACTGGCATTATAACACAATTGGTTGTGTACTTCCCCGGATTGGAAATAGAGATCCAGGTTCGAATCCCGGTAGCGCAAAAATAATATTTTTCGATAAAATTGATTTTGTATGTATATATTTATAATTAATACATTAAATTAGTATTTAAAATTATTAAAATGAATGAGACGTTTTTGTTGCAAACGACCGGCATTGGTCATTACGAAGTACGCGATAGAAAAAGTGCAGTTAACGAAATAATCCAGCAAACGGTTATTCACAAATAGCTCGAGTCCCGCATCAAATGTGGGTAATCTCAAAATGTAAAGCGGTCGTCTCGGAGCTCTCACATCTACGGGTTGAATGGAGACCTCAGGACTTGCATTTCTGCTGCAGCCTGTTAAAAATGATTCAATCAACGTCATCCCCGTCTTGGCCTCTGCGGTCGTGATCTATCAAGAGGTGCCGGAGCCGACTATTAAGGGGAGACCAGCTGGCTGGATGGGATACGAATGCACATAGCCCGAGGAGAGGAACGTTTCGCGGGAAGTCTCAACGGCTTCGGGAACATGTTAATTCCTCGGAATAATGGTCGGTGCTGCACAAATGAAGATGACATGAAGATTTTGATGAGTCTATTCCGTTGCAAACGGTTTAATGATCACGTTTTAATTTTTTTTTTAATTTTGGATATCGATTTCAAAAGTTCACTAGGAAGACGAAATTATATAATTTAACAAATTTTAGATTTAGATTCGTAGGTAAATATGGTCACTAAATATGGATTAAAAGAGCATCGTCGTTGACTAACTAGTAACAACTTTTCCGAATTCGCGAACCACATCATGGATAATAATCACACGTGTATCATTAAACATCTCCATCCCATCACGCGTAAAGGTATTAAAATAAATAATTTTTAAAGTTTAGAAATAAAAAAGAATTTGAACTCGAGTATTAATTGGTTAAATATTCTCCAACTCATCTCTCCTCTCAATATTCCCGTTACAATCCACCCCTCCACCTTTCACCAGTAATACAGCCTCCTCATCCTTCTTCTGTCAGTACCTAATTACTAGTATGTTTACCATTCAACCCTTATTTCTAATACTTGTGTGTATTTATTTGTCGATGAGAGTTCATCCATCCACCCATTTTGATGATAAAACTCTACAAAGTTAACGTCGATTCTATTAATAATATAAGTGACATTAAACTGAGAAGTTCCCAGACAATGGAGACCCATGGCATTCAAATCAGGCTATCGTACGTAAGCCATCATTATTTTATTTGTAGCAGGTATAAATAGTTGTAGCAGGTATAATTAGCCGATGTTATTTTTGAATAACTAGAAAATGAAACGAAATTTTTAAATTTGTTTTTGATTTATCAATTACTTGGTTTATTAAAATTATGTATGGAATATGACATCGGACGAGTGGCCGCCTCTGGCAGCGGTACAAATGCATGCTCTTTTAACCATATTTTTCATAAGATTATCGCACACTTGGCGTGTTATTTCAGCTATTTCATTTTGAATATTGTCCTGTAGCATCGGAATGGTTGTTGGTTTATTGAGGTAGACCTTTCCTTTCAAGTACCTCTACAGAAAATAGTCGGGAGCCGTTAAATCAGGTGATAGATGAGGCCAGTCGATATCGCCACTTTTTGACATTATACGGCATGCACAATCGACCCAATTTGACCACCAATAAATTTTCCAACGTGCGACGATAGCGATCAACGTTAATCCTTACAATATTGCCATTATCATTTAGATAAAATGTTTTAATGACTTCAACACGTGCTTGAGGCGTTAGATGATACATAATAAATTGTAATCAACTACTCTCTACGACAACCAAATGCCAACTGTAAAATGTATGCCAAACCAAAATGGCGGCCAAAGAAAATCGGCCTGGAACATAATATTCAAAAACGACAGGCTACAGTCCCGACCCGCTAGGTCAAAAATAGGCTACAGATGAAGAAATCGAAGGAGGTTATTAACATCCGAGAATGTCAAGTGTTTATGATGATAGTCGAAAAAAAAAAGTGAAGAGTTTCCAAGCTGGCGAACAGCATTGGGACTTCGTATCATTACAGACCAGCATGAAACTTGGTGATGTGAGAAATCTGCTCTAATGGGTCACGCACTGCGGGTTAGCTGATACAAGAATAAACAGAAGGTTGATTTAGAAACATAATATTAAATAAATACAAGGATTAAGCAGATTTCGCATTTAGATTCAGGTCTGTGAGTAATTTTAATTTTTTTTAAATCTAGATCAACATCAAAAAAACTTGGCATTTTGGAACAAAATGACGGAACTTGGCTGAGATATCCATCAGATGTGTGATAAGAACTGTCTAAAAAAACGTTGTACCATCGTCCCGTATTGCATCATTTTAAAACAAGATTGCGGATCGGGCTGATTGACGAACCTAGCCGATATATATCTACCAGATCAATTTTTCAGATAAGTTTGATCGACATGTGATAAGAACTACGTAAGTTATACAAAAAAATCGTATCATTGTCTTGTATCAATAATCAAATATAATATACATTGATAAAAAAAATTAAATTAATCAATAATTAGAAAAACAGTAATAATATATTTATTTAGAAAATATTTGCTTGCTACTGGAATACGAACATGCAACTTTATAATAAAAATGTGTAAAATATAAATGTGTATATATATATAAAATCAATTTTATCGAAAAAATTTGTTGGCTTTCAAGTAATGGAACGATATATGTATTATTTTGAAAAGTGAAACATATTTGTTCGAAAATTTGTCGTCAAAAGTATTATCGCTGTAGCATTGTTGCATAATGCACCTTCCCCGGATTGGAAAGAGATCCAGGTTCGAATCCCGGTAGCGCAACAACATTTCTAGATAAAATTGATTTTATATGTATATCTTTCTAATTAATACATTTAATTAGTATTGCTTATTTTATGTTTGAAGAATACTACAAAAATATACAGTTCCTAAGCACTTAAATTTAATAATTCGGAGTAGAAAGGGTTAAACGACATAAGTCATGAGACCCTTGGCAAATCTAAATATTCTCGAGGTGAATAGTTAGCAGATGAGAACTTTTCAAAGAAACTGCGAATTAGCATTTTTGAAGGCCAACTAATAAATTTGCCGCCATACTGGAAGGATCTAAGTATTTAATATCGCTACGGGACACTAATTGGCAATCAGTGAGTGTCATTTTTAAAATATACACGTAGGCGATAGAACGTTTGGAAGAAATTGCCATTGCGAGGAAGAATTACTAAAATTAATACGAAAATCTTGTCCGCGGTAGGCTAACGCGACTAATCCATCATGCATTTTTCTGTTGCGAATGTAGTTATGGAAACAATTTTAATTAATTAGCTTGATTATTTTTTTAATACTAATTTTTACATGAGATGTTCCTGGTATAAAATTCACACTTCAGTGTTAGTGAGAAAAGATGATTGGGATACAGAAATGAAAAAGGTTCATAAAAAGAAATTGAAAAAATTAAATTTCGTTATATTATTTATAAAAGTGACTAGCTGTATTTTGAGAACATTTTTTTTTTTTGAATTGATTGTGTTATACTTGGTGAGTTTGATGAAATAAAAAAAGTGTGTTTTAACTCGGTAAACAGGTGAAGATGTGTCGCTCGCTTCAGTCGCCACCGCCCGAGATAAGCACCTGGTACAGACATAAACTAACTAATGATGCGTTGTTTTCAATTTTATTTAAAAATTAATAAAAATTGCATTATTCTGACACAGGCAGTAAATATTTCAATGAGAATATCTCATGAACTTTACAAATAATTCGATTCCCTGAAAGAGTAGAATTTAAATTGTGCTAGTTGATGTACAAGGCGACACACAGCATGGCGCCTCTGTATCTTCAATAACAATTTGAATGGTAGACGTCAAACTTTCAGGTCGGCCTCTATTTCAGCTGCAGGAAGGGTTGTAGAACCGACCAACCGTTGCCAGAAGTCTAAATTTAGTGAACGGTCATTTGCGGTGGCAGGCTTTGCCCTCCGTCACAAGAAACAGTGCAAACAGAGACTTTATTTAAGAATAAACTAAAAACGTACCTTTTCAAAAAGTCATTTCCATAAGTGAAAATAACGATTTTTAATTTAAAAAAATAAAGATAATTGTAGAACTATAAACAGTTAATGTGTAAAGCGCCCATGAGGTGAAAATTTTTACGAAAATGGCGCTATACAAATTATCCATTATTATCATTTATAATATGTTGGGCATATGTGGTGCAATATTGCGAAATCTAGCAACATTACAAAACAAACTAAACAATTATTAGAAATTTTCTGCCATTAGTGGCTGCATAGAAACACGATATCTACATTATTATCTGAATTGTACTGTTTAGCTGTCAAAACAGCAGCAGTCTCGGGAAGTACACGAATCCAGGTGGTTCGTTCACTTATTTGCAAGACATTCTGTTAAAGCCTAGCTAATGGCTTGCCACACGTAAATCCTAGCGGATATATCTGGATCTTTTCTTATATATTATACTTTAATGAAAACACATTATTGTCGTGACGTTGAAATTTCAGAACATAGGTCTGTGGTACATTAAATACATATTAATTGTACAAATTATAGTTTGTAATAATAATTATATTTTTAGCGACAATACGTCACCTTTTTGATATTAATACATTTAATCGTTCCATTATTTGAAAGAGACATCTACCTTATTTTTACATTTTAATTCTTCGAGCAATGACTAATACAGAAAGTAAAATTCACCAATAATAATTACCAATCACAGACACATAAGGGTTAACCGTCACTAGTTCTAAACACTAAAGCCAATATATTCATTAAAAATAAAATGTTTTCTAAATTAGCTATGTAAATTTTCCACTACACAGTTTAGTATTAAACATTAAAATAATCATGTTACGTCACAAAGAATCGCCATGTCAATTAATGATTTTAGCTATGCAGATATTATTTATATTGAATTGAATAAATCTATCATAACAAAAAAAAATCACAGAAACATTTGTGCGAAAAATACCTTTATTTTGATTCTCATTTGACTGTTAAAAATATCACCGAGGTACTGAAGCGTTATTAATAATGAAATCAAGTAAAAAAAATTAGACAATTTTGAGAGTACGTCTGTCCGAAGTAGCAGATGTTAGACTTGTTAAACATACAGCATAAGATGAAATATTTAGTTATCACGCAAAGACAAGCCCGCATATAAGAGATTGAAGAAGGGGGTATGTGGAGGCAAGAGATCCCATAGGCGGTGAAACAAAGTGCAGAATATTCAATTAAAGCGTGCAATATGCGCGGTCCGTTGCACATTTGCATTTATTAGCCGTGCATGCGCCGCGGGCCGCTTCCGCGTGTGTATAACGCGATGCAACATACCCACGTAGTGGCGCCCAACCGCAACTATTAGTTCCGTAGATAGAAAATTTAATTACCTGTAATTATTATTTGGTTCCGGTAAACGGAATGTGTGATTTCAAAATTCTTTCTACTAACAAATAATTTGTAAATAGAGTTGAAACACTCAAATCAACCAAGCTAAATAAAAACATTTAAACAAGTTGTTTAATAGTGTACATGATTCGAAATGGTTTAATTATCTCCACATCTATACCCTGAGGTCTATTGCGGTGCTGCTGTCTCCGTGCCTCAATTAGAAATAGATGTGAAGCTATGACTTCTCCGAATGTTGGGTAATTAAAGAGACCTTGGACATCAGCGTTCTCCCGAACGCCGATAAGGCTGTTATATTCTGCGACTCGTAAGCAGCTATTGAATCCATCTCTGCTAATATGAAAGTTTGGCTAGACAATGAGATAATCTGTTCTATCGCAAGATGTCAATTTAATTTGTACAGCAACAATAAACAGGTGCCATTCGTTTGGATTCTGCACAAAGGTAATTAATGGAAATGAATGTGCTGATAAACTAGCCAAGGAGGCCACTCTTTCCCGAGTTTTCCCTCATCAATTCCATATCCCGATGTATGACAGACTTAATTTTTTTCTGTGAATCTTTCTAACTGATTCATTTAATTTGTATTAAAAATTGTATCTATATTTAATTGTGTACAAACCGCGGTGAGTTATTTTTACGTCAACCGATTTTGATACTAACGTATCTTCGTCAGGACTGGCGTATAAAAAGTCTTCCATAAAAAATATAATATTAAAACGATATGAATACGGGGCTGAGTTTTGGTAGGAGTGGGGAGGTGATTGATAGGGAGACATTAGAGCGAAACAATAGTTCTCCTTGAAACGAGAAAAAACAATAGATTTTTAAAGAATGTTCACTACTCACGTAATCAATTCACAAAGTATATATTAAGACTAATATAAAAATAGTCGATCCCTTTTTTGCGTTCCGCCGCTCCACAGCCTTACAAGAAGAGCAATAAAAATAGCAACGGACCGGTAAACGGAATGTAATGAATAATGCACGTCGCGAGCTCAGGGCTCTCTCGGCGTCCTGGCCGGTGGAGGTAACCTACCCCAGCGAGAGTCGGGAGGAGGCATTAATTAAACACGTAACCGGCAAAGCAGTTGTTCGACAATTAGCGAGCGCGGTCACCGAGCTGATGCAGCATGTTCCGCAGACAGAGAAGCCTGGTCATCGGCGAACGTGTTCATCGCAGTCAGAACTCGGGAATAATTTATCGCCACCGCATAAGAACGCGCTGAACCTCTGTTATGTCTCGCCAGATCGTGCAATAAATTGCCCATAGCGCCACATGGTGGGTGACACTAGAACACAAATACAAGATTCATCTCAATGCAACACACATGCACGAGACTTATACAACATTATTTATTTTATAAATAATAAGAAAAATACTTTGTTTAAAACCACTATTTATTGATACATTAACATGTTTCGATCGATACATATAGAATCATTTTCAGGAAACAATGTATACTGAAATTAAAAATGCAAGCATACATAAAAACAAAACTATAAAATAATAAGTGGTGGTCCATTAAGGGATGTAGGTGGAGTGTTGGTAAGAGTGGCAAGGTGGGTGTGACAGTGATTGACCAGCTGTTTAATATATTCCCTATTGTCAATCACCTCCCATTCTTACCAAGACTCCATCTATACTCCGTAATGGATGTCGTTTAAATTTTATGGAGTAGTTCAGTTGTACGCCAGTCCTGACGAAGATACGTTAGTATCGAAACCGGTTGACGTAAAAACGACATAGTGGTTTAAACAAAGTTAAATATAAAAACAATTTAAAAAAAATGTTTGTTCGACGGTGTACATTATGTATTTCATATACATTTATTGCTTACCTACATGTTAAATGGTAAACATAAAAATGTTAATGTACGATTGGGACTATTACAAAGATTGATCGAAATTACTCTATAATAATTGTTATAGAATTTACAGTAACGGCTCCCATCTTTTTTAATTACCATTTTCTAGCTCGTTAGCCACGCAATTTGCATGCCTATTTTTCAATTAGCGGCCGAAAAGCAAACCTCGCTGGATTCCAGCAGCAATCCCTGACGAAGGGTGGAATTACGTCCACGACACGAGCGTGATTAAACATTCAGGAAGTGACGTCACAAGCGAACCGTGCTCTAATTAATGGTCTTCACATTGGAGCTGCTTTGTTCTTTGCGGTCGAAAAAAAGGTGGACACTGATGATGCCGTCATTAATCCGACTGGATCTTGTTAGGACAGTCAAGTTACCAGAGAAGTTGGACAATTGTGCCGGTTAACGATCGACATGGACGAAATCAGCAAGGCGATGCTATGGTGGGCGAAGCGTGACGGCAAAAATCCAATTTAATATAGTTATTATGTAATAATAAGATTTAAAACAAATAGAGATACGTGTCACATCAATATTATTATTATTTTCAAACTAAGCTAAATGAAAACAGCACTAAATGTTTTTCTGGGACGAGGATTGAATTACTAATTCACTATGCGAGTGTCTTAACTACTACACCAACTATCTATTCAAATATTGCATTAATCACAGTATTCTAGATCAGGTTAATCTCTATATATAATAAAATTACTATTCAATAATATTCTAAAAACGCTTATGTTGTGAAAATAGAAGTAGCTTGATGGAACTGACCACTAGATAGATCATTATGCGAGTGTCATAACCACTAGATCACAATAAATAAATAAATAAAATTTGTTTACGTCGTGGAGTAACACTACGGGCAAAAGTAATATTTGAAATACCGTGTAAAAAACGTGCCCAGCATGTGTTGTAAAATGGTTAAAAACCAGAAATGAACAACATACGTTAGATAGTTAATGCTTTAAATTAGATTTTTCTGTATTCACAATAAACGTTATTTCAATAATATTTTAAATGATGTGTAGCATTACTTACTTGAACAATTCGAGTCGGATAGTTCACACATTATGTTTTAAGTATGTTTGATTTCAAACCAGGGGCGAATTTGCAATCTACGTTTGACCAGGGAAATTATCGAAATATTTACCTGGCCCGGATTTATTCAGTTTGGTTTGCCATTTCACCGTGAATAAACGTACGCCAGAACAATACTTGCAAATTGTGCGAAATTATATCGAAAATCCTGATTCAGTTCGCGAAATTTACCGTGCGCCCGTCCATTTTACGGTCGACATAATCGTCTATCTACGAGCAAGTAATTCCAATAACCATGGATCGTGTCTGTACAACGCGTACTATAATTTATAATATGCATCCGCAGAGATGTCGTACAGTGCGCACAGAAGAAGCTGTTGTCTCTTCAAAAATTATGCTGGCCAAAATGTTACATTCAATGGAGAGCGCTGTAGATCCATGATTACTGACTTTTTCGTTCCCCAATTGAATTGGCATTAATGTGGAAGAGCTGTGGTTTCAACAACACACCTCATGGCGCGCCCCACAATAAATTGATGCGCGTAATGGACCTGTGAATTGGCCTTCAGGACCGTGTGATTTAACATCTTTGGATCATTTTCTGTGAGGATATGTGAAGTCTCTAGTCTACGCTGATAGACGACTTGGAAGCCAATATTCGTCGGGTTATTGCTGATATACGGCATATTGCGCTTTATTCGAGCCAACCGCGGCGCCCATATGCGCTGAATCACATTTAAACACAAATGTCATATAATTATCTTTCTAATAAAGCCAATACCATGGACATTACCGCGATTTTTATTTGTTTTATTTCATTTTAAAGTTTTGTACCACTAAAAAAAACCCTTTACTTTTATAGGTTTGTTTTTATCTATGCTTGCATTTTTAATTTTAGTATACATTATTTCCTGAAGAAGATACGATAGGTATCGAAACATGTTGTTTTATAAATAAATAGTGGTTTAAAAGAATAGTTTTTATCTTATTATGTGATTTAAAATTGACTTATGAAAAATCAGTGCAGTCAAGGTCTTCACTTATCAACATTATTATTAATGAATGATTAATTTTTTCCAGGTGCGCTGACCAAGTCCCAATTCCCCGTGTTCACGATCTACGCGCAGAAGTCGTGCCTGGGCGTGCGGCCTTGCGAGCGCGCCTGGTGCTTCGACCGCGTGCAGCGCCACCGCCTCCGCGTGCCCGCCAAGAGGACGCACACAGTCTCCTCCAGGCAGATGTGTCTGGACCTGTGTTTAGGAGAAACCGAATTCGTTTGCAGGTAAGACACCATTCGTAATCATTATAATAATGCCCTTCGCAAAAAGGGATACGTGCCGCAGAAATAATGTTTTAGTACAAATGTATGCATGTAATTTCGTGTCAAGATGTTTTCATTGTTTTGTAACAATGATTTATATCATCGCTTTAGGCGGTATCTTTGTTGACGGGAGAGGAATACTGAACCTGGAATTGTACAAACGGTGTCCTTACGTATCAAGTTATTCCACTTAAATACATTTTTGATAAAGCTGAGATAATATTTACATAAATAATTATTGAATAAACGTAAACATTACAATCTATCGTCTCGCGTTCAAGATATAACAAAAGAAAATGCATATGTGCATATGCAAATGTATATTATGTATTTCGAATTGAATATATATTTACGTGTTCATTTATATATGCTTCCTTTAAAATCAATCAATGAACACTGTATTTTCCCCTTTCTTAATGTTCTGTTTATTTGTATATGTATTCTGTCTCTCTCTTTCGCATATAATTTTATATTCTGTCTCCCTTCACGTTCTATTTAAATATATATGTAATCTGTCTTTCCCTCTTTATGTATATACGTAAGTGCACTCTTTTTGTATTTATGATCAGTTTTAAATACGTCCTGATAAAGCTTGAGATAAGCGAAACCGGTTGACGCATAATAAATGTCGTGGTTTCATACAAAATGATTGTTATTTTATTTAATATAAGATGTCAAACCACAAAGCGATTGCTTTCTATGAAAATATTATATAAATCTGTTACGTGTTGATACACGACTCTTCCTACAAAGTAAGTGGGGTTTATTGTCATTTGACAAGGATTCCATTGGTCAGAAGACAGTTTCGATCTATCCAATGTACGGCTGCTTTACCAACTTTCTGTACGTTCGCACGATGACTTCAAGAAATGCGTACGGCTCGGACTAGCATGAAAAGAAGCAATTGTCAATTACGATCGTGAGACGCCATTTACACGTACAAAGTGGTAAATAATTTTTCAATTCATTTTGTTTTCTTCTCTCAAGGATGGCGACTCTTTAGATTATGGATTACCTCCGGTGACGCCAACTTCATGTTGCAAAGATATATAATTTTCACTTCACACAATTTCCTTTTCAATGACATGTTGGAAATTAATTAAACTTTTCAATATTTTCAAGAGATTAAGTTAGCTAGGACACATAAGGGCATTCATATAAATACATATGCTGATAAACTGGCCAAGGAGGCCACTCTTTCCGGAGTTTTCCCTCATAAATTCCATATCCCGATGTATGGCAGACTTAATATGGTAAAAAAACGTACGAATTGTATTTGGACTGCACAATGGATGGATCCAAATAATCATAAGGATAACCGGCTTAAAATAATTCAAAGATCTATTTCCCGCACTCCCCGGTTCACCAAAATGAAAGTCTCCTAAAGAAGAATATAAAATATCTCTAGAATGAGAATTGGGCATTGCCAGGTAGCCTCACATTTATTCAGATTGAACTTAATAGATTCCCCAATGTGTGAGTGTAGTGCTGAGGAGGAAACCCTTGACCATATCTTTTTTGCCTGTCCATTGCGGATCACAGATTTTTTTTGCAATCTCGTCAATGGTAATTAACTTGTGTCATATTATTTCCCTTAACTCGCCACATTTAATACATATAATAGTAATTTTTTTTAACGACAATGGTATTGACTTGTAATATAATTATTCCTATTCTATAATATTATTGTGTTTTTTTCTATAGAATAAAGTTTTAACTTGATTAATGGGAGAAATTAGTCTTGAAGGGAGGATTGCCTATTTACAAGGAAAATAAGAAATAAGCTAGAAATCGGTTGATGATTTGTGTATGACAGATTTAAGTATTTAAACATTTTTAAAACAACTTACATAAATGTATTTAAATTGACTGATTTATAATTACACCACAGTACCACGATAGATAATCAATAGATTTGGATGTTTGCATCTGATTTTTGGAAATTTTCTTGTGAAACGTTGTGAGAGGCCATTTAAAGTAATATTTAAAATGAAAACACTGCTTACTTACTGTTTACTTTCGCTTTGACAGTGATAGCGTAAAATTAGTACGTATTTGTAAAAAAGGAAATAAATTAGATATTTTAGAAAACTTAATGATTAATTGTCACAAAAATGTTATCAATATTCAAACACCTTCTATTACGTTCCCTCTGCTGTGCTCAACGACCACGCCGCAACACCCACACAACTCTAATATGTAGGAAATAGTCATTTAGTCTTAAGTTTAGTAATCGTAAAACATTAGTGAAGATGATGCGTCAGCATTGAACACTTTCTAATAAATAACAAATTGGTGAAAGTAAACAGTGTTTTTATTTTGTGATAAATTTATTGTTTTCCCGTTGGAATTAATCTTCTTTTTATTGCAATATTTCTTAAACACCCTTGAGTAGAACCTTCTAGATGGTGTCAGGACTTTCAGTTCATTTTTTTGTGATTTATGTAATTTTGATTAATTATCAATGAACAATGAACTGAAAAGTCGCAAGTTTACAAATAAAATAAATTTCATTAAAACTAAAAGATAAACTTATATTCTTGACTCACTAGTGATAGCCACAAGTTACCAAAAATAAGGTCACTTTTGCAATTACCTATGAGATGCAATATGTTTAGATATGTTTAATGTAACTGTCCAATGAAACTGAAATATCCATTTTCAATTTACCGTTGCGTATACCAACACTAATCAATTATTATAAGTTCTAGGAAAATACATTTCGCGGTAGAAACTATCTTAAATCTGGCTTCCGCAAAACTCCAGCAAACCATAGTGCAAAAGAAGATTCATCAGAAAGGTCAAGTGAGTGTGACCGCCTAACCGAATATGGTGGTCAAAGCCACTGTACCAATTAACGGTGTATTATCTTTCTGGTGGCTTTGCGAGATGATTATTATATATTTAATAATTACAATTTATGAAAAGACTTTCGAGCAGTAAATACGCATTATTCTGTTAGAAAAAAAACATACACAAGAGTCTGACGTATGTAGAAAAAAAAATCCCATAAGAATTAACTGAAATTCAATTAATCTGTTCCCAGCCCCCAACAATGGTACATAAATGAATAAAATTGACTATTATTTAGAAAGAGAGTCGTCATTAATTAAAATATCAGATAACACTAATTCTGGTGGTTTTCGTTTCGCCGACGATTTAACAAAGAACTTGTCTAATGTTGTCTGTTTTTAAAAACCTTTCTGAAGTAGTCAGTCACATTGTCATTCAATGAATTTATGTTTTGACTGACCATGGCAACATTTGGGTGCAAGTTGGCTACTCAATCGTGTGGCTATCCAGTGCCGGGCGGTGGAAGTGACGAGTATCGAAAATGTGATGAATATCGAATTAGACGAACACAAGGGCTGACAAGGTTTCACTGTATCGTCTACAAGATAATGAATTATAACATACAAATAGAGCAGTATAAAAATAACATTTAATAAAAAATATTTGTATTTTATGAAGAATATAAATAATTTAGATTTAGTCTCTGCATACACGAATGGCCATTACGAAACATTGTACCATTTTCAGTAAATAATTACAATATTAATCTAGTTTTTTTTTCAATAATATAAAGCGATGCTACAACCAGTTGATTCACACAAATAACAACATCTTACAACCAAAAAAAATAAGTCATAATGCCAACACGCGAATTAATATTTTCAATTCGTTTATGATAATCATAAATAATGAATCAAAAAATACCACCGTGACCAGCCCGATTAACTTATTTATTAAAATTGTAAACATGTGATTTAAAACAATGCAATATACGTATATTTTCAAGATTAAAATAAAACAAGAGAGATAAATAAACAATGTATTCAGAATTTGATTTTATATTGCAATCAAAATATGCTTAGAAATAACATAATAAGGTATTCATATTATACAAAAGGTTTTGCAATTGTATTCACGAATATATATAATAGAATAACAAAGGATGTCATATTTTTAAATATTTAAATAAATAACGTTCGATATCTGATGAAAGAGCTCACCTGCGAGAACGGATAAATCCAATAACCAAGAAAACGAGAGGACAGAAATAAAAAGGGTTGGGATAATACGCCCTGCTCCATTGAAAGGACTATTCGAGGTACATATGTTTTATTATAATACGCGTGCAATCAATATGTATTTATGGACGGAGGTCCAATGGTCAGCGTTACGTGAGCATTGTCAGAAGGGACGCATTCATTATCTTTGAAAACAATCGTACAATTATTTCGACATGGATTTCATATCATGCAGTCTATCCAGTTTGTTTCGGGTGGGAGAACATCAGATGGAATACGGATCAGGGAATGTAATCATTTTGCAATCCAGATAAAGGAGATTTATCAGCTAGCATAAAATTACAGAAAAGCGATGCACATTAATTAAACAATCGATATTGAAGTATGGTACTAAAAATTCAGGGAAAAAATATAAATTAAATATTTTTAGGAGAACACATTCTTATTGTGAAGTTGTAATTATTCAGAACATAGTTCTGTGATATTTTAAATATGAATTAAATATATTAATTATAAAGATATACATATAAAATCAATTTCATCGAAAAATAAAAACATTGTTGTTGCGCTACCGGGAGGTAGATAAATAAGGTAGATGGCTCTGTCAAATGATGGAATGATTAAATGTATTGATATCAAAAAGGTAACATATAAGGCCGAAAAATTGTCGATAAAAATAGTGCCGCTGTAGCTTAGTTGGATAAAGCACCTCCCCCGGTTAGGGAAGAGATCCAGGTTCGAATCCCGGTAGCGCAACAACAATGTTTTTATTTTTCGATGAAATTGATTTTATATGTATATCTTTATAATTAATATATTTAATTCATATTTAAATTAAATAATTGGATTAACATAAACGGAAACATTTTTTTTACAATTAGCGCCATCTGTGTACCAGTAGATACTTTAATAGCTCATGGCGCTCTTGTATTCAGGTATTATTGCAAATTAATAAAAATATTTTCTCCGGTATATTGTTCATATAATTAAACAATTTTCTCAGTTGTGCAACACTGCACAGCGAAGCACACACACATATTTAACAAATTTATGGTATATTTTACGTCAAACATCGCAGTTTAAATTGAGTATGGCTCAACGTGCAGTTGCAGAACACCATTAAATTATTAATTTTTAAAAATAAACAATTTCAACAGTTTTGATAAACCATAATGTCTTCTTCAATTGTAATATGTCATAATGTGGGAATTAACAATTTTGCGAAAATCCTGGGAAACTGGCCGGAGTCATCTCTTCGTCGGAACAATCTGGGAAGAAACTGTCTCCTGTGGGTCAGCGAGATCATGCGACAGAATCGTTTGACGACGAAGGAATTCCGCATTTAATATATTACGTGCCATTAATCAAGTAATGACCGGTTGCAGGCATGTCGCCGAGACGGACACACAAAAGACACGTCGGTGCAACACAGTACCGCTAGCTCGTCAATTATTATCACACGACATTCGTGGAAATGTCCGTGACACACAAACCTACAGAATGCCGATATGGTGAAATAGATTTTACTCAATTCATTTTGAGTACCTTTCAAATTGGTACCGCAGTTTGCGAATAAAGAAATCAGTTATCGCACCGAACGTCACGTTTCGCTTCACTGTTAACCGAAATGTCTAAAGAACGCACAGATGACAGTCAAATCGAATGGGTACGTCGGAAACAAGTTTTTCACCGGACGAGTTGAGTGACAGAATGAATTTAAAACGGTGTTTTCAATTTAACGTTGAAAGGTGTGCATAAAAATAAATAGTTGAAAATTTTTCGTATCATACGTGTGTCAAATAATATCGTGTCAATTGATGATTTTACAATGTAAAACAATTATTTACGTACATTTTTTACCACTCATATTTTCAATACAATAAATTATTTTTTATTAAGTTACTTTACATTCTTACTGTGAAGTTTAATTACTTTACATTCTTATTGTAAAATGTATTATTTTACATTCTTATTGTCAAGTTTCAATTGTTCAGAACATAGTTCTGTGGTATTTTAAATGTACTAATTAGAAAGATATACATAAAAAATCAATTTGATCGAAAAATATTGTTGTTGTTACCGGGATTCGAACCTGGATCTCTTTCCAATCCGGGGAAGGTGCATATTAACCAACGAAACATTAGATGTATTAATTTAAAAAGGTAACATATGGGTTAGAAAATTTGTCGTCTAAAGTACTGTCTGCTGTAGCATAGTTGGTTGGTTAATGCACCTTCACCGTATTGGAAAGAGATGCTGGTTCGAATCTCGGTAGCAACAATAATATTTTTCGATAAAATTAATTTCATCATTGAATACCAACCATGAGATATCTCATGGTCGGCAGGGAACCACAGCAAGCCTCTCCAAGCTATCTTCCATTCTCGCAAGATGGCCAAAATATTGAAGGGTCGTTTCAGGCAAATGGCTGAGTCTGTCCGTAATGTTTAGTTCCTGCAGAATGGAGGCATTTCTATATAATCCATTTAAAAATTACTCGTTAAGTGGTTCACGATAAAGTTAAATAATCTATAAAATCATGAATATATTTAACCACAAAGTTAATTAAAAAACAAGTGTTTTATTTTCACATTCAGTTGTACAAACTTACCTCGGAAACGGTAAATATTTAAAATCTCCGCTCTGACGTTCGTCAATTGAACAGTGGCAGTTTTGCTTCTGTTCCCTCATGCACGACTTTGAAACAGTCGAAAGTAGATTATTATTAAACAAAAACAGCAGAAGAATACAGCAGTTTGTTTTGCCTGATGGGTCATAAACCATTCTCGATGAAATTGCGAAACAGTCCGACCGCATTTGACAATGTTTATCGCATCATACGAATGCTTCACCGAGCGCAAGATACGCGAGGAGTCATGGAGTCGGCCTGATTGTCTGCTGAGTGATGGCATCGAGGCATGACTCGACCGGAGCAGAGATTATTCAAAGGTATTCGTGAAAAACGTCCCGACGTTTCATCTCTTAATCCCTCCAGCGTGTGCTTTCGGCGGAGGGAACAGCGGAACAGAATCATGGATCAGATTAATGGCTGAGTAGGAAGACACAAATTGTTTCCTGACGGTTGAAAAGGCAAAAAATTCATTTTGAATTTTAAAATACGCCACAAGTGCCGTTATGGAGAATTATGCCCGACGAAGGAATTTAAAAAACGATAAATTAAAAAAAAAAAGTTTAAATTTTAAATAAATAATAAGAAAAAACACTTTTATTGATAAATCAAATGTTTCAAGACCGATGGTTCCTTCTACAGGATAAGATGCACACTAAAAAAAAACATCTTTAAAAATCTCTTCCGGCACTCATCACAAAATTCGAGTAGATTTTGCCTGTGTGTGATTGCATGTTTTTCCTTTTTCCTCTAGAACCACAGACCAGTAAATGAATAGACATGAAATAAAGTGTACATATAGGAAAGGGGTTCGGAACATTCTATGCGGGACGAGGGGCATTCTACACACATTATTTGTAGAAACATAAATCCGATAGTTTATGACTTATGAGTAAGTAGTACCAAAATAATCACGTGGGTGACACTAAATTGAAAATATTGAGGAATTCGCGTTAGTTTGTGTATATATATTTGGTAGCCTATGTCTAGAACCAATTTTAACGGGTTATTGGAACATTTTTAAACAGTCACCATTTTGAAACAAACAGATCTATTTTTATAAATAAAAATTCAGTAGATAGGTATGATTAAAATCAGATATATCCCATATTACATTTGTAGATATATATAATACATATACTGCACAGTATTTTATGGCTAGATACATAACACAAATATGAGTCAAAAACGTTTAAGCTACACTTGCTTAATCTCAACCATGTCAGAGCTTTGAAAACAGTCCTTGTTGCGATTATTTATTTATATGTTGGGTCATTGAACTTTGGGCGGCCAGACTATTTATTGTTGATTTAGAGCTTGAAGTAAAGAATATAATATAATATAATAAGAATAGAAGAAATGTATCGATTAGAACAGATAAAATCAATTTATCAAAAATATTTTTTCGATTAATTAATTATATGTGTAAATCTTTCCAATTGTTACATTTAAATTATATTAAAATATCACAGAACTATGATTTGAAAAACTGCAACTTCACAATAATAATAATGTGTTAATTATATAGTTAAAAAAATATAAATTATATACAAACACCACAACCTTTTTAGGAGAGGGGGAGGGGGGGGTTGACGTCTTTCTGTGCATTTAAATTTTCCGAAGGTTGTACGATGAAACCCCTTGCAATCGGTAGTAAAGGATGTTTTTTTAGAGGTTTGTTTTTCGAATTGACAACACTTTTTACAGCGACAGCCAATTTGATAGCTGATTTATGCTAAGTTTGGTTTGTCAATTCACCATTTCACTTACGCAAGTACAATACTTGCAAACTATACAAATTTATTTTGAAAATAGTGGTTCAGTTCGCGAAACTCACTGTGCGCTACGTCCATTTTACGGTAGACATAATCGTCCACCCGAGCGAGAAATTTGAATAACCATGGATCGTTTTCGCACCACGCGCACTCTAATTGATAACACGCGCCCGCAGAGACGTCGTACAGCAACAGTGGAGCGTAGTATTGAGGAGGACCCGAGTGAGTCGATTTTCAGCAATTTTTCGACTTTTTCATTCCCCAATTGAATTGGCATTAATGCGGAAGAGCTGTGGTTTCAACAAGACGGCGCAACATGCCGCACGGCGCGCGCCGCAATCAATTTTTAAAGGAAACATTGGATGATAATGGACCTGTGAATTGGTCTCGAAGATCGTGTGATTTAACACCATTAGATTATTTTCTGTGGGGATATGTGAAGTCTACGTCGTTGAACCAGAGACGATAGACGACTTGGAAGGCAACATTTGTCGCGTTATTGCTGATATACGCCATATTGCGCTTTATTCGAGTTAGCCGCGGCGCCCACATGCGCGAAATTATATTTAAACACTAATGGCATAAAATTATCTTTCATTTTAAAATCTAATAAAAAACACCCTTTGTTTCCATCTGTCTAAAAATAGGATTAAATGTTGTTGAAACAAAAATTTAATAATGTTTGTTTTTTATTTAGTTTTTACAGGCATTTAATGTATACTAGTGATAATCTTTGATTCGGCCATAATGGTACAGACAAATCCAAAAAAAGTAGAGATTTTCTGCACCCACCGGATATCATTACTCAGGCACGGTTTCAACCTGTTGCTCCTTGACTTGTCTGATATCTCTCTAGGAACTCACAACTTTCTATCTCCAGCAATGCGGATGTTTAGTTTTGAACCAGAGAATCCGAGCTAAGGGAAAAGTAAAGGGACACCTGTTGAAAATGGCTGCATTTAAAGCTAATATCTCAGAGACGGCCGAAAGGATCTTTGGATAACGTTGGAAGCGAGTCGGCGGTTGGCATTCGTTGGAGGGTTGTCCGTGGGTCGGCCGGCGCAGGTTCAGTTCCCGCGGGCTGTGCTATCGGCCATCTCGTGGCCGAGACCTTCCTACGCCTCTGAGCTTTGTCTCCAGCTGCCATCTGAATGGGAAGCGAATGGAACAATCAGCGGACACAATCGTCTCTCGGTCGTGACCGCTGATCGCGGCGCGCGTGCGCGGGAGACGCTGTTTGGGACCGGCGGACAGAGATGTCACCGAGATGTGATGCGTCAGCAAATTGGGACGCGATGGACAGAAAGACAAGCGGAAAATTCCTCATCCGGTTTTTAAAATGCTCGGATAAAACGACGGAGATCGTAAAACCAAAAAATATATAAATACTCGTATAATGCATAATGGTGTCTGATAAAAAATCAATAGACAACCAATGATGTTCGCTTTGAGATCAATTATGTTAATGCAAGTACTGAGACAAGTATCATCCGTGCATACGTATTTTAATATAGGACATGAAATCAGTAGAATATAATATTTCGTTTTTTAATAAGAAAAACAAGTAAACAAAACAAGAAAACACATTTTTGTTGTGAAGTTGCAATTTCAGAACATAGTTCTGTAGTATTTTTAATACAAGTTAAATTAAATCAATTTGAAAGATATACAAAAAATGTATTATGTAAATTTTTTTTGTATATCTTTCTACATATTATTTTAGTTTAAAAATATTTTTTTATGGGTTTATTAATTTATCACTTCGATAAGTTCACATACGCACTGTCTGTGATTAAACGTTATTGGTGCATCATTAAGATCGCCCTCTTTACTATGCTCCTCTACTTATCTCGGCATCCTGCAGATCTTAGGGCTGTCACCAGAGAAGTGCCCGTTGTCTTTTCCACTTGGTCGGTCCAATGGGTGGGGGATCTTCCTCTTCCTCTTCGTCCTTTAACGTAGCCTACCACAACAAGCCTCTCCAAGCTCTATCGCCCAAAGATGTCCAAAAAAAATTGTTGGGAGTTTATTCTTGATGTTCAGTTTCTGCAGAATGGAGAATCATATGGCATACGCGACATGTGTCTCCAGCGCCACATCTCAAAAGCATCAAAGATATTGGTGCACGATTCGTAAATATATAAACATATTTCATATGAACAAGAAAATTATATGAAAACAGCATAGTACGATGTAAAAAACTTATGAACACAAAAACAAAAACAAAAAAAATTCTACGCTGTCACTGGCGAAATGATGAGCCTCTGTTTTTGCGTAGTCCGCTATTTCCGAATTTATGTCAAGTTTTTTATTCCTTTCAGGTGTTCTTCCATTTTTCTTCTAGACTAAGTCTTGTAAAAAAGGAAAGAAATTAGACATTTTAGAAAACTTAACGATTAATCGTAACAAAAATGTAATCAATATTCAAACACATTCTATTACGCCCCCCCTTCTGCGCTTGTTGACCACACCCCTAAACCCAGTCCTTTAGTCTTAGGTTTAGTATTAGTAACATTCCTGTAGATGATGCGTCAGCATTGAAAACGTTACAATAAATAACAAATTAGTGAATGTAAAATTTTTTAAATATGAATTAAATATATTAATTATAAAGATATACATATAAAATCAATTTTATCGAAAAATATTGTTGTTGCGCCACCGGGATTCGAACCTGGATCTCTTCCCTAACCGGGGGAGGTGCTTTATCCAACTAAGCTACAGCGGCATTATTTTTAGCGACAATTTTTCGACCCTATATGTTACCTTTTTGAAATTAATACATTTAATCGTTCCATCATTTGACAGAGCCATCTACCTTATTTTTACAGAATCTCAAAATACCTTTGAGTAAATCTGATAGCAGACGCCAGAATTATCAATTCATTTTTATTAAATTTTGGACACATTGATACAACTTTACCAGGTTCGAATCCCGGTGGCGCAACAACAATATTTTTCGATAAAATTGATTTTATATGTATATCTTTATTATTAATATATTTAATTCATATTTAAAATATCACAGACCTACGTTCTGAACAATTACAACTTCACAATAAGAATGTGTTCTCTTAAAAAAAAAAAAAAATGTAAAAAATATTTAAATTTTTATTTTAAATAATATAAAGAAAAATCATTTACGAAGAATATTGTTAATGGAGTTTTTAAATATTGACAATGAAACGGAATGTCTGTGAACAATTTTGTTGTACCAGTATAAAATAGATAATAAACGAATACCAACGATTTAAAGACAATGCACCATAGGTCGCGTAAAAGGAGGCCAACCGAAATAATTGTATATTAAATGACATGTATCCCACGTTGTTTAGCAATCTAAAGAACAGATAAATAAAATGTTCGGAACGGCTACCGCAGCCGTGGAGATGGCTCATCAATAATAAATCAACTAACCCGCGGTCGCAGAGTACATTATGCCCGAGTTAAAATGACCACCGCATCATTTGTCCAATTTTTATCCACCGCAAATCCCTTACGAATTGCCATTTAAAAAAGTTAGCAAACAACAAAAGGGGGAATTGCATTCGTCGTAATCGAAAAAATATTTTCCGCTCGCGGCGTCTCGCAATCATATCGCGGAAACAAAATAAAGATGCGAATAAGTATGGAGCATGAAATGCTGCAAAGATAATTCACCCGCGGCTAAATATCGGTATGATCTAATAGATTTACCAATGATACTTAAACAGAAACCTCTGTAATCTAAAATGCCCATTAGACGTTACTGTATGATCTGTCTGACGATGTAACCTGTTGTAATTGAATATCCATCAGCTGTAAAAGAGCAAATAAAGTAGAGTAGCACATATCCGCAGGAAGGAGGGACTCCATTACACACTGCGAATGTAAAAAATCGTATCATCTCTGTAATAATATGTGCGGTTTTGCCAGAGCGATACTCGCAGTAAACATTATTATATCTGGAGCGGTTTCCAATTATGTTCGTCCATCAACTCGGATGCTTACTGACTCGCTCGCAGCGTACCTTCAATAACCCTACGGTCCACAGTATTATAGAAATACGCGTAATCAAATATTGCTGTAATTACGCTAAAGTAAAGAAGCAGGAAGAGATCGCTGAAATAAATTATACTTAAAAATGAAACCGAAAAATAAAACGATTGTATACGTACGGAGATATAGGGTGTCCAGCGGAAAAAATCAAGTTTAATATTAAATTTAAAAAAAAACTACAATATTATTCTCATATTTTATTTATACAAAATGGAGTTTAACGATGCGGATTTCACGTTTTATAAACAATATCGTCTAAATGCCGTTCATTTCTTTCAAGACACTCTTGAAATCGGACTCTTAAATTTCCGACCACGCGAGAGCAAAGCGTTGGTCCACTGGCAGCAATTTCATGGCGGATATTTTCTTGTAGGGCATTAATTGTTAGAGGATTGTTGCTGTAAACTATCGACTTAAGGTGTCTTCATAAAAAAAGTCGCACGGTGTAAGGTTCGGTGACCAAGGTGCCCAGGGTATGCTAATTTATTGGGAAAAATTGCCCTCAGCTTCTCCATTGAAACTTTAGATGTGTGTGGAGTGGCCCCGTCTTGCTGAAATTGCATTTTGCTGCAGTTGCAGGTATAAAAAAACTTGTCGATCATTCGGCAATACACGTCAGCAGTGACTGTCTCTCGATGGTTAACAAAATAAGGGCTAATTATCCTTCGGGCAGAAATTGCACACCACACTGTCATTTTTGGACAATGCGAACGTTTTTGATGGCGTTCCGTCAGATTGACGGGGCACCAGTATCTCATGTTCTGTTTATTAGCATAGCCATCGATATGAAAATGTGCTTCCTCAGTTAAAAATGTTTCCAAGCGTTCGTGCTGTTTCGAAATGTTCCAGCATCGTTCTCGCTAAGGTCTCACATAAAGAATAGTCATTTTCGTTGAGAAACTGCACGATTTGCAGTTTATATGAGTGAAACTGTAGTTTCTTTTTCAAAATAACGTGCACTGTTGATTTTTTTATTCAAATACAGGCTGCAATCTTTCTTATCGATTTACGCTGATTGCGCATAATTTCACGTCGAACTTGAGCCAAATGTTCTGGCGTCGCTGCTGACGTTGATGGTCCCGGAGGAGTTTGGTTAACCATTGTCTCTTCCTGTCTGAACTTTTGAACCCAACACCAGATAAGTTACGTGCTCGGCCCATCACTAACTCGTCGAATATTAGTATAATATAGTGAGAACAAAAAGCGCGACGCGTACGAACATTACGACTGGCAAATAAGCAAATCACGCGCGTCGAACAATACCCCTCCCACTTACCTCACCCTGATGGCCACCCAATAAATAACATAATAAATATTTATATATTCTGTTTCATACAAAGCAATAACTCCGCATGTGTAGCACATTTACATTATTATCTTCACGTGGGACTACAGTCTGAGGTGAATCACCTCAAAAAAATCGCTCCATTTTTTTATGTTCTACGGCTTTGCTCACCAGCTGTCAAAGTCTCTCTGAATCCCAACCACTGCAGTCAACAAATAGTCTACTGATAATTCGTCACCTCTCTGATTTACGCAATAAAGTGAAGAGTCACCGATCGATTTTAATAGAGTTCACGACTCATAACAAAACTCGTAAAGTTCGAGTTTGTAGCGGCGATGCCAAATATTACCAGCGCAAATAGGATCAAATTACACGCCAACCGGTTTCACTTAGCTCAAGCTTCGTCAGGGCGTATATAAAACTAACAGTAAATACAAAAACGTGAAAGAGAGAGACAGAATACATACACTCGGTGCTTTATTTACTATTGCTTTGGGAATATTATTTATGATAATGGCATTGTTTATTCAAAAATTCCTTACTTCCCTAAATATAAATGTAATATTAATAAACAAGTTACAATTTTTCTAATTTAGAGACTGATAATCAAAATCGTTTCCTGGGATTGCAATTTTGGTTCGGTTCACCACTAAACGACGTGATCGATACTCAATAAGTCACCCACAATGTGTATTTGTCAGAATAGGAGTACCGCGATAGATTCAAGAAACGCTGGCGTGCTAAACAGCGTCCTGGATCGGCGCCCTCGGGACTATCCGCTGATTGAAATCAATGGGATTTCTATTCCTGTTGGGTTAATAGATACGACTATGAATTATGTCCGATCCTTGTGGCACGAACTGTGCGCGATTCATAGCTTTATTTTGTATTGAGATCACTTGAGGATATCTATTTGAGAATTTATCAAAGGCGTGGGTGAGAATATGCCGAAACTAAATACGAGTACAATCAAAGAATTGCATGCGCAATTTATATAAACTGAAAAAGGTAACAATAAAAATGAATTAAATAAATTAATTAGAAAGATATACATATAAAATCAATTTTATC
The DNA here is from genome assembly GCA_031772225.1 of Eubasilissa splendida. Taxonomy (NCBI): domain Eukaryota; kingdom Metazoa; phylum Arthropoda; class Insecta; order Trichoptera; family Phryganeidae; genus Eubasilissa; species Eubasilissa splendida. The sequence continues at coordinate 25,096,869 of CM062857.1, read as the reverse complement.
GAAAAATATTGTTGTTGCGCCGCCGGCATTCGAACCTGGATCTCTTTCCTAACCGGGGAAGGTGCATTATCCCCATATTTTTATTTATTATCTTTGTTTTATTAACCACTAAAATGAGTTTAAATACATCTACCGGTGTTAGTTACCATGTGTTAGATAGTTATGACATCCTGAAGAAGAAAATGGTATTTTTCGAAACCGGTAGATGTATTTAAACTCATTTTAGTGGTTAATAAAACAAAGATAATAAATAAAAATATGAATCTTAACCACAAAGATAATATTGCTGATTTTAAAAGTATGCATTATCCCCAACTATGCTACATTTAATACAAATAATGGAACGATTAAATGTATTAATATCAAAAAGGTAATATATAGGTTCGAAAATTTGTTGCTAAAAATATTGTCGCTGTAGCATAGTTGGATAATGCACCTTCAGCGGTTAGGAAAGAGATCCAGGTTCGAATCCCGGTGGCGCAACAACAATATTTTTCGATAAAATTGATTTCATATGTATATCTTTATAATTAATATATTTAATTCATATTTAAAATACATAATATTTTAATTGAGCTCAGCAAAAAATATCCCATAAACAAAACCAAAAAGCTAGAGCTTCTTCTTAAGCTTAAAGCAAAATGAGGGCATCTCCTCCCCCCATTTCCTACCATCTTGAATCAAGGCCAACGCCGGACACATAAATCATTAGTATAATATAAATCTAAAAGTTTTTTTTGAGATGTTAAAAATAACAATTAATATGGATGGGCAGAATGGGGGAATATAATAAGATGCAAACGTGCCCCAAGCACAATGCGGTATTTTACACTGGCATCCTCTAATATATGAATCCTCATATATTAGTTAACTCCGGTGGCCAGAGCCTTAAGAATAAGAGAAATGATCGACCGGTAAACATCGCAATACTTTTAATAAATTTATCATTGTGTACAATTTACTACATATTTAGAATTAACTGTTAAGATAAAATCGAAATACGTAGTAATTATTAATAAAAAAAAACTCAATAATTTGGAAGTCAAAAAAGAAACAATGCACTCGATAATCTTTTAATAAATATTTTCAATTAACTAAGTCTCTCCAACCAGTGAGCGCTCCCAATACATATATGTTGATTCGTGACGTGGAGCTTTGGCGTCAATGTAATGGATAAATTAAAAGTTGCACATGCTCAGCTTTATTTTTTATCTAATCTAAATTATTCCTAAAATCTAGATGATTCTAGACAATAACATTTTCCCTCCGATGATGTAAACTGAGTTGACATTGTCTCTAATTATGTAAAAATACTAAATACAGAGTTCATATTTCAAGTATTTTTCCGTAATATAAAATGTTTTTATATCGCCGCCATACAAGTCCGTCCGAATCGCAAAAACTCTTTTCCCAGTAGCAACTTCGATTTTGTTTTCTATTTTTAAATGCACACAAAAAGAACACACATATTTAAAATGTGATACCAGGCCTACCAATCGAAGTATAAAAGCGCGTAAACAATACATATATAAGTACAGTACTTGTTCTTGAGTTGATGTATCTCAACTGGCCTTTTTCGAATTAGACCCCCCAGTTCTGGAATTGCTTCGAAAACAGAAAACTATCAGAACATGTCAAAGTATGAAATGAAGAATGCGGAGTAGGGGATGCCAATCCATCAAAGGTCCCCTTTAGGGAAGTTGGCGCCGGAGGCTCACGTCATTTCATGCATGTTATTATAATTTTTTAGAATGTAATAGAATCGGGAATGCAGGGCGTGTCAAGTCGCGTGACGTAAAAAAATAATTCTTTAGAACACATTCTTATTATATTATTCTTATATTCAGAACATAGGTCTGTGATATTTTAAATATGAATTAAATATATTAATTAGAAAGATATACATATAAAATCAATTTTATCGAAAAACATTGTTGTTGCGCCACCGGGATTCGAACCTGGATCTCTTTCCTAACCGGGGAAGGTGCATTATCCAACTATGCACTAAATAATAAAGATGTATCAATGTGTCCAAAATTTAATAAAAATGAATTCATAATTCTGGCGTCTGCTATCAGTTTACTCAAAGGTATTTGAGATTCTGTAAAAATAAGGTAGATGGCTCATTCAAATAATGGAACGATTAAATGTATTAATATCAAAAAGGTAACATATAGGTTCGAAAATTGTCGCTGTAGCATAGTTGGATAATGTACCTTTCCTCCGGTTAGGAAAGAGATCCAGGTTCGAATCCCGGAGGCGCAACAACAAAGTTTTCCGATAAAATTGATTTTATATGTATATGTTTCTCTTTTCTTTCATATTTAAAAATTAATTCGTTTACACATTACTTTCTAAAAATCATTATAGGACAATGAATTAGTATGCAGTCAGTTTGTAAAATTTTCAATATGCTCACATTCTTATGCAAATCAGTGTGAATATTTTAATAATTAAACGATAAAAAATAGTAAGACCAAATAACGAGTACTAAACAAAATAATTTTATTTAAACTTTGTTAAACTTCACCGACCGCGCGTGAATATGACATGTTTTGAAATGCTCGGTGTCATTATTAAAAATATGTAAAAAAAATCTTGTATTACCGATCGAATTGATATTTAATGTTTTTATTATAATGTCATATGTACTCTACATAGCGCCAGTACCGCGTGTGTTATCTGTCGCTAAGCCACGTTGTCGTATGGCTATGAAGCGTGGTGGACGTGTGTCACCGCTGGAAAATTATATACATGTCTGATTGGGTATTTGTTTACGTTGATTGGTTAAGCTGTGTTTGAAAACTTCGCAATTTCAAAATTCAACGGAAAACGTTCGATATGAAAGCAATATTCTAGTCCGTAAAAAATGCTATGTGTTTCTATATATTAATCGTCTTTCAACACTAAAAACCCTAAACGTGAAACGATTTCGCATCTAAGACGGACAGCAAATGTAGATCAGCCGCTACATGGACATGAAATTAATTACTCTTAATGACTTCATTATTTATTTTAATATAAATTATTTAAAACTATGTTTTTAATCACTTTATGAGTTGAATTTAATACAGCAACGGGTTTCAGAAAATACAATTTCCTTCACCAGGATGTCAAATAAACTAACTAAAGCCATACCTATATGTCAAATTATTGCAATGTTCCAAAAATTATTTAAAAAAAAAAAAACTTAAATCGTTACGATAATGTGTAAATTGACATAATAATACAAAAATATTGGAAATATTTTTTAGGATATGACTGTGGTCAAATTTAGTTGGAAATTAAAAATTAATTTCAGAATGATCATTTTCTAATAAATAATTGGAAAATTCCGAAAAACCAATACTATTTAAGCATATTAAATGCTCTTTGACTCTTATGTTAAAATTTCGAGATAATTTTCCAATATAAAAAGCAGTACAATCTTTAGAGCTAAGTGTATAAACATCGGAATTACTAAATTCATCATCTTTGTCTTTGGAATTTATGAGTAATTATATTAGTATTTGTATAAAATGCATGTACAATTTTTGGTGGTAGGTTTATAGATATTTGATTCTAAAATTTATGTATGAATAAAATCCTACGCCAATAATCATTATTATTACGTTTTATCTGTGAGTTATATACAAATTGACTAGTAATATATTATTGCTAATAATGTAGAGGTCAAAATAAGAAAATATATAAAAATTGAAAAATATTGTTTTTTCAGGTGTGTTAAAAACATTTTACAGATAAAGAATATAGATGTCGAATCCATAGATATAGATATAGAATCCATAGATGGTGATAGTGTAGTGGTATTCGAAGTAATTCCACATATTAACATATATACAACATTCAATTTTTTTATAGATATAGAGGTTGATTGGGCGGTATGGTGAACGTTACATTGTGTAAAGTAATCACTTAAGCCAGCCTAAGACAGCTCGTAAGCCCTGTAATTATCCATACATCCATATTTTACCATTAATAAAAAATAATTTCGTCTCTGAGATATCTATTATTTGTTTAGGAATATATTATTAAATTTTTTGTTAAATTGTGTCTATTATTTCTGTATTGTACCCGTTAGGTATTTTACGAATCTGCGTTTATTTTATATAACAACATTATTTTTATAGCTTGCATCAATATAGAAATTCTTAGTACAAATAGTATAATTCATTTCATTTATTCATATAGTGGTTAAAAACAAAGTTTTAAATAATTTATATTAAAATGAATAAAAATCACTTTTGAGATAAATATTAAAAATATAATTCTTCATTAGCTAGACCGACATCTGATATAATATGACAATGAATAACGGACTGAGATATAAAATAATTATTTAATTTAAAATCGATAAAAAATGTGAGATGATCGATAATGCCCGGCGCACCACTGCGGGCAGCGGAACCTGGCCCCCAGCATTCCTGCAGGCAGGTCGGTCATACATCATGGGAATGATATTATGGACATGACGTCTTTTCTACGTGCCGCGCGCCTCGAAGGCTGACATGTGATGAATGAATCAGGAACGGCCGTGTCTCCTGCATCCTCGCTCCTTACCGGGGTGACGGCGCCGGGGGCCAGCCCCACAGGACGTGTCCTGAAACTGTATCGGTTGCACCGTGCACCACTTTTGATGGATTTGCATGGATCGAAGGACTGAATGCGCCAAGTGCATTCACAGACAATTAGTTGCCAACGAAGTACCTAGATACCATCAGGAGCGTGCAGTGCATACAAGCAAAAAAGCTATGCATTACTAAAAGTTCTGGGAAACAAATATAAAATAAATAATTAGATTAACATAAACGGGAATATTTATTTTACAATTAATGTCATCTGTGTACCAGTAGAGACTTTAATTGCTTAGTTATATAAACTACCACGACAACTCACCGCTGTAGTCATGGCGCATCGAGCTACTCACGTTACTCTGTTCTATATTTAAGCTAGTGAATTACTCAAGTCATATAATTGGCTATTTACTGAATTGAAAATTCCTTTCGGTTGATCCGTTTTGTATGGAGTCGTTACCTATACTGTTTATTAATAGAATAATATTAGAAAGACTTACAACTGCGTGCAAATCATTGAGGTATCTACTTCCTTTTTGACTAATTCGCGAATTTTACTGTTTTTAACGTGTTGATTTCATGGGCATTAGGTACATGAATTTGTTTTTGATTTGGGAAAAACAAAAACCAATTGCTAGAACTATTTTCTACGTTAACATTTAATAAAAATAATTATTTCGTTTAGTTATTACGTGAAGGATTTTCAAACAAAAGAATCATGTTCGGTCATAAAAAGTGTTCCTAAAAACGTCCATATGTTTTTTTATTGATTTTTATATGGGTAAGAAGGTATTATTTTACGTTAAAACTTAAACTTTAAAAACATTATTAATTGTAAGAAATAAATACATGATAGATAAACGACGGATTTATTTTGTCTAAAACGTTGGTTAAACAAAAGTACATATATTATATATGATTGTATAATGTCATTGGTGACAGCATAACCTAAATCTATACCTATTGCACGCCACTGGTAACCATCAGGTACAAACGTAAATGCATGAATACCAAATCGTTTCAGAAGTATGACAGAGCAATCAGCGGTAGTGCGAAGTATTGTGATGGTCTTGTTTCTCGTTTTTATAAGCTAATTATTATTTCTAATACCCGTCGTAGAACGAGACGAAAACATTACCTACCTACAGTTATTGCTTGTTTTCTGATTTAAAAAAAATTAAAGTCATATACAACCACAAAATTCGATATATTTCAAAGATGATTGACGCTTCACTCCAATGTAATATATCAGTGCCTTTTCAAATAACCCTACACATCACACACCGACCGACAAAAAATATATATATAAAAAATATTCCACTAATTCTTGTACATTATCGTTATCCATAAGAATAATAAAATTATATTTTCGTAGAAAGCAATCACTTTGTATGAAACCACGAAATTTATTATACGTCAACCGGTTTCGCTTATCTCAAGCTTCATCAGGACGTATTTATAACTGATCATAAATACGATAAGAGTGCACTCACATATAAAGAGGGAGATATAATATAAAATTACATGTGAAAGAGAGAGAGAAAGAGAGAGAGACAGCATACATATATAGTTAAATCGAACATGAAGGGAGACAGAATATGGAAAAATTAGAAGCCCTCGAAATAAAAAAGGCAATAAATAGTGGTATGCTAATTCTTAATAATCAAATAATTTATCCATTAGCCCCATATTAGGTATGTTTCCTTTAAAATCAATTTAATATCCATCAACACTGTATTTCCGTCTATCTATATATGTATTCTGTCTCTATCTTTCACATGAAATTTTATATTCTATCTCCCTCTTTATGTACATACGTAAGTGCACTCTTTTCGTATTTATGATCAGTTTTAAATACATCCCGATGAAGGTTGAGATAAACGAAACTGGTTGACGTATAATAAATTTCGTGGTTTCATACAAAGTGATTATTTTATTTAATAATAATAAAATTCTGCACTCAAATAAGATGTGACCATGTGCATCTTTTCGTTATAATGTACTTAAAAGGAAAATAATTCAATAACTAAATTAATCAAATAGAAAAATATTTGGAATAAATAAAATTTCTTGAGTTTTCGACAAATTTTCAACTTATATTTTGTAATAAAATTTTTATATAATAAAAATAATTTTTTTTTGTATTCAATATATAAAATATTTCAATTAATTGTTTAAATACGACGTGACTAAAATGCTTATATCTCTGAGATAAGCTTGAACATTTATGATTCGTATTTTGAATACGTATGCATCGACTCAAAAATAGTATAGACTTTAGTACAGTACAGCTCATATTACGTACTATAAAGCCAGATTCTAAACAAACCATTAATAGCTCAAATGTAATTCATTTTCCACCTTCGTAATGTGTTGGATAATTAATTTCACACCTCTCGGTAAAGCATTTATTCGTCTTCCAGTTGAGGTGAACTGTGAAATCGCAAAAGCGTTGGTTGTCTTGCAACGCAAACATAATTTAATATTTCACCTCTTCGTACAAATAACTCGGCGCAAAGGGAGCCGCCGCGGGCCGCCGGTGACATCTGGTGGAGGAAGCGAGGACGAAGGTGGAGGAAGCTCAGGATGGGAGGCGCTCCAGCCGGTCACGACGCGGCGGAACTCCAACTCTGACCTTTGGCTACGTTATTATTATATTGTATAGACTATTATTGTATGAGAAGTAGGCTTCCTAAAGTGTGCGCAATTGATAACGGACTCTCGCGAAAGCTTTGTACTTTGGACACGGTTGCTCGCCCAACGTCTTCATCTAATCAACAAAAGTGCTGCTATTGTTTTAAACGTTTCAATGAGGTTACGCCTTTTACATTCGGCACGATCCTATAAACTTCTTCTTCCTTGTTCTGAATCAATAATTTAGGTTCAGAGCCTTGGACACTCGTTTTTCGAGAACGATCGGGACAAGTCTCCTGCAGTATTATGATGGTCTTTTAAATTTTCTACATGCACCTAATGATCTGCGATTCTTTTCTTCTTCTTCCACGGCATAGCATCACAGGGTGAGATTTGCTCCACACGTGCTCTCAAGCGACTCCTATCCCTGGCCATTCTTCTCCATCCACACAATCAGCCTATCTATTCCTTGGCCTGCCATCTGGCATTCGCAGTTTTTAGAATCTATACAATGTAAAATTTATATTTTTTTCTGTAAGTTCCATCTTCTAGTGTAGGTTCATAAATTTTTCTTAATATTTTGGGTTCAAAAACTGTTAATATGTTTCATTCTATTTGGATTAGGCACCATGTTAAACAATCATTATATTAGTTTAACATGTTAACAGTTTACTTCGTTGACTCAGTATTTTCATACTTTTCATAGTAGAATAATAAATATTCTTGGTCAAATAAGATTGCACATTTTAACATGTTTTGTTTGGTCACTTCGTATGAATATTTTAATACAACAATCTTGACCACAAATATGCTAAAATTAATTATAAGTTTTGGCAAAGTTCTGAGAGGTGCATGAGCTTAATAAGGTTTGTTGACTTGACCTTCTTTATACGAAGGTTTTGCACCTGACCTCCGTTGACTTCCCGTTTAGCCTGAAGGCTCTATGATTCATAGCACAAAATAATATGAGAGTTGAGGAAACGCTATTTATTGGAAACGGAAGAATATATTATGATTTCTGATTTACACGAACAATCTTAATAATATGTATAATGAAACATATGTCGATTTTATAATTATTTCAACGATTTAGACTGGCTTTATTATGTAGGTATAAATATTTAAACTAACAAGGTAAAAACAGTGTGTTGCTATAAAAATTGTAAATCATATCATTTACAGGCTTCTGGAATAGTATCAGGTATATTAATCATGAAAACAAATGTCAACAAGTATTTATTTAGCCCAACAACATGTAGAGGCGACGTGTGTCCAGTTTTTGTTCAAAGGGTAAATATGATATATTAAATATATTAATTAGAAATATGTACATATAAAATCAATTTTATCGAAAAATATTGTTGTTTCTGTATCACTGAGATTCGATATCACTGGGATTCAAACCTGGATCTCTTTCCTAACCGGGGAAGGTGCATTATCCAACTATGCTACAGCGACAATATTTTTAGCGACAAATTTTCGAACCTATATGTTACCTTTTTGATATTAATACATTTAATCGTTCCATTATTATTATTAATCCCGGTGGCGCAACAACAATATTTTTCGATAAAATTGATTTTATATGTATATCTTTCTAATTAATATATTTAATTCATATTTAAAATATCACAGACCTATGTTGTGAATAATTATAACTTAATAATAAGAATCTGTTGTCCTAAAAATATGATATAAACTGGTTTAGATTAAAATTCTTATGCTCAACGGAAGATATGAAAATTATCGTCTCGAATGGTTTCATCCATTCTTTAAACCAGCTTTTCTTCAAAGGTTAATCATAAACGCTTCCTCCATCACAACCCTTCGCGTCTAGTAAACCTCCAAAAATCTGCGAAAAACCATTATTTAAAATAAATATATTATTTGAACGTAACTCATAAAACACACATTTTAAAGAAACTAACTATGCAACCCGCAATGGATTGAACGTGGACAGCAAATGTTTCGTTAAATACATAACGAGATATTTCAATTACGGGTGACTTTAAAGACGGATCCGTCACGACCACCCGATGTCGGGACCTTTGAGAGGTTTCTCCATCTTGTTCCCCCTTTGACATATACGGAAATAATTATTTACGGGGAACGCAATAATATAATAGTTACAGAATGCAATTAAGCCTGCGGAGCAGCAATTATATTTTAGAGAATCCTGAAGTGTGCACTAAAATAAAAACAATTACAAAAAATTATACTGCGTCATCTTCAGTAATAAACTAAAACTAAAAGATAGACTATAGACTACATACAGCGGGGTAGGGGGGGTATGAGAGCGGTGTTATTATTTAAGTATTGATTTTAAGTTGGAACCTTAACCATAAAAAATAAAACATAATTGAAACAATGCAGACATATTTATCGTTTATATTAAACTGAAACAAGCAGTAAACTATTTTAGAAATTTAAGCCGCTACCATATAGCTTCTATAATCTTTTAAAGATCTTAAAAACACTCATAAATCAATAAGTTATAATGAAATCTGGTTGTCATAACATGTAATGCAATGAGTAGGATGTAATATAGTACTTTCAAGAAGTAGACGATCTTATAAGGATGTAAAAATACATGCGAGACACTTAATATGGAACAGTTATTGCTTGACTATGCTGTGTTTGATTTCTGGATCGCAGTTACTGTCATTCAGGACCATTCTATGAGCAAATGCTCCCATATCGATCCTTCTCATTCCCCGCCATTAGCATTTTTGCGTAACACCCAGTAAACATATACTCATACACATGGAAACGTGATTTTAAATCAAACAAATAATAGATATCTCATAGAGACGAAGCTATTAATTGATTAATGGGTGAGAACGGTGAACGTTATATTTGTATAAAGTGATCACTTAAGCTGGTCGTAAGCCTTGTAATTACCCATACATATATTTCCATTAAATATAATTTAAAAAAAAATAGCTTCGTCTCTATGAGATATCTATTATATGTTTAATAACAGTGCCATTGTAAGTGTAGGTTTCTTGGACATATCGATGATTTTAAATCGTTCAAGAAAGCGGAGGCGTCCCTAATAACTCGTCGGCATTAAGGATTCGCTACACAAGAGGGCGGCGGCGAGGTTCTGCAGGGTGTGTGACGCGAATACAGGCTCCGCGGGTGAATTAATGCCCCGCCAGCGACCGACCGACTGGTCGACCAGGGTGAGGAATGAGAGCAGCGCCATCTAGACATTCCGCAAATAAAAAAGTGCCCCCTATCGCGCCGTGCGCGGTCTTAAAACTCCATAATTTTTTACAAGTCGATGATCGACAGGGCGAACGGTGTTTTTTTAAATTTTTGACATATTGGCGATCAAGAACATACCAAAAAAAAAAACAGACAAAAGTTGCGAGTACCTTAAAAGAAGCAGAATTTAATATACCACAATCTGAAAGAGAATTGTGATTCGATTAACTAAATATTACTCGATGGTTTCACGGCCCATTGGGAACCTTCGGCTGATGTACAGCTCGGCGCCAGGCGTCTTCATTCCACTCCACTCAAATCCTAATATACCTAACAAATAAAAAAAGGGCACATAACGTACTTACCACGGAAAAACCAGGTGATTAGACGAGATAATAAACAATCTCTCAATACAAAATTATACTAAAATAAATAGTGTACTCCCTAGGTGCGCGCAAGTATGGGAGTGTGAATTACTCGATAAGAGTCATTCAGTATTACCGACACGTTGTTGTAGATGTGTTTCTGCAGTTATAAAGAAATGTAATTGTGGACGTATTAACGTAGATTAATCATTATATTGTCAATTTTTTTTATTAGAAATAAATAAACAATGTGTCGTGCAACAGAGCATCCGTTCATCTCAACGAGTTCAAATTCAGTTAAGTTTTATTATATATATATACACGAGTATATGTGTGTGTGAAAGGAAGTGTCTTGATTATCTTGCGTCTGTTGGTCCTGAGAATGACCATTGCCGTGTAAATCTCTCTACCCATCTTGAGAAGATGTCTTATCGGTGCAGTGTCGCATTGAAACGATCGTGAAACACGTATTTTCTGACCGGCAGATCAACGCCGAGTGAAATCACAAATTGTTACTTTGTGTAATTAGGATGTAAACGACGAATGTTATCACTTGTTTGTACTTTAGAGCTGTCGGGTTCGGAGAGATTTCTCCGAATATATTTGATATCTTCTGCTTAAGCAGTATATGAACTGCAAGGTTTATTATTGCGGGACCACAACTTCATACCGGAATCAAAGATACAATTTACTCTTTTAAAGGCACTATACGATTTTCTTTACGTAACGATCTAATGTTGGATGTTACATAATTAAGCGAGTACTGCAAAACATTAAATACTTAATTTCAGTATTCATAACACTCTGTAGTAGATAGACGGCGTCACAGCTATTCCCACATATCCCATATGCAAATGCCGTCCGGGGCTAGGCATTTGCCGTCAGACCAGCCCTAAGTAATTAGGGTCTTCCATGGTGGCTGGTGTTGGCTGAACTGGCGCCCGGAGCCATCACAGCCCCAAGCGATACGAGAAGACAAGTTATCGCAGGGGCGAATAACCCTTTGGTCGATATACGTAATTTAAATACAAAAAAAAAAAAACAGAGTTCCATCATAATGTTATATGTATGATAAATACCAAAATTGAAGAAAATTCGCTGAATGTTAAAAGAAATAAAAAAAATAAAATAGATGTATTCGATGTAGCAATAAAAACATTTACATTTACAGATGATACATTTTATATTTTAAAATGTTTTTTATTAATTAAGAAGAACACATGATTATTGCGAAGTTGGAATTTTATAGAACATAGTTATATAAGTTGTATTAACGTTTCCAAAAATTAATTGATTCATTTAATTCTGGCGAGATTTTCCGTAAATATAATTTTCAAATAATGAAACAACAGATGTAATAATTTGAAAGTGCAACATATTAGTTCGACAATTTGTCGATAACTTGCAATGTTGACGTGGTGTAATAGGTCACGTGACGCGGTGTAATAAGAAGGGTAGCAAAAAATATATTTTTTCGATAAACTGATTTTATCTGTATATCTTTCATATTAATACATTTAATTTGTATTAATTTTTTTTCATTATCATATGTCGAATATAGTCAATAGAATACTGAGTCATAAACTCATGAACGGTACACAATTTGATGATGAAGCGACGGCCTGTTTATTTATGGTTCATCTGTAAAATTTCTAGCGCTAAATTTATGAAGTTAAAAATATATATTAGTGCAAAATCTGGAAAATCACATAGAATCATATAAAAAAGACGGTCATTGAATCTAGCAATGTTTATTTTTGTATCTAAATGTCACCCCTATCTTAACAGGTAGTCCTTCAGTCTTGAACGCCAAGTTTTCTCAACATTTTCATCTCACACTCTTCCGAGGTCTTCGTGGTCACATCGCTTGTGATTTCTGATGCAGTACTATATGTAAAGGTACCATGGAAGAAGCATTCTTTGAACATCTTTAGTGTAGCCATAATATCTGATTTGTCGTGTAATACTTCCAGTTGTCTACTGCCCATTTTTCAGTGTAGATCTAAAAATATTTTCGCAATATCGTCCTATACCGCATATTCATCTTAAAATATAATGTAAGTTGCAATTAATTAGTTTGTTGAATCTTGTGAGGATGAGAGAAAATATAAATTTAAGCAAATTCACTCTCCAAAGGTTGCGAAACCCAAGATAAATTGCATGGGTGGAATTGAGGAATGTATTAAATAAATAATAATCTGCGATCGCCGACAAATCATAAAGCAACGTAGTATTTTATCTGAGTGAATCCCTGTTCAATTACATCAATCATGAAATTTGTTAAGAGAGAGGAAGGATATCCTTAATTTATTCAATAAACATTTCATTTAACGTATTAGTTATAAATGTATACATATTAAATCAGTTTTGTCGAAATAATTGTTTTTGCGCTGCCAGGATTCGAACCTACCGATTGTGTTAAAGCGCCAGTATTTTTCATAACAAATTTTCGAACCTATATGTTACACTTTTTCAAATTAATACATCTGTCGTTCCATTATTTGAAAGCCATCTAATATATTAAATTAGTATTTAAAAGATCACAGACCTATGTTCTGAATAATTACAAATTCACAATAAGAATGTGTTCTCCTAATAATAAACATTGAATCAAAGGCACATACACAAATATTAATGTGATCATGGAATTATGGAGAGATTCATGATTTTGTTCAAAGGTCAACTGCATTTTTACAATTTACGGCGGACACCTTCACAGTGCTACGGAACTGTACCTACTTGTTCAACTTTAGGGCCTCCTTGTATGGCTCAAAACCTACCAGAAATGTGTGTTAAAAAACAAAAATTGAAAATTCAATCTTGCAAAAGAATTCTTCGATTCTGATCTGTATATTTTATTTTAATTCTTATAATTCATTAAAAGCGTAGAATCAATTGGTTATTAATTTTAAGATTGAAATCGGTCATTCTTTTTGGAACCAGCAATAATACCACACATTTTATTTTTTTATTCAGAAAACATACAATTAATTAGTAAATGCAGAAATCACAGTGAAAGTTAAACAATAATTAAACCAATTATATGTTTTCACTGACTATATATAAAATACTTTAAACAGCGAGTACAATTTGAATTTTATGAAGGACTAAACACAAAAATGTGAGAAAAAATTTTTTAACAGAGAAAAAAGTTGTGCTAGAAGGGCCAAGAACACACAATTACTAGATTTTCACCTACACAGGCACTGTTATTAAACAAATAATAAATATCTCATAGAGACGAAGCTATTTTTTTATTACATTCAATGGAAATATACGGAAGTATAGGTAATTACAACACATTAACATATATACAACTTCCAAAAATTTGATAAATATGGAGATTGATCAATGGGTGAGAATAGTGAACGTTGTATTTGTATAAAGTGATCACTTAAGCCAGCCGAATACAGGTCGTAAGCTCTGTAATTACCCATACTTCCATATACTTCCATTAAATATAATAAAAAAATTGCTTCGTCTCAATGACGTGTCTATTATTTGTTTGGATATCAGATTAGATTCAACAGCCCTGAACCGAACCATACAAGTTACGGTTAACGTAAATGAAATAACTTTAAAGTGAGTATTCTGGCGCGGTGTTAGATCACGGTGGTTAATTAAATGGCCAAGTGTGAACAATGCTCATTTAATTACGCGTTCAAAAACAAGTAATGGCGGGATAAGCGTTACTAATTGCGAGGAAAGCGTCTGAAGTTTAAAAGATAAGTTTAATAGCTTAGTAAAACGGGTTACGAAATAATGGCCTGATCATGATTAATAACCTATCGTACACAGTTCTACCAATCAGAACGGTACAAAAGGGTAATGCGGTTTGCTAATACACGGCTTTAAACAAATTATGAAAAAATAATTTATTCTTATTGTGAAGTTGTAATTGTTCAGAACATAGGTCTGTGATATTTTAAATATGAATTAAATATATTAATTAGAAAGATATACATATAAAATCAATTTTATCGAAAAATATTGTTGTCGCGCCACCGGGATTCGAACCTGGATCTCTTTCCTAACTGAGGAAGGTGCATTAATTAATTAATTATAATTACAACATCACAATAAGAATATGTTCTCCTAATAAAAAAGTTGTATCAATGTGTCCAAAATTTAATCAAAATGAATTGATAATTCTGGCGTCTGCTATCAAATTACTCAAAGATATTTGAGATTCTGTAAAAATAAGGTAGATGGCCCTTTCAAATAATGAAACGATTAAATGTATTAATGTCAAAAAAAATTTGTCACTAAAAATATTTTCGCTATAGCATAGTTGGATAATGAACCTTCCCCGGTTAGGAAAGAGATCCGGGTTCGAATCCCGGTGGCGCAACAACAATATTTTTCGATAACATTGATTTTATATGTATATCATTCTAATTATATTTAATATGTATACATTTCTATATAAAATGTAACAGGCAACTTTTAAATTAATTGTGGTTTGGCTGATTATTCCGCGAGTCACTTTTACAAATCTGCATTGGTCGAGAACCTGTTACATGCAGGTAGAAAATACACCGGTGTCGAGTGTCATCAGGGATGTGGGTTTAAACCAGATTAAAGTATTGTGATTAATGGAAAATTTAATCAAATGTGACTGGTAGATGGTCGTGTATATCTTGACAACAGTTAGACGAGAGGAGCTGAAGGTAGAGAAATTGGTAATCCTTGTGGAAGGGTTATGTCCAGCAGTGGAGAGACAGGCCAATGATGATGAATCGTCAAGAGTAACTACACAAGCCCGCCATTACCAATCTCCAGCTACATAATATCCTCCACAAAATAATCGCGCTTTTCATTAAGCTACACTGTAACCTAACTAATAATTAATAAACCAGTTGTTCTCGTTGTACCTAACCTAACCTAACCTAACTAGTAATTAATAAACCAGTTGTTCTCGTTGTACGTCACTTTATTTTGTTCACGTCACGTCATTGTCTTAATTACTTTCGTCACCAGCATATGTGAGGACTCCGTACAACATGGATTAGCCGATCCATTTCTGACTGCCGAGTGAAATTTTCAATTCAGTAGGCAGCAATTGTATGACTTGAATAGAACGATAGATCAAAACGGTGGTTAGAAATTGTAGTAGCAATAAATTAAAAATAACCCAGTAGAGGACTGCAGCGCTTCGGTAGCGAAGATTATTTCATTTATGTTTGTTTATCAGAATTTTTAGTAATGCAGAGCTTTTTTTCTTGTATGTAGTTCACGTCCCTGGTTGTTAATGATTTAATTAAAACTATATAGTAATTATATATTATAATATCTTAGTAATAGCATAACCTAAGTTCATATCTACTGCACGCCACTGTTAACAACATACATATTGCTAGACATCGTTAGATAGATGATCCCTTTCATCCTTTCTTAGACCCAGTTAAATAACAGAGTGCGTGATAAAACAACACAAATATTTGTCTGAAGGCATTTATTGTATCCCTTTCGATTTCTCCCGCGAAACCTCCTCGAGTGTGGGAAGGCATGCTGGGTAGGCACCTGCATTTGTGACTGTCACGGTCGGCGTGGACCCCCGACCACAGATTGAGATTCACAGCGCAATATCGGAGGCTTCTGAAATTGATTCCACGGCACTGGTTGTGCCCGTCCTTCGTCAGGTGTCCCTCTGCGGCTTGCGGTCACATTTAAAAAGTAAACTCACACCTCAACTCATCATTCAAGTATTGTAGCTGCACACAAAAAAGTGGCCTAGGTGCAGGAATCTGGCTCTAAAATGATTCTGTATTGTATTTCTAAGAGTAGACTTATTATTTTTCTTGGTTTTACGCGGATACATTGTTTTTTTTTAACTCGCATTTCATGTGGCGATTGGAATTTTCTACAGCGGCATGAAAATTTGTGAATACTATTGCATAATGCGGTTTTGTTTCGTATCACGTGAAATGCAAATCAAATCGTAATAACGTGTTGAATTGAAAAAAATGTTTCACGTCGCACGAAATACAAATCAAATTATAAAATAATAATAGGTACATTATTATTTTATAATTTGATTTGCACCCAACTTGAACAAATACTATTTATAAGCAAAACCGCCATTAGATAGATAACTGTATTTGTAACTGATTTTATATTTATTTATTTTATTTTTATAGTGAAGTGAAGATTTTAAAATTGATATGCTATTCATAAAATGTTTCAAAAACAATTGTTAATTATTGTATAACTGCCACTATTACTAAATAATCATTTTCAAACACGTCACCCACAACTTCCGTGAATTAAACCCATTTATGATATTATATTACGGTTTATACTCTGTATTGCCGGCAAAAGGTCCATATAATCTATCATGTCACCGCCGTAATGGTACATTACGTATTTAAATAATTTGAGATTATGTCTGATTGGGTGGTTAATTTATGTTGTATTGTAGTAGATAGAGCATCAATTCACCGTTTTTTTTAAATAATAAATAATATTTTTAACAATAAAGAATACGTTTTACGGAAACACTAGCCGTGGCCACGAAGCGGCCATTTACAGGCATTTGATTTTTTTCTAAAGAAAGTATTTTACTTTGGTTTAAAAATAATATACCTACTAAATACTTTTAATTACTATATATATGATAAACAAACGATGCGGAAATTTAAACTAATATTCCATGTCTTTACTTTA
This sequence comes from Eubasilissa splendida, assembly GCA_031772225.1. Classification (NCBI taxonomy): domain Eukaryota; kingdom Metazoa; phylum Arthropoda; class Insecta; order Trichoptera; family Phryganeidae; genus Eubasilissa; species Eubasilissa splendida. Next base: position 25,079,420 of record CM062857.1, on the reverse strand, counting down.
TTTAATGTAAGTATTTTTAATACAACGCATATTGCAGATATGAATTTTTGACATAACAATAGCCGTGCACATGTTAAGTGCATTAAGATTCCCCCTCCCCTCTCCCACGGGGCACCGGCGGGCCCAACAATACGCGCAGGGAAACGCATATATTAACGAATGCATTAATCATGCAGCATCCGAAAGGAACACAACGGTATGCATCGCAATTCGCCGGGACCATAAACAAACACCGTGAAACTACAGCCCATATATGGCAGCACGCGCTGAGCGGTTCTTACGGTACAACGGCCATATAGCCAACAGTCAGTGATGCATATATCTGTCCGCGTCGTGTGTATGATAATATTATCCGCACTGTACCGTGTTGCATACGGGTGATATAATATTAATATGATATAAATATAACCCGTGGAGGTGTGCATTAATTGAACAAGAACTATTTTTCAAACATTGCCAAGTCAGAAAATAACGTTCCAAGAGTAAAACAATATTATTTGAATAACTTTTGTAGGCGTTTTCAAATATTTTAAGCTTATTATTTATTAATTCATATTTGTATTAAAAAATCACAGAACTACGTTCACTTCACAATAATAAAGTGTTCTAAATATGAAATAAATATATTAATTATAAAGATATACATTCACAATAAGAATGTGTTCTCCTAAAAATAACAAAGTTGTATCAATGTGTCCAAAATTTAATAAAAATGAATTGATAATTCTGGCGTCTGCTATCAGTTTACTCAAAGGTATTTGAGATTCTGTAAAAATAAGGTAGATGGCTCTGTCAAATGATGGAACGATTAAATGTATTAATATCAAAAAGGTAACATATAGGGTCGAAAAATTGTCGCTAAAAATAATGTCGCTGTAGCTTAGTTGGATAAAGCACCTTCCCCGGTTAGGAAAGAGATCCAGGTTCGAATCCCGGTGGCGCAACAACAATATTTTTCGATAAAATTGATTTTATATGTATATCTTTATAATTAATATATTTAATTCATATTTAAAATATCACAGACCTATGTTCTGAATAATTACAACTTCACAATAATAATGTGTTCTCCTCAAAATAATAAAGTGTTCTCCTTAATAATAATATAAATGTATTTAAATTTTATTTCTTGCCCCCTTCCCAATAAATTGTTCACATAGCCCGCAGATACGCGATGTTTACATTTAACCAAGCGAATACTAATTGTATTCACTGAATTTTTATCAAGCAAATACCTGACATGTGACTTTTCAATAATATGAGCCAATTCTATACTATTAATCTCAATATTGGTCAAGGCTTCGATTTATTCCTCCGATTGCCGATCGGTCATTGATCCGTGTATTAAATAAGGGTGCAACTTATGTATGTATAGGAACAATCTATAAAATTGTCACAGACATAATATTACCTACCGCAAATACTTTTTTCAGTCTCTGTAATAAGTATGAATAAATTTAGTTTATGCAAAATGCCTTGATTGAATTTCGCAGAAATCCGGTACAAAAAGCAGCAACGCAAGTTTCAGGTCAATTTGGCTGGAATTTTAAAGTATTACTTAAAAAAGCACAATATCATTATGCGGTGTTCACATTTTAAGAATGCAGAATAAATTTGTATATTTTTGCGTCGGTTAAAGGTAGCTAATTGTCTGATAGGTGCCAATATTATACAAAATTAGTAGAGTTGTTTCAATTTTAAAAGCAGTTAAAATATTATGTTGTTTCGAAAATTATGTTCGATTTTAACATTCAAATTCAGTAAGACATAATTTATGAGAAAATAAATATAATCAAATAAAAGCAATTGATTTTTACGCATTTTTGCCAACGTATTAATTTCAGACGCATTAGAATCCATGAATCTTCAAAGGCATTTTCTGCTGCTTCACTGTTATTGAATTTTTTGACGTTAAAAGTTAAAAGGTGTTTTAAAAGTTAGAAAGAGCCTTGAGTCCTCTTCGGTTAATTAGTTCTTATCTGTGTTTTCATCCGCTAAAGTTTTTAATTTGTAGTTTTCAACGGTAGCAACATCATCCTGAAGTTCATCGTTTCCATTCCTAAAGTTTTCGTGGTTTCATCACATCATACTTGCTTAACATTGCATCTAGTTTTCAGACAAATGATGCCCTTGTTAAAATCAATGCAATGCTTTTCTAAATATTGACATAATGTAAAAGTAAGATATAATCATCAAAAATTTGATTGATGTGTGGAGGTTGATTGTGGGTATAATTGGAGAACGTTACTTTGTGTAATGTGATCACATAAGCCAGCCGACCGTAGCCGTCGTAAGCCCCGTAATACCCATAATTTCCATATAATATAATATAAATAGCTTCGTCTCTGTAAGATATCTATAATATGTCTTAATAACGATGCTTTTGGAAGTAAAAATCCAGTGATTGTGTGTTCTTGGACATACTAAAATATTGTTAATTATATTATATTAGTTGTTAGCTTCATGTCACTGTCACTCCATATTCCCCCTACCGCATATTCATCTTAAAATATAATGTAAGTTGCGATTAATTAGTTAGTTGAATCTTGTGAGGATGAGAGAAAATATAAATTTAAGTAAATTGACTCTCCAAAGGTTGCGAAACCTAAGATAAATTGCATGGGAGAAATTGTGGAATGTATTAAATAAATAATAATCTGCGATCGCCGACAAATCATAAAGCAACGTAGTATTTTATCTGAGTGAATCCCTGTTCAATTACATCAATCATGAAATTTGTTAAGATAGAGGCAAGATATCCTTAATTTATTCAATAAACATTTAATTTAATGTATTAATTATTAATATATACATATAAGATCAATTCAAACGACGCGGAGGTTGATTGTGGGTAGAATTGGTGAACGTTACTTTGTGTAATGTGATCACATAAGCCAGCCGACGATAGGTCGTAAGCCCAGTAATACCCATAATTTCCATACAATATAATATAAATAGCTGCGTCTCTGTGAGATATCTATAATATGTCTTAATAACGATGCCTTTGTGGGTAAAAATCCAGTAATTGTGTGTTTTTGAACATACATTGTTAATTATAATATATTAATTGTTAGCTTCATGTCACTGTCACCAGTGTTCGTGATCAGCGCGCCCAAATAGATTTATTATTAAACTACCTCACATCCTGCTATTTGGGAAGTTTGTTGCGATACATTAGAATGTGGTCAAAAATTAAGAAGAATTTTTTGTTCATTGTTGTAGTTGTATTGGGTCGTTCGTGCGTTTGATGGATTTAAGTGATACAAATTAATTGACTAATAAGCAAATATAGCAAATACCTAACTGTGAAAAAAAAAAAATATATTTCGTAGCAAGAAATGTTCAAAATGACGAAATATTAAACTATTATGTAATGTAAAATAATACATGTTTTGATGTATGTATATAAAATTAAAATGCACCGCCTTAATAATATTACTTATAATACTATTAACACAACATAGACGGCATAATAACTAAATAGTTATTATACTTTTGAAATTAGCAAAATTAACTTTGTGGTTAAAATTCATATTTTTATTTGTTAACTTTGTTTCATTACCCACTTAATTGAGTTTAAATACATCTACCGGTTTCGAAAAAAAACCAATTAGTAGACAGGACACTGTTTAGAGGCGTGCTTAAAATACTTGTTTCCTTTTTGCAGATCCGCTAATTACAATAACAAAACAGGAGAATGCGACCTGACCGACATGGACCGCATCACGCTGGCTGGAGGTGAAGCCTTTGAGCAGAACGAAGGTAAATTTACATTTTTTAATAAAAAAAATAGAAAGAGCTTTGAAATTATTTAAAAAAAATAAAGACACGTGACGGTAATAACAACATATGTTATATAGATAATTAACCTGTGTCAAAAAGAATAGGCTCACCGTGAAGCCTAAAATAGAAACAAGCTTTGTTCAATCCTTCCATATGTTTGTGGCCCCTAAAGCCTATAACATTTTGCCGAGCAGTTTGAAACATTTCTCGATGGACAAACTCAAACACCATCTCAGGAGTTGGTTATTGGGTGTTGGCAGAAAGGAAACTGAGCAAAGATTCATGGAAATGATCACATGAACAGAATATCATTTCTTTATATTCATTTTTATGTATTGTACAGTGTTTCAATCATGGGATAGCGAGAGTATTTGACTTATTTATTATGTTATTAGAATACTTTTAAAAGTCTGTTTACTTCATTCCTAATATTTTTCAATATGTATTAAATATATTAATTAGTCAGATATACATATAAAATCAATTTTATCGAAAAATATTCTGGCGTCTGCTATCAGATTACTAAAGGTATTTGAGATTCCGTAAAATAAGGTAGATGGCTCTTTCAAATAAAAAATATCGTCGCTGTAGCATAGTTGGATAATGCACCTTCCCCTGTTTGGAAAGAGATCCAGGTTTGAATCCCGGTGGCTCAACAACAATATTTTTCGATAAAATTGATTTTAAATGTATATCTTTCTAGTTAATATATTTAATTACATTACAACTTCAAAATAAGAATGTGTTCTCCTACTAAATAATAATAATAATAATGGTTTTCATATTTGTATGACAGACAACGGATGAACCTGTCTCTTTTAGTACAGACTTCGGTCTAGTTAAGGAGATAGTGAACATCTCTTACATTATGAAGCTTGTTCGCCTCTTTTGTATATTTATAAGAATGTTTATAATTTATAATATGTTCGTATATTAAGAACATGTACGGTTTAAACGCATTTTATACACCCCCTCGACGCATCAACTGACAGCTGCATATCAAAAATATAAAATGTACGCTTGCGATTATTATTTATTCAACGGTACACATAATAAATTATTTCATAATTTTATTTATTATCTTTGTTTTATTAACCATTAAATTGAGTTTAAATACGTTTAAATAGGTTTCGTAAAATACCATTTTCTTCTTCAGTTATGACATCCTGTATTTAAACTCAATTTAGTGGTTAATAAAACAAAGATAATAAATAAAAATATGACTTTTAACCACAAAGATAATATTGCTAATTTTAAAAGTATAAATTATTTCGTTTTATAACAAAATTATTACAGCACCAAAAGAATGCAATAACTGTTACAATGGTATTATAAATCAGAACAATCTAAAATAATGCGTTATTACCATGCGGGGGTAGGCAGATAGGATAGAACGCCAATCTCTTCTGATTATTGAAGTTTCTAACGGTCTTGACAAATCTTATGCAAACTCCTATTTTGACACCCGACTTCACATTCATACGCCAGTGGTGGAACGAAGATTTATTTATTTCAAGATTATTTAAAAAATTGCGGTATTTATTTTCCGTGTATGAATTATAAAATTTTCAAAATTAGCATTCTATTCATCACCGATGAATCACTAATAATCACGTATTGTCATTGAAACCAGTGGTAACGTGTTCGTAACCGTAAAAAATAAATGTAATGAAAAACCAGTTTTGTAAAAACTTATAATACAGTGATTGACGTTTCGCGGGTTGTTGCCACATTCAAATGTAGCTCGATAGGATTTAATATGATTTGTGAATGTTATTGAAATGCTTTTTTTAATATTTTGATTAGACACCGACTACCTGGAGAACAACTGCGTGGAAGAGCCGACAAAGCTGTGCGAATTCAAAAAGATGACAGGAAGAATCCTGAAGACTGTGGATTCCGTGTACCAGGATGTTCAGACCGTGGAAGAATGTAGGGAACTGTGCCTCAATTCTCCGTTCAGGTATTTATTTATTTTTTCTTTCTTTCTTCATATCAGTATTAAAAAAAATATATATATTTTTATTTTTATTTTTTTATTTAGAAATATAACATTTGTACAGCTGCAAAAAAAACCACCATCCTTGATTTTAAAAAAAACGGTGTATGTATTGAACCATCCTTTCAGGCTCTGATTCCGCAATTACAACATCCTCCTGCGGCTAGAGCCTCTTTTTCATGATTAAATCTTATACTGATGATGCGCAGTCTTTTTTTAACGGCACCCTATAAGCAGTAATTATTGTGATACTGGAGAATTAGCTGCCATTCTCCGCTTTTTCTTTTTTTATTTCGGCTTATTCGGCACCCCGGCTAGCTCGGCACCCTCGGGCGGGGCCCGAGCTCACCACCCCCTCGGCTCGGCCCTGGGAGCATGCATATTAGGTTAGGTTAGGTAAATAAATCTTATGTAAATACAAGTATTGGCTGGAAATACACGATTTAATAAATAATAAAAAAATAATAATGTTTGATAATTTTCCAACAGATGCCACTCTTACGACCATGGAGATACCGGTGATAACGTGTGCAGACTGTCCCATCACTCCAGGGCAACCCTTGCTGATATTCAGGTGAGTGCCGTGAAGTTAAATACAGGAGGACTCTGACAAAGATTTGCTCAACAACTTCAGATTCAACAGACTGATTAGGAAGTCAGTTGCACCCTTCCGGAAGATGGTCATTGTCCCTTTGATTTATCAAACTAAATTAAAGTCTAGTGATCTCGTGGTCAGGGATTCGCGCCTCGTTCCAGGAGTCAGTCCTATTTTCATAGTACAAGCGTTTAGCTAAGTTAATATTGATGTAACACGTATTCTGTGTACGCACTTTGAAGATTACGTCAGACTAACGTTGTAATTTTTTGGATCGATATCTAAATCTATACTTTTTTCTATTCAGGATCCTTACTTGGATGTTCCCGAGGCCGCGACTTACGAGCTTTCCTCATGCTACAACGTATCGATCGACTGTCGGTCCGGAGACATGGTGGCTAGGATCCAGACTTCCAAACTCTTCGATGGAAAGATCTACGCAAAGGGAAGTCCCAACTCGTGCGTGGTGGACGTATCGCAGAGTCTGGAGTTCGAGCTGCACATGGGGTACAACAATATTGAGTGCAACGTCAAACAAAACGGACTTGGAAGGTGAGATATTGTGTGGTTTTTTGTCGTTTATTTTTGTTAATTCACAAAAGACAGATTTAAACATCATTAATTGACATGGCGGTTACTTTATTTTAATTTGTTATTGTCACTACCAAAATTACTAATAATTTAAATATAAAACTGGCGTTTTACTATTCAATTCAAAAACTACAATTAACATTAGAAAAAAACGGAATATGTTAAATAACTAACTAAATGGAAGTTGTAATAAAATATATATATCAAACAGCGAGAAATCTAATCTAAATATGAGAACAAAGGAATACAAAAATAACATCTTCTCGGAATTTTCTAACTACATAATTAACAAACAAACCACTCTGTCAACAGTAATAAACTAAAACTTCTCCATTCGGTACCTTATAAAGGATTAATATAAAACAATTTACAAACCGTTGAAATATAAATGAATTTAAAATCGGTGAAAACACTATAAACAACATCACATTGCCTAACACTTCATCTTTACTGTCCATTTTCCACTAACGACCGAAACCTTCCCAAAGTCACAATTTTCTCAATTGAAATCAACGCTTATTAATAAAACCTTTAACAAATTCCAGGTATTTGAACGACGTAGTAATCCAGCACCACGACACCATCGTTACATCCTCTGATCTTGGCCTTGCCGTGACTTGTCAGTACGACCTAACCAACAAGACTGTTTCCAATGAAGTAGACCTCGGAATCGTCGGAGATATCCAACCAGCGCTGTCAGAAGAGGTCATCGTGGACTCACCCAACGTGGCGATGAAGATCACAGACAGAGAAGGAAACGACATTGTATCATCTGCCGAAGTCGGAGATCCTCTGGTAAGCATTTGTACTTACGCAATTAGAGAACATACTAATTTATGTATCGGGATTTCAGAATTACATATAATATGCTAAGGCATACATTCATATGATCTCAATTGCCAGATGGCATCGACAGTCGGCCTTTGGCTGTTAAATGTGGCGCTTGTGTTGTGTTACCGCCTGAACGGTACAATAATTTAAATAATTTTATGACGTACTATAGTAGACCTTTTTTTTAATAGTAAATCTTGTTTTCAACATTGAAAAATAAGTTATACGGGAACACCGCGTAGCGGACACAAAAAATAAAAATAAAATCTAAGGAGCATTAAGATGAAGAAGATGTAAAAAATGGACCCAATATTTTTTTAAATTTATTCTCAGGCACTTCGTTTCGAGATTCTGGACCCCAACTCACCATTCGAGATTTTCGTACGCGAACTGGTTGCCCTGGATGGATCTGACTCCAGCGAGATTGTGCTCATCGACGCCAGAGGTTGCCCTACTGATGATTGGATCCTGGGACCGATCCTCAAATCCGTGCAGAGTGGAAAGGTACAGTGAAAAATTAAATTAAAATATACGCAATATATAATATATTGCTAAACCGTACAAATTGCAACCTCTTCAAGATTAATAAAATAATTCTCTATGTAAGATTTCAAGATTTAAAAAGCTTGCTTAAATCAATGTTTCGTTTTTGGAAAGTGACAGATAATTATATGGTAAGTTAAAATATAACAGATACATAATAATAACACACGCTTGATAATCGCTAATAAACAAAATCAGTCCGTAGTGAACATAGAAGCATTTATGTTGCGCATGCGCGCCAATTCAAAACATAAATCTTGGTCACTTGATCGTTAATAATAATTGTTTAATTCTAACAGAAATAATAACATAAATAATTAATTGATCGAAGAAAAATATTTATACATCATCTACACCCTGTGCTCAATGCTGAGCGTCGTTGTCCCCTGAGTGAGGAATTTTGAACACAATACATCTCCAATCTTGCTGATCTTTAGCCATACTGATTAAAATGGAGCCTGTTAACTTTTTTACTTGGTCTATTCATCTTGTACGAGACTATCCTTTTTTTTGCATACTTTTCCGCCTCTCAATATATACTATACCCCCTTCCCTTCGTAACCAGCTCTCATACCGCTCCCCACCATGTAGTCGATAAAATGTCTTCTAGTTTTAAGTTTTAGTTTATTACCGAAGATGACGCAGTAAGCATCGAAAACGTTTTAATTGAAGTGTTATAGTGTGAAGTAAACAACGTTCCTGCATGTTGTAGAGGGCAACTATTTGGTGCGGTATTGTTTGATTTGTTGATTGATTCAATATACTCGTACACCATAAGATAATGTTTTACTTTCTTTTTTTTTAATAATTTGATTTCTTCTTTTTCAGATGCTCCTGTCACACTTTGACGCCTTCAAGTTCCCTTCATCAGAAGTAGTACAATTCCGTGCTCTGGTGACGCCGTGCATGCCCACTTGCGAGCCAGTAACGTGTGGAAAGGACTCTGGAACCGGGGACCTCAGGACCTCAATCTTCTCATACGGCCGTAGGAAGAGGTGCGTCAAGTTTAAATACTAAAGCAAGATCTTTTGTAATATTGCTATTATTAAAATTCAAAAATATTGAGATAGAAAATGAAAGATATTAAACAACTTACAATCCATTCATTAAAGATGTAAACCTTATTTAAAAAATCATATCTTTTTTTTTAAAGTGAAGTTATTGTGAAGTCGTAGTGAACATAGTTGGTTCGAATCCCGGTGGCAACCAACATGTTTTCGATAAATAGATTTTATCCGCATATCTCATTTAATTTGTATTAATCATAAGATCGTTTTAGTTTGATTATTGATGAACATTTTTCTAAAATATAATATCTAAATATAGTAGTTATTGAAAAAAATTAAGAAAATTGAATGTTATACTAACACAGTGGATTGACGACAAATTTTCGAACCTATATGTTACACATTTCAAATTAATTCATTATTTGAAAGAGCCATCCATCGACAACATTTTGACCGATAAACTTGGTTATCGCAAGGTGTGCGCGCGGTGGGTCCCACACATGCTTTCAGAAACCCACAAAGACAATCGTGTCAAGTGTGCCGAGGGGTTTCTGCGAGAATGCGCCGAGAATACCGAAGAATTCTTGGACTCCATTATTACGGGAGATGAAACGTGGTGTCACTACGTCACTCCAGAAACAAAAGAACAGTCCAAACAATGGCGCCATCCTGAATCGCCTAGGCCGAAAAAGTTTAAGCAGACGCTTTCCGCAGGGAAAGTGATGGCTACGGTGTTTTGGGACCGAAAAGGCGTCTTGCTGACCGAGTTTATGCCTAAAGGGACCACCATCAATTCGGACAGGTACTGCGAGACATTGACAAAACTCAAAAGAGCCATCCAAAATCGCCGGAGAGGAAGGCTGACCAAGGGCGTTAGGCTGCACCACGACAACGCTCGCCCGCATGTCTCTCGACAGACCACCGCCCTACTGGACAAATTCGGCTGGAAATTGCTTGACCATGCCCCCTACAGCCCTGATCTTGCTCCCAGCGACTTCCACTTGTTTCCGAAATTGAAGCAACACTTGGGTGGACAACGCTTCAATACAGATGAAGAGGTGAAAGAAGCGGTCACCAAGTTCATCGGCGGCCTAGCGGCGGAATTCTTCGAAGCGGGTTTTCAGAAGTGGATAACTCGTCAGGAAAAATGCATAGAAAAATCAGGAGACTATGTAGAAAAATAGAATAAAGTACAAGCTTTCAGATGGTTTACTTATTTATTGCAATAAAAAATACCTCATACCTGAAAAAAATGTAGGAACCTTATTTTTTACTTGCCCCTCGTACTTTGTTTTAACTGATTCATTTTTATCAAATTTTGTACACACTGATACAACTTATATATTTGTTTGAAAAGAGATCCAGGTTCGAATCCCGATAGCGCAACAACAATATTTTTCGATAAAATTAATTTTATATGTATATCTTTATAATTAATACATTTAATTAGCATTAAAATATCACTATGATAAATAAACAATCTGGTTTTTTAAGAATACGGCAGTAGATTGTAATCATAAAGATAAGCTATGAATCAAATGAAGAATCGTCTCCATATCTCTTGTCCATCATTCGTGTTCAGTGTATCATCAAAGAATACCCAACTTGGTTTAACAGTGAGGAAAGACGAAGAAAGATTAGAGACTGACGTGGCGTATATACAAGAAAGTAATTACAGTAAAACAACTGGTTTATTCAATACTGGTTACATTACAATATAGGATAATGAAACTCGCCATTATACTTTACGAAGAATTTGTGAATGATTCTATGCAACTGAAGTTGGTAGTACTGACGTCATATGATGCTAGTTTCATGTTGCTCCGAAAGATGTCATCCAACGGCCGCATTATCATAAAACGTTTTCTTTTATGATTAGTTACTATATGTGCGGCAGAAGAGATTGAAAAATGAAGTACGATTAATTTTATTTAATAATGTATCGCATGAAGAAAATTAAAAAAATAAGAGTTAATTATAATTAATTATATAAAATAAGTATGATTCGGAATCACTGCGTAAGCGACATTTTATTACGTCAATGTCGGGGCTAACTACCACATTCTCTCACCGTTAAGCAGGCTGAACATACTGAGTAATGAATTTCTTGATATACTTCATCTTGTTAAATTCAATGTCAATTCTGGAAGCGACTCTCGCCTATTAATGATGTTTTATTTCTTACCGCCAAAAATATATGTGTATTTTTTACAATTATTTTGATGTAATTATTATATACGTACCATGTATGTAATATGGATGGCTGTCACAGACTACCAAATATATAGATATTAACTAACGCAAATTCTTTGTTTTAATATTTGCACGTGATCACTTTGGTACCACTTACGTAATCAAATAGCTCCGCGACTTTGTTTAAAAATATGACTCGATTGAACGAAAATTTAAACACTGAGAATATACATTAATGTAAAAAATATGTTTTGTTTACATAAGTATTTAATTTTAGAAGAGTAGATACTTTTACTGTTGCATAAATGTATATGTTGTAAATGTAATGTTTCCACATATAATGTGTGTAGAATGCCTCTCGTTCTAACTCCAACTAATGTCCCAAATCCCTCCTATATGTACACTATATTACTATTCATTTACTGGTATGTGATGCTTGTAATGAATGCAATCAAAATTAAAGTTCATAATTTTATCAACAGATCAGCGCCAACCTCCCGCGAGGACATGCTCCTGGTCCAGACCATCCAGATCACAGACAAGTTCGGCTTCGAGAAGCAGCGCGGCGCCAACCGCACCGGGCTGGACAGCGGCGAGACCGTGTTCGTGGAGTCCGGCAGCCGCTCGGGCGTGTGCGTGGACGCCGGCGCGCTGGCTCTGGCCGCGGCCGCCTTCCTGCTGGCGCAGGCCGCCGCAGCCGCCGCCTGGGCGCTGACCCGGCGGCGCCGCCGCGCCGCGGAGAAGGCCGCTGCGCTGCCGCACGGCATGCCCTCGCAGGCGCCCGCCAGCCGCACCGACAGCCTGTGCAAGCTGTACGACACCGGCTTCAACCGCGCGCACCATCGACACTTCTAGACTACGCATGTCAGGACCACTAGCACCGCACTCAGTTTTGCATCGACTGACTTTCAACCGGATTTATTTTTCAGTTCACAACGAAATAAAGCGTTTCAAATGTCATTAATCAATAATGAAATAAAATATATAACATAAGACAACGAAATTATGGTGCGTTTAGTGTTGTCGAAGCTCCCGCAATAGTTAGGATAATATTAAATTACTTCAATACATATCGAAAAGTTAAAAATATTATTAACTATTCTTCTACTTCGGTTTGCGTAACATCGGTGTCAGTCTAGTGGGACATATTCAGTAAAGATTTTTATATTAACATTCTCACGCAGTTTACATTCATTAAATACAAAAATGTTATTCCGGGTAAATAGACTCAGATCACGATCAATCATTCTTGTCTTGAATTTTCGAGATAGAAATGTGCAGTTAATTGTGTGTCGATTGTAAAGTAACGTCCCGCCGACCGCGGATAAGTACGGCAGTTGTCCGGGGGGCCCGGTGACCGCAACCGAACGGATGTCCTACCGCTCTGTAGTCAGCTCTTTACCGTTAAAGCTACGAGCAACGCAATAATAGTGTCTAGTGTAATCACTAAGCGAGTACCCAGTACTGAATAATAATATTAACCGTATCGATCGAATGAGCACACATGTATGCTTAACCCTTCAAGAACGTAGACACGAATCACACAACAATAACTATTAAATTACAATATTAAAAATAAGGAGTCGATTTGTTTTTGGCATCAATTGTTAGACAACTTTCAGCAAAATTCGATGTAATACGGTATTCGAGGAGTTTAGTTACTGCGCACGACGTCTGATGGAGATTGTGTTGTCTGCAGTCACGCTTTCAGGCGCAGCTCAATGTTTTCATCTGAGTGATGTATAGATGTTCTTATATCACACACATTTCTTCTAATTTATTCGCTTAGCAGGTGCCGAATGGTGACCGAACCTGCAATTGATTCATTACATGTTTTTCGCGATAGTTGCTGGACCATGTAGCGCTCCATTTTACATTTACGTCTGCAGTCACGCTTTCAGGCGCAGCTCAAATGTTTTCATCTGAGTATAGATGTTCTTATATCACACACATTTCTTCTAATTTGTCCGCTTAGCGGGTGCCAAATGGTGACCGAACCTGCAATTGATTCATTACATGTTTTTCACGATAGTTGCTGGACCATGTAGTGCTCCATTTTACATTTACGTCTGCAGTCACGCTTTCAGGCGCAGCTTAAATGTTTTCATCTGAATGATGTTCTTATATCACACACATTTCTTCTAATTTGTCCGCTTAGCAGGTCCCAAATGGTGACCGAACCTGCAATTGATTCATTACATGTTTTTCACGATAGTTGCTGGACCATGTAGCGCTCCATTTTACATTCTACACGATAGCTGTCAAGTATCAACTTTAGAAAAGCATCGCTAGAGAAATGGCGGCAATATTCAAATCGACTACACCTTTATAAGTAAATTCAGTACTCAGTTCGATCTTGGAAGGGTTAGCGTAAGCGATAATCCGCTTTCGAGTATCTCTTCAAAAGAGCTACATATATCGCGGGGTACTTACCGTATTATTTTATATAAAAGTAGTTTAATTTTATTTTTAATTTTGTACGCAACGCGAACTGAGAGCTTCCGATATTATAATAACACAAGAATATCGGTATTTTATTTTATGTACGTCAAACGTAACGATAATAAGGAATAATTTTATATTTTATTTTCATATATAAAGAGAGACAATAATCAATAATTTAGAAATAATTAAAATTAACACTAGATACGTATATTTTTTTAATAATATTAATTTAATGAACGTTCAGGAGGCGGGGACGATCGAAATGCTTAGCAAATATGATTTTGTTTGAAAGAGAAAAATGAAAGGTTGTGAATGATGAGTTATGAAAAGTGTGATAGAATAAAACAATAAAAAAGGCAAAAATTAATATTCCCTTGTCCCCCCCTCCGAGGTCAAAAATGCAGAACGACTCGAAGTGATTTAAATTAAAATTGCACTGAATTATTTATTTATTTCTTGAATTCGTTCAAAGTCCGAGTTTAATTAGATTGAATCGGTTTATATAAATATATTAATAGGTTGTAGCGGTGATAGAAGAAAAGTCGCGGAATTTAGCTGGAACTGGTTTAATAGTAAGAAAGCACAAACCGTACTGAGGAAAATTCCTATTCAACTCGAGGAAACATCTCGAATAGTCTGGGGAATTTTCGGAATCGCTTCAGTCGTTCGATGGCCGGCATTATATTTAGATTATATTTATGTATTTAATAATAAAAATTAATTATAATTTTAATACACTATAGCTCCATTATAAAAATACAAAGTATCGCCAAAAACAGGGCGATATTAAAATATACTCAAATTTTCTTGTTGATTAAAAAGTGCCTTTAGTTTGTGCAATTGGTGAAAAAAAAAAAGTATTTTAAGACAATGTCAAAATAATATTTTATCAAATAAAGTTTTACAATGAATTGTGGTGTTTTCATTCTTAACCCAACATGATCATATAGGAGCCGATCTGCTTGCCGGCGACTCGGCAATGTGCGAGGAGACGTCGATCAACAAGTTCAAATCGAAACAAATTAGATATATCACTTGGAAAGATTCAAAAAAAAAAATCCATATTTCAAAAAAATCCGGTTGCTACCGGAACATTACTGATTATTAACTATAGTAATCTATACAGACCACATCTGATTTAATATTTATATTATTAAGGAGAACACATTCTTATTGTGAAGTTGTAATTATAATGTAAAAATAATGTAGATGGCTTTCAAAAATAATGGAACAACAGATGTATTAATTTGAAAAAGTGTTCGAAAATTTGTCATGAAAAATACTGGCGTCATAACACAATTGGTAGTGTACTTCCCCGGATTGGAAAAAGAGATCCAAGTTCGAATCAACAAAAACAATATTTTTCGACAAAATTGATTTTATATGTATATATTTATAATTAATACATTAAGTTAGTATTTAATATTTATATATTAGCAATATTTGAATATGTCCAAGTACACACAATCACTGGATTTTCACCTGCAAGGGCAGTGTTGTTAAACAAATAATAGATATCGCATAGAGACGAAGCTAATTTTTATCATATTTAATGGAAATATATGGAAGTATGGGTAATTACAGGTTGATCAAGTTAAGTAATCACTATACAAATATAACATTCTCACCTATTAATCAATCTCCATATCTATCTAATTTTTGAAATATGTGGAAACACTTCGAGTACCACGAAACTATCGCCGTCTATGAATATATAGATATATATGAGATATCTATTATTTATTTATATATTACTTTTTTCTGTGAGATATCCAACTTTTTTGACATGTGTCAATGTGTTCACGGTTCAGTTATAGGGATTCTGTGTCGAAACAATCCGGGAATGAATTCCCGGGAATCCCACGATTTTTTTGCTGGCTCGAGTCCCAAGACTTTAAAAAAGAATAACCCGAGACTCGAGACTGATTTTTCTTGATATTAATTTCAAACAAGTTAAGTTATACAGATTAAATGAATGAACTATGGAAAAAATCTAGGAGAGAATTGTTCAACAACAATAAAGAATAAATAATAATTAATAGAAATAAAATTAATTAAGTAGACAAGAAAGATATACGAGAAAAAAATCTATCTATCGAAAATATATTTAGTTACTACCGGGATACGAACCTGGACCTCTTCCTATCCGGGGAAGCGGGTTCTCCACTTTTGCTATAACGATCAAATTCATTTTCGACAAATTTTTGAACTGATATTCTGTAATATTTCTAATTGATACATCTACTGTTTCAATTTTAAAAGAAATGAACTGTATATTACGGAGAATCTCAAATACCTTTGAGTAAAACCCGAAAGGATATTCCGGTAGGAACTAAATATTTTTTCGATAGATAGATTTTTTTTTGTGTATCTTTCTACGCCTACGTTTAAGAAACGACATAATAGTTATTTATTATCAACGAAATTACATTTTTATCGAGAATTCGTAATTAATGGGTAAATCATTCTCCCGGCGATAAAATTTCTGGGTTCAAGTACTGTAAGTAACTGTGTGTATAGATTTTTCGATAGATAGATTATTGCTGAACATTTTTCAAAGTGATTCTTCTTCTTCTTCTTCTTTCAAATAGGCAATCCACCCTTCAAGAGTGACTTGTGAAAGTGATTCATCTAACTTGTTTTAAAAAATGACGTTTTGGTATTGGTAGAGGGGGTATTTCGACTGGAATAAGATAGGGAGGCACAGGGTAATCGTAATTTTTGTGGGACCTGACATGTCACACTAAGAAGAACGGCAGTTGACGGGGCATACGAAAAATAAATGCACCAAGACGGTTGAAGATTTGTATAAATCATATTTATTTAAATCGATGATAGACAAAACACACAACAAATATATTAAAATACTGATAAATAAGGATTTAGATGTTAATCCACATCTAAACATTGTTTAAATGCTTTAATAATTATATCCTTAATTAAAATTAAAATAAAAACTACAGAATGTGTAGTTAGTAGAATAGTGGTTCAAATATGAGAAGATGAAATATCAAAAGAAAGAATATAATATAAAAAAAATAGAATAACATTTCTGTTTTATTTAGTATCCCTATATTAAATTGATTGATTCCACAGACCAGTAAATCAATAGACATGAAATAAAGTGCACATATAGAACGTCAAGGAGAGGGGATTGGAACATTAGTTGCGGGACGAGGATCATTCTACATACATTATTTGTGGAAACATAAATCCAATAGTTTATGATACATTTATGCAACAGTTAAAGTATTTACTCTTCAAAAATTAAATCTTTGTGTAAAGTATTGTCAGCGTTTCAATCGAGTCAAATATTTAAAAAAAGTCGCGGAGCTATTTGATTGCGTAAGTGGTACCAAAATGATCACGTGAGTGACATCAAATTGAAAACATCGAAACAAGGAATTCGCGTTAGTTCATGTCTATTTATTAATCAGTCTGTGATTAATTCTAAATTGTATACTCACTGGTGTATTTTAATTGGTTCTGTACAATTTTTAATTATAATATTATTACTATATATGGTATATATCTAACACAGTAACATTTATAAAATGAAATATCATCATCTCTTGAAGATCGTGCAGATACACATTAATAACATTAATTTAAGTAAATCTTAATATTTAAAACAAGGAATAAATATGATTATTATTCTATTCTACTAATGTAACAAAAAAACTTATAAGTATACTCGTAGTATAAATAATTTTTATTATTAAGGAGAACACATTATTATTGTGAAGTTGTAATTATTCAGAACATAAGTTCTGAATAATTACAACTTCACAATAAGAATGTGTGCTCCTAAATAATAAAGTTGTATCAATGTGTCCAAAATTTAATAAAAATGAATTGATAATTCTGGCGTCTACTATCAGTTTACTCAAAGGTATTTGAGATTCTGTAAAAATAAGGTAGATGGCTCTTTCAAATAATGGAACGATTAAATGTATTAATATCAAAAAGGTAACATATAGGTTCGAAAATTGTCGCTAAAAATATTGTCGCTGTAGCATAGTTGGATAATGCACCTTCCCCGGTTAGGAAAGAGATCCAGGTTCGAATCCCGGTGGCGCAACAACAATATTTTTCTATAAAATTGATGTTATATGTATATCTTTCTAATTAATATATTTAATTCATATTTAAGTTTAATTATTATGGTAGACCTGTATTACTGCACGGTATAGGAAGGGTTAAACAGATTTTTCAATATTTAAATTAAAGGTGGTGCATTGCTAATACCGGTAAAATATGCCTTGAGGCCTTCAAAAAGCCTTATGGCATCGTCCTTTACGGGATCTTGAGATTGTGGGATGAGCAGACACTTCTTCTTTGTAGGGAGGTTTTTCTTCTGTCAAGTTTTCGTTTATGCGACTGTCCACTATTTTATCAATTAGAATGGTATTACTTTGCAGTAAACGTCTAAGTAAATCTGTAAGGGTTATTCATAAATTCATGTTGTCTATACTATCATCTTTTACGTAATTTTCTTGCTGATTCCAGCTTATAAAAAAACAAATAAAACAACGAAATAATTACGCAGGTATGAGAATAAAAAATGCGTTTATACGATAAGCAAATGGCCAATACATTATTGGCTCTATGGCGAATAACGAACTGGTCGAAAAAGTTTTAGACGTAAATTGCGGGAAAGACAAACGTAAAATAGGGTTTGTAATGTACTAAAATGATACGGGACTGCAGAAATAACACGCAAATGGAGGGAAAATGAGAATTCCGGGCATGTAACATCGGGGTTCAACTGTAATTGATAAATAAAAACCAAATTTAAAAATTGTGTTTCATTTCCTGGTTATTCAAAAACAACATCAACCTGGAACATACTATTCACCCTGTATTACATATGAAGTATGTACGATAATCAGGCCTATTCTCAAAATTGCAATATTGAAATGAAGGTGATTGTTACACCAAACCTCAAAAATAGACAGATAGTTTTGACAGATTATGGTACGTTTATCTCCCTCACTCCCTCACTCTCTCTCCCTCTCTTTCATTAAAATATAACACTATTTTTGAGGGTTGGTGTAACAATCACCTTCATTTCAATATTGCAATTTTGAGAATAGGCCTGATTGTGTACAGTGTGTAAGAGGGAGGAAGGGATGTACGTTTTGTATTATAAAGAGGTATTCACATTATATTACGGTAGGAAGGTATTCTGAAGCCAGTTTTTTATTCTGATTGACGAGGTAGAACATGTTTACAACCGTCAATAATGCTAGTATATTTATGGGTAAGGGAACAGTATGGGCATCCGCTGACCACGCTCCAGTTCTAGCAGATTATAGGCAGACGGGATAATTTATATCATCATCAAGCCTGCTCGTGTAACGGGACCCGTGACATGTCATGATGTACCGGTCATAAATGAATTGATTAATATCTTTACTAGAAGAAAATACACTCGAGAAAAACTGTCTTTATTTTAATATTTAAATCGATAGGTATACTATTCAGCTAGGAAGGGCAGCATTTAAGAAACTAAAATACATAGTCAGAATTCATGAAATAATTCGTTTAATGTCCTTCCAGTACAATTTTTTTGTTTTTTCATTATTTTTATTTCACTTTATTGACATACATGTTTTTGTTGCAATTAAATACTCGTAGTTTATTGTGTGGGATGGAGTAGTCTCCACCTCTGATATATACAGCATTGTCCTGGCTACTTTACTAGAATTGCAGTCTGTGTTAAAGTAGCCAGTTTTTTTTTCGTGCTGTTGTGGTGTTATTTAATTTAAGAAAAATAAAGATTCGACAGAAATAAAAAGAAAAATATAGAAAAAAAAAGTAGTGGGAGTGTTGTAGAACTAGTGAATTATTAGTGTAGACACTGCATAATGATTATGTTAGAATGTTGGATAGCCATGCTTCTGATTGGTCTCTACCCAATAGATCCATATTTGTGTTATCTTATTGGAAGTGAACGATTTCCAGTTGGTACTGAGTGTGTTGTACAGTTTCGGAGCTAAAAATATGTAGAATGATGTATAATAGATGTTCGTTGTTTGTCTTGTGTTGTGTCCATGATTTATTGCTTGGGGTGAGTTGTTGTTACCATTAAAATATTGGACGAGTCTCAACATATAGATTTGTCTTATGTCTAGGGCATTGTACTCTTTAAATTTAAGATCTGATGAATATCTAAAGGGACGAGCATTTATTACCTTAAGAATTGTCTATTGTGCTCTTTTAGTCAACTCTAATATTCTTTTTGCTGTTCCTCCCCAAACTAAAATAGCATTAACAATCCAACAGCGTCGAATTCAAGCGACAACCTTAAGGTGTATTACGAGAAAGGACTATGTTAGAAAAGTCATTCGCTGATGAAACAAAGTAGAAGATGTAGTTCTAAAAAAATATATATATCTATATAAATGTAAAATGTTTAGTTTCTAGTGTAGCAGTGACCAGTGTATGTACTTCTAGTGTAGCAGTGACCAGTGTATGTACTTCTACTGTAGCAGTGACCAGTGTATGTACTTCTAGTGTAGCAGTGACCAGTGTATGTACTTCTAGTGTAGCAGTGACCAGTGTATGATGTACTTCTAGTGTAGCGCCGACTTACGAATAATCAGCTACCAATCATTCACATATATCTCACAATCACAATTAGGTTTAGGTTTAGCTGATTATTACTTGAAATGGTTTTGAAGAAGTGTGAATTGCGATATTAAATATCCAGAATTATCAAATTGAAAGATGTATAAAATAATGGATGAATAAAAGTTAATTATATATTGTGCCCGAAACAAGGCGGAAAATACACTGCCATCTGGCGACAAGAGCGTAGAATAAATTACGATTATCAAATTAGAAAATTTCCATTCATATAAATGTTACTATAAACGATGAAATAATGATACCAGCTTTTAAAGGACTTTTTAAAAATATTTTGTGTAGCAGAGGTGTTTCAATGAGAGAACGAGAGAATGTGTTGTGCCAAGAAAAATTAACAAAATCGATAAAGACTTATTAAACGTTAAAAAAAATGATGCGACGCCACTGACCAGCGACCACCTTACAATGCAAAGTAAAGGAACATATTATTTCTTGTTATATTATATTATATTCAGGTATTTTATCCGTAAAACACTGTGGACTAGGTCTGTTCCACCCTGTGAAGATTGTTTATGTTTTTAAAAGATTGATTTTTTCTTAATATCGTTCTAAGTAATTCATCTAACATCTCCTAATCAATTTTTTCCCCTTTTATTATATTTTATTTACAAAAAAAAAGTTTAACTATGTAAAAGGCAATCCTTGTATAATAAAGATTATTAAAAAGTATAAATGGAGCAAACATTTAAGAA
The DNA here is from genome assembly GCA_031772225.1 of Eubasilissa splendida. Lineage (NCBI taxonomy): Eukaryota > Metazoa > Arthropoda > Insecta > Trichoptera > Phryganeidae > Eubasilissa > Eubasilissa splendida. Next base: position 25,058,090 of record CM062857.1, on the reverse strand, counting down.
CATAACTACCTTTACAAATTACATAGATTTTAAAAGCGTAACAGTATAACTGTCCAACTACATTACCGTGTTAGTACAAAACTAAAATTGAGTCTGTAACAAATAAATGACTAACTATTTTGGTAGGCAGAGAGGATAGAGTGCCACACTGTTCTGACCTGACACACAATTCTCGCCTCATCCACATTTATACATCTTCTCATATAAGCTCGCCGATTATTGTGACTTCTAACTTCAGTATCTGGTTTACCTGGTCGTGACAAGTCTTCCGCGGACGTTCTCTACTTCTGGTGCCATCAACACTTGCGTCATATACATTTCTCTCCTCATTCGTCCGTTCCATATGATCATTTCTTAATTTTACGCACTATACTAAGATCAGCTATAAATTCATTCTTTACTCTGTCAAAAATAGATCTGCCACATATACGCCTAAGTGATGTCATTTCCACTGCATTCAGTCTACTTTCGTTCCTCTTCTGTTAGCTCTTCCACACATCAGTGTTGATACCAAGACTCCATTGTGTACCGCTAGTCTTGCCTCGGTTGATAATTTCTCGTTAGATATAGTTCCATCCAAAGCGCCATTCACATTATTCCATGCAGTCACCTTCCCTTCAATATCTTTCACAGCCTTTCCGTTTCTATCAAACATACTTCCCATCTACTTGTTCCAAACATTCATTACCTACAAGTATTTACCACGGTGTCTTGCTTTCCTCCTTCTCGAATACTTTAGACTTGTTGACATTCATATGAAGCTCGCTTTCCTTGCATGCATCGTACATTCTATTCTACTCATTAAAATATTAATTCTTACGCGCCAACATTATGTCGTCAACTGGCGACAAGTTAACACTGTAGTGACAACTAGGGCGTGCATTACCGGTTTACCGGTAAACCCGTTTAATCAACCAAAACGTACCATAGGCAATTAATTAATTTCACTGTTATTCAGAGAGAAATGTCATATTGGGAACTCGAGAAAAATCGGGGTAAATATTTGAACATTGAATTTCAAAATCTGATGATGAATCAGAACGAGCGTTTTCATCCGCGGGACAAATATGCACAAAATTCAGGTCAAGTCTAAAAGATGAAAGTATTGATATAATTTGTTTCATGAGAGCACATTTTAATTCTGAAAAATTATTAAACCGAAAAAAATAATATTTTTTAAATAAATTCAATAAAAACATTTAGTTGTAAAATTATTTTATTATATTTTAATTACGAATTTATATTAGGTGTATATGTTACAGTGAATCTGTATTACCAGTGAGAATATATTTTCACTGGTGAAAGTATATTTTCGCTAAGCCGGTCGGTGGATGTATATCTAACAATGAAGATACAAATTCACTGGTTACATTTAGTGAGTTTGTATTCGTTGACAAGCGAGGCCTTAAGTGTCGATGTGTCGCCCTACAGCATGGCAACAAATAGTTTGGTAGTGTGGGTGGCGTTTACAACTGTCACTTTTATTCGCTTATAGTATTTTTATTTATATTAAATAAAATTATTTACTGCATAAACTACCGTGTTTATAATCTCAGATATTTTTATTTCCTTTTCAACACGTAGGTTAGGTTAGGTTCAATTATAGGTTAGGGTAGAATATACATTTGCTAAAACATGCTAGTGAAGTTATATTTCCACCAGTAGAAATATATTTCCACTTGTGGAAACGTATTCCGATATGATTTCACTGAAACGTCAGTGAAAATATATTCTCACCGGTAATACACAAACACTGTAACATATACAAACACACCTAATGTATGTTTTACATACATCAATAAGTTAATGGATAAACTAATAATTTAATAATATTAACTCCTCACAGACAGGTAAACCAAATATTATACAGTCGTAATTCAAATGAACCAAGCTCGATGTGGCATACACATAAGTGATTATCTGATCTCACATTACCATATCTCAGTAAAAACAAAAAGGACATCACACACATATGTATGTATTTATGACACGTTCACCTGAAACGTATTTGAAATTATTTAGGTTTTAATGTAGGATATCGTTTTTAGTAAAGGTGCTCACATACCGGTAATGGGAAGAATTATTTACTGTTTACCGGTAATTGCAATTTGACGGTAGATTGTAAACCTTAGCGACAACTTCCCACATGTGCGACTGGCACGAGCTTACGTTAGTTACAATCGCTTTGGAAACACTTCGCCACTGCGTACAGGAAAAGTGATTCTGCGCACGGCTGTGCACTAGCACGTGAGCTGCACACGTAGCACCAGTTTTACACTCGGGGTAGTGGGTCATTAAAATAATTACATGGAGGGCTATAGCCCAGTAATACACGTTTAAGAGATGAGTGATGGGATTTTACTTCGAAAAAAAAGGCCAGACTTGTGCAGTTTAGTAGTCGCGATGGTCGTTTATGACAACTGAATCGTATTGATTTTTAAATTTAATCGAGATTTGTTAAGACTTATTAGGCAATTATTAATTTTGACAGAGCTCTGTCAAATGATGGAACGATTAAATGTATTAATATCAAAAAGGTAACATATAGGGTCGAAAATTGTCGCTAAAAATAATGTCGCTGTAGCTTAGTTGGATAAAGCACCTTCCCCGGTTAGGAAAGAGATCCAGGTTCGAATCCCGGTGGCGCAACAACAATATTTTTCGATAAAATTGATTTTATATGTATATCTTTATAATTAATATATTTAATTCATATTTAAAATTATTAATTTATTTATGAGAACACATTCTTATTGTGAACTTGTAATTATTCAGAACATATATCTGTGATATTTTAAATACTAATTAAATGTATTAATTAGAAAGATATACATATAAAACCTATTTCATCGAAAAATATTGTTGTTTGGATCTCTTTCCAAGCCGGGGAAGGTGCATTATCCAACTATGCTACAGCGACAGTACTTATGACGACAAATTTTCGAATCCATTTGAAAGCCATCTACATTGTTTTTACGGAATCTCAAATGCCATTGAGTAAACCGATATAGCAAACGTCAGAATTAACAATTCATTTTTATTAAATTTTGGATATATTATTAAGGAGAACACATTTTTCTTGTGAAGTTGTAATTATTCACAACATAGGTCTGTGATGTTTTAAATACTAATTAAATGCATTAAATGTAAAGATATACATATATGTAATTATTCACAACATATATCTGACGTCTTTGTTATTTTAATAAACTATTAAAACGCCATTGTGTTAACAAATTTTATGTTTAGAGACAAAAAACAAAGAACTGCTGTCTGGACTTAATTAAATGTCACCTCTATGTAAGGAATGTCAGACATATCCGGCGAAAGAACCATTTACCGACATGCGGACTTGCTTATGGCACGTACAATACATTGTTTAAAATGTTCTCACTTTTTCATGGCCGTTAAGAATCTTTTATATGTTTTTGTTGCTATTCTGTCATGTGTTACCGATGTCTGGCCACAGGGGTCGGAAACACATGACAAAATAGTCCAGAAAATTCTATACAGAATAATATATTGCTATATGAAAATAAATATTAATTTAATGATAATTCTATGTCCAATGGCTACGTACTGACTATAACAATTCAATTTAGTATCAGATAAAGATAACATGACGAATCAGTGTTATGATATACATAATACATATGATTCCACATCCATAATTATTGATATTTGTCTCCTACATTTAAGAAGAAATTTGATAAAAAAATGTTCAATTATTATAACATCTAACCAATTATTATTTATCATCAAAATTTAAATCAGAAATCAATCTTTAGGATTACAGTGGAACCTTTATATTCGTCATTAATCTGTTCCTGAGGGCCTGACGAATATAGAAACAGTTTTTTCGATAACAAATAACTGAAACTCAATTAATTCGTTTCCACCCCCATTTTATGTCAACACTTATGGTAGAAGCGGAAGAGGAGGAAAGTTACTAATATTTAGAAGGAGACAATTTAAACATTAGGTAACTCTAATTCTGGTGGTGGTTTTCGTTTGCCGATGATTCAGTAGCACTCAATTTGCCCAACGTTGCCTGTTTTTCAAAACCTTCATGAAGTAGTCATTTAGGTACCATTTTTCGACCATATTCTACGTTTTGGTCCAGTTAGACAGCATCGCCGGGCGATGGAAGTGATAAATATAGAGGTTCCACTGTATTTGATTACGGTATATAATTGCTAATTAAATGCAGTGAAGAGTGAATTAAAGCCTAAAGAGAATATAAATATCGGGTCGTCTAATACCTCGCGAACACGTTCAGGCCGGAAACTTTTTGTCCTTACCTCGAATAATATCATACTGATTAAATATTATAACATCTCACTGATTATTATAAGACTAAAGTATTAAATTTATTTCACGGTGCTCTGCGTTAAGCTCCGTTCACAACTGCACGAGGATTAAACATTAAAACGACACAGATCATTGAACCAGCGCTTCCCACACCAAGCCTCCATCTCCACATTATCAAGGATGCGTAAATTATGCATTTAATTAATCATTACAATTTAAGTGCCCTTAATTAATTTCGGAACAATACAAACGAAACACTTAATTATCAAGTGCGATTAATTTATTATTTTAGTACTCTGACCCACGTCCCAGGCTTTGCTAAAATGAAAAAATAAAATAAATTTAAAATAAAAATTAAATAAATTATATTAATAAATTAAATTAAAAATAAAATTAATTAATTAAATATTATGATAGCCAACGTCCGATAAACGGATAAGGCACGAGAACACAAAGCACTACAACTTATTAAAACATTTTTTTTAAAAAGCGTTAGGGTAAATAAAAATAAGAAGTGTTACCTTATTAAAACGAAACAATATACAGCCAAAATGTGGATGGATGGAGTTAGACATTATAATATGAATTAAATGTATTAATTATAAAGATATACATACAAAATCAATATTATCGAAAAATAAAAACATTGTTGTTGCGCTACCGGGATTCGAACCTGGATCTCTTCCCTAACCGGGGGAGGTGCTTTATCCAACTAAGCTACAGCGGCACTATTTTTATCGACAATTTTTCGACCTTATATGTTACCTTTTTGATATCAATACATTTAATCGTTCCATCATTTGACAGAGCCATCTACCTTATTTTTACAGAATCTCAAATACATTTGAGTGAATCTGATAGCAGACGCTAGAGTTATTAATTCATTTTTATTAAATTTTGGACACATTGATACAACTTTATTATTTATTAAAATATCACAGAACTATGTTCTGAATAATTACAACTTCACAATAAGAATGTGTACTCATAAAAAAAAAAAAAGACATTATAATGTTTATTTGGGTTTTGATGTAATTATATCACATATAATTACATCAAAAATAGTTTAACTATATCAACAATAGTTTAAATAGTTTACTAATTCACTTACTTACCTATTTACCTATATTACGTTTTATTTCGACAATTTCCAATAGCCATCTTTGATTATTAATTTTCCCTTTGTTTATATTTGGTTTTTTCAAATTGTTGCCCAGAATGATAAAAATCACTGCAGAGGATCGTACTCAGGGTGCTAGGAAGATGATCAGAGAGTTTCAAAACAATGCTTGGAGTATAGCTAGACATTACAGCATAACTGGACATTGCAGCAGGACGGAGCTCCATCTCACACAGCCAGAAATACAATCAACTTTCTTCCTTGTGAAAATTTAATTTCAGTTTAACAGTCCAGATTTAAACCAAGTAGATTATGTAATATGGAGTGTTTTGATGATTTCTGATTAGCTAAATATTGAGCAAAAAAAATTATATTATGTTTTGAAATAACTCATGTAACAAATGCATGTAGTAAATGACTAATAATAATTTTCGATAATATTGATTTTATATGTATATATTTATAATTAATACATACAATTAGTATTTAAAATATCATAGATCTATGTTCTGAATAATTACAACTTCACAATTAGTATGTGTTCTACTTAATAATATTATCATTGTTCTCTAACATACAAAATAATTTGCTACAGAAACAGGGAATAATAAACATATACAAATTAAATTAATCAATTAGAAAGATATAGAAAAAATATTTCATTGCTATCTGAATTTGAACCTGGAATTATTATTATTAAGTAAAACGCGTTACCATTTCGCCACATTACACATTCAGTTTACTTGAGACGCGTATCGCCTTGTAAGGGCATTATCTTACAATGCGAAAAGCGTCTATAAGAGTAGTATAATAAAATAAGTGTTTCATTTTCACACATGTGAATATGGCGTTCTATAAACTTACTTCGGAAATAATAAATATTAACCGATTAGGTTTATAATAAATTTTGAATTACATTTTATAATTGATACATCTATCATTCAATTTTTAAAAACAATCAACTTTATATTGCGATGAATCCCAAATACCTTTGAGTAATATCTATTAGGAGACGCCATAACGTATATAATTTTATATACATACAACGTATATAATTTTAATGGAAACACATTTTTATTGTGTTAAATTAACATATAGGTCCGACTGATGTGTTTGGGAACACAATTTGACTTATGTCATTATTATATGTAGCGCCAATTCTAAAACCTACTAAAACGGATTTAGGATAATTTGAGTTAAACATGCAGTTTTGTAGACTTTTTTGTCAGCTACATGCATAACACATTCTTTCTCGCAAAAGCCACTTAAATCCATTGATATTGCATGTTCAAAATAAGGATTAGTTCCAAAATACCCCAGAGCAGACAGAGTATACGTTGCTAATCCCCCTGAAATGAAATCAGCCAATCACAACGCTTGTTAATGATCACGTGATCTAAAATCCAGTATTGCTGCAAGAATGATATATACAGAAAAAAAAAGTACATTACAGAATTGTCTCTTTAAAAAATGCTGATGTAAAAACAAACATTTTGTACATTTGGTTTCAAAATATACGTTTTCATCAATAACTCAAAAACACACTGAATAAAATAACTCAAATTTCCACATATTAACATATATACAACTTTTTTTTTTTTTTTTATAGATATGGAGATTGATTAATGGGTGAGAATAGTGTACGTTATATTTATATAAAGTGATCACTGAAGTCAGCCCAGGTCGTAAGCCTTGTAATTACCCATACTTCGATATATTTTCCATTAAAATATAATAAAAATAGCTTCGTCTCTATAAGATATCTATTATTTGTTTAATAACAGTGCCTTTGTAGGTGAAAATCTAGAAATTTTGTGTTCTTGGACATATTCAAATATTGCTAAAAACACAAAGTCGTTTTAGGGGGTTTTGGAATTAGGCGCTACATATACAAAATATACTCCGAGATATATGATATATATATATATATGATGAATTCTGTATATAAGATAGATATTATATACAGAATTTATCATGTAAAATACTTTAAATGTATAAATAAAGGTCGGGTTTTGAACTCTAGTTTAATAAACCTTTTCGCAAGGCACGCGCACCACTGTGCCGAGGGGTTACCGTACACGACTTCACAAATACACCGACAGCGATTGACATATTCCAATCGATCAAACATATTACGGAACCACGTGGCCGCGCAGCGGGCACGGCCTGGCCATAGGTGAACAGAAGATACAAATCTAATCGCCATGTGACGGCCGCAACCCGAAACACGGCCAGCTGCGTAATGACCGGAAATTATAAACAACATCGACCATGCATCGCCAATTACGATTAAATGATCCTGTATCCATAACACGGCATACTAAATAAATAATCAACATAGACACGAAGCATTCCCACGATATTTAAATCACAATAAGGTTAATCAACGATTTAAATCTTCGTACCTTTTTTTTCGAATTTGATACGTCTAATAAAATATTATTAAACACTAATAGGCAATATATTGAAATTTGTCAATAATATATTAGAGATCAACATCCTTTAAAGGAAATCTAAAAAAATATTATACAAAAAGCAGTTCATGCTGTTCGATGACGTACGTGCACATCGACAGATCACTGAATTATTATCATTTTGTCAGTATTACTTTGGTTAAAAATGTGGCGGACTTTTCACAGCTGTTTCAAAAGTCATCTGCCGCATTGTACGCAGAATGTTGCAGTATAGGACAGATAATCATTCAATATCCCGCTATTTGAGTGTTGAGAGTTTGTTCGATGATGATCCCATTGTTTAATACTCATTAGCACATACTCACTCACTTACTGACCATCAAGACGTTTCTCCGCGGGGATAGGCAGAGGGGATAGAGCGCCACACCCTTCTGTACTGACACACAATTATTGCCTCATCCTTGTTGAGTCTTATAACAGAACCATCCTCCATTATCTGGTTTCTTCTGCCAGCTCCAGGCCTCACTTCCATACATTGGTGTCGGTACCAGGACTCCTTTGTGTACAGCTAGTCTTGCCTCGGTTGACATGTTCCCGTTACATATAATTTCATCTTTCTCTGTCTATCGAACAGACTTCCCAAATACACAAACTCATCAACTTGTTCCAAACATACATGCCCTACAAGTATTTTGAACGGTGTTTTGCTTTCCTCTTTCTCGAATACCATCACTTTCGACTTGTTGACATTCATAATAAGGTCGCTTTCCTTGCATACATCGTACATTCTACTCACTAGCCTCTGTAAATCTTATTCATTATTCGCCATTAATATTGCATCATCGGCGTACAATAAACAGCATACAATCAAATCGCCCATTTTCGCTCCTACATTCATATATTCCAGTTTTTTTACACATTTATCCATATACAAATTGAACAGCCATGGATACATTACACGACCCCGCTTGACACCCTTCGTAATGTCAAACCATGGTGTGAATGATCAACTGATCCTTACATATGCAGAACTTCCTTCATACAGGGATGTCCTTCACATAATCCGAAAAAAATTCGCCGGCAAAGTGACAGATTTCGAACGCAAGGGCGAATAAAGCTTTAGTTAAAGCATAATATAAATCATTTTCATGATTATTTGTCTTGCCACACTGTGAGGCGAGATTACGTATCTATGCTTTGACAAAAGTAAATTTGACGTACCAACAACCGGCAAATGTTTTTTACCAAGGGCGATGGTAAAAAGTTATTGTAGTAAAATATTACCATGATAAAAATTTACTATAGATCACACAACCGGTCCTAAGACCTTCTGTCATAAGTACTATGTTTAACAAATATATACCTAAGTCCTTTACTGGCCATGGTAGTGAGATTTACATTTGTGTAGTGAGAGTACATTTAATTAAAAAAATTAAATGTTTTCGACGCTCACTGCGTCATCTTCAGTAATAAACTAAAACTTAAAATTAGAAGATAGACTATTGACTACATGGGGGGTGGGGTATGAGAGCGGTGATGGAGAGAGGAGGGACTTAGTGAAAAGTGAAAGTGGTTGTAGGCGGGGCCACTATGGATAGGCGAGAAGATGGATTTTTGAGATAGATTGGAGACAAATTTTTCTGGAAGTTGTATTTTAAGACTTTTTGAAATAGGTAGTATTAGGTCATCCCATAAAAAAAACGCTTTTTTGAATTACATGGACTAAAAATCAGAGAGGGTCGAGATAAACTACCTGCATCAGCTTTAATCACCTATGTAATCCTGATATAAAAACAGGTTTTGAAGAGCGCACTTCAATTTTAACAGTTATTTTTTCAAAGCTATAATGGAAGTGACAAAGAAGCAAATTCGGCATATTTTACTTTTTGTGTTCAATAAAGGCACAAACAGTAAAAAGCAAAAAGGAGAAATATTAATAAAGTACATGGGGATCGGATAATAAGCGTAAGCCAGTGTTAACGGTGGTTCCAGAAATTTCGAGCCGGAAACTACAGTCAAAAAGGTGAGTTCAAACGAGAACGTCCAGCAAACCCTGGTGGAACAAAATCCCGTCGAAACGAGGAACTAGCAGAGAAGCTTGGATTTGGTCATTTGGTTTTTGCTGTCACTTCTCAGGAATGAACCTTTTTTGGAAACGATGCTCCACCCACCATATTCACCGGACATAACCTCATCTGATTATCATTTATTCCATATTATTCAAAATCATTTGGATGGAAAAAAAAAGATTTCTGTAGACGAGGTCAGAACAGTAATGGAGTAATTTTCGTTAAGGACAAGTGAATTTTTGAAAAGGGGCCTTTACAGAGAGTATATTTTGGTTAAATAAAATAACAATCACTTTGTATGAAACCACGAAATTTATTATACATCGACCGGTTTCGCTTACTTAAAGCTTCATCAAGACGTATTTAAAACTGCTCATAAATACAAAAAAGTGCACTTATATATACACAAAGAGAGAGATAGAATATAAAATTGCACGTGAAAGAGAGAGAGACAGAATACACATATAGTTAAATAGAGCATGCAGGAAGACAGAATATAAAATTATATGGGAAAGAGAGAGACAGAATACATATATAGATAGACGGAACATTAAGCGAGGAAAAAATACAGTGTTAATAGATAATAAATTGATTTTAAAGGAAGCATACCTAATATGGGGCTAATGGATAAATTAATTTGATTATTAAGAATTGGCGTACCACTATTTATTGCCTTTTTGTATTTCGAGGGCTTCTAAATTGTCCAACCGCAGGCCAAAACCCGTTTTCATGGAGGATATTGACCCCTGTGCTAATATTAAAATAATGTTTTTTTTCAATAATATGGTTGGAAAATTCAGAGAAATCATTACTGTTACCATTTAAGATTGACATTACGAGCAGTTTTTAGAATGGGGGACAGTTATTGCAAGTTAATTTATATATACCGGAGTGGCTCAATTTGTTATCTTTATCTTTTGAGCTTATTAAAAATTATCCTAATGAAGCTTAAGTTAAGCGAAACCGGTTGACGTATTTCGTGGTTTCATACAAAGTGATTGTTATTTTATTTAATATTATATGTCAAACCACAAAGTGATTTCTTTCTACGATACGATAAATTTTAGATTAAAAAAGAACTTTTGTTTATCGAGTATAAAGATAAAGTATAAAATAGCATTATTTATGGGATAACCCAATATTTCTATCGACATCTACGTAAGCTTTTATTAGGGATGACAGTGAAATTGTCTAGTTTTGTTAAAAAACGAAGAGGTGTGGTGGCAAAACAGAATACTGGCCGGTTGTAGAGTTCTCCCGCAACTTGTAGAGACACAAAATGAATTCCACGCTCGCGGATCTCGTGGCCCATCAATTAAGATCAATTACCCGCATTAATGTATCTCCTCATCACGTTCCGGCAGAGTCCATGCGCCCGCTTTGGGTAGGATCTCGGAAGACGGAAGGATTACGGTAACGGGATGCAGGTCTGGACCGAGAGGCTGGCCGGCCCGGAGATAGTATCCGCACGGTGTTTCCGTTATAGTCGTGGGATCAGTGTCAGCAAGCTGGGAATATCTAATAGCTGTTTTTTTATTTTTATGCATTATAAAACGTTCGTAAGTCTGCATTAGACGTGTGCAAGCAATGCTTTCTTCTTCTTCTTCGTCTGTTTACTGCTGAGCGTCGTGCTTCACTGGCACTCGGTACACATCATCAGGGGCTTGTATCTATTGTAAATCTCCATTAGTTAACACTGTGACTAAATATTAACAACATTTCTGAAAAATACCATATATCTCTATGAATGAACCGGAACGTTTCCAAATACAAATTAAATGTATTAATTAGAAAGATATACATGTTTGGGACATATATTATTTGTGTAAATACAAACACCTCCCATTCCATTCCCCTCTCAGCACGCCGCCGACCTTGAGCCGGTGCGGTATACGTTTACCTCAACGATTACAATATTATATTAATTTGAGACTTCGCGTCTGTACAGTGTCGGAACACGTCGTCGTCTAAACGAACCTTTGACGAAAAAGTGATTAAAACATACAGTCCACATTTTGGAGACGCCAGCAGAATCCGGATTGTGGTGAGTACCAAACGCCTTCCGTATCTGAATTTTACCGACTTCTGTGCTTGTACGCAACAATACAAATAAAATTGATTTTATATGTATATCTTTCTAATATTAATACATTTAATTTGTATTTAAAATATCACAGAACTATGTTCTAAATAATTACAACTTCACAATAAGAATGTGTTCTCCTTAATAGAAACATTTCTATTTATTAACTGTAGAGAATCTCTTAAATTTATTACAGAGAATTCCGAATTTATTACAATGGCCGTGACTGAAGTAGTTATATATATATAATATTTATGTTTTGTGTGAGCTTTTTATTTTTTATTTATTTTTTAATTAATAATATTTTCGTTGGTTTTATTTTTCATAGCATTACATTTATTTCGTAACTTTAATGAATAACATAATATATATTATTTTTATGGCGAATCGAGTTAAAAAAATACCTAATTACGCTGGAATAAACATATTATTATTATTAAATAACACAATAAAATTAAATTATTGCCCCGCATTCAATGTACAAAATTCTATCGAAACTAGTACTGACCCGTGGATAAGTCGATTCTGTTTTTTTTAAATTCGATCATATGGTCGCCTCACTTCATTGTTCACTCGACGGCGGTTGAAAGAATCCAGAGAAAGTTTTTAAGATTCATTAATATTAAATTAAATATACGCTTATATCAATTATGACTATCTCCTTAGTCGTTTGAAATTCTTAAAATTATTAGTGAGACGTACGATGACCAACCTTACATTTGTATACAGGATCAACGATTGTATAACAGACTGCCCCCAGATTATTGGCCTGCTTGACATTCACGCACCATTGAGGTCACTGAGACACAATTCATTGTTCTATTATAGTGGTAATGTCAGAAATCATGCATTAGCTAACTCCGCAGTACCCAGAATGCATTCTTTGGGGAATGAATATGCGGAGATAGTCGACATTTTTTCTGTTAATTTAACTCTTTATAGGACTGCATTATTACAATGTTTTGTATCTCAACTCAATGGTGACGGATAGATTGCTTTGCTTCACGTTTTATATTTATTTTTAATTTTGATTATGAAAAAATATGCTGACATTAAGTAATTTTTTTCTTTTTTACTAATTATGTTAATGCCTGAATAGAAGCCGTGTATAATAATAATAATAATAAATAAAATGAAGTTTACGACTAAAATTTCTCGACGTATACACAATTATATACATTTATTCACCTGTCATTATTGAAAGGCTGAGTTTTGTTTTTTTGATTTATATTTCTTGTTGTGCTTAGGGTAACGCAATCACCACCTTATTAGCCATTCAAAATCACAACCTTATTGGTTTTATCAAACAATTATCTCTAATCACAACTAAAGCAAAGATGGTGAAGAGTCCTTTCTTCTTCTTTTAAATAGGCCATCCACCTTTCAAGAGTGATTTGTGCTATTATTCAAGTTAAAACTTTATTTAACAGAAAAAAGTACATATTATAGAAGAACAAGTCAATACCATTGACGTTCAAAAAATTTGCTATTATATAGATTAAATGTGGCGAGTTGAGGGAAAGAAGATGACACAAGTTAATTACCATTGACGAGATTGTAAAAAAAACCTGTGATCAAAGACAAAAAAGATACGGTCAAGGGTTTCCTCATCAGCACTACACTCACACATTGGAGAATCTATTGGTGGCTACCTGGCAATGCCCAATTCTTATTCTAGAGATATATGATATTGTTCTTTAGAAGACTTTCTTTTTGAAGAACCAGGGAGTGTGGGGAATAAATCTTTGAACTATTTGAAGTCCTTATGATTATTTGGATCCATCCATTGTGCTGTCCAGATAGAATCGTACGTTTTTTTACCATATTAATTCTGTCATACATCGGAATATGGAATTGATGAGGGAAAACTCCGGAAAGAGTGGCCTCCTTGGCCAGTTTATCAGCACACTCATTGAACAGCCCCTTAAGCGACTAAATAATTAAATTTCAGTGTTCGAAGCCTTAAATGCATCTTTCATACGCCTCTGTCGGCTTGGAACATTTCCCATAGCAGACCCTGATACGGAGTCTCCAAGCATGCATGTTTCTGCATAAAGACAATACGCCGGCGAGGAAGCATTCCGCTGCATCACAATTGGTTCATAAAATTTAATCACTCCAATCGAACGGAGTACAAATACAGTGTGCCGTTACTTCTCTGCACAGCCCGGTGGGGACATCGAGGCGCACTGCGGAGACTCGAAGGAGAGGAACAATTCTCAGATATATTTTTAATAAAATCTTAGCGTTGTATATCATGACTAAATATAGAATTAAGTGTAACCGTTTTAGTGGTAGATAATAATAGCTATAAACATACTTCGCGTGGGAAGGCGAAACACGACACATGCAAGTTGGACGGGTGCCCAATGAATTCGTGAAATGCATTTAAGTTACTTCAATACGTTCATTATTAATGCATCGTTGACCATTGCACTGTTATTTTAAAATGATGCATTCGATAGAGTTTAAAGTACGGTAAAATAGGCGTAATAATACGAGTATAAAATGTTTAGTACATAATCAGCGAGTTGTTTATATTATTTGGCGAACAAAATAATGATAGATAAAAAATAAAAATAAACAATAATAAAATTATTACTGTCGCACGGTCTAAATAAGTAATGTAGCCGCGAATTAATTACATTTCCAAACGATCCCGTATCGATTAAAATTAAATTGGATTCAGAAAGGAATAATGGCAGATGGATCTGGTCTATCTAGATGATCTTGATCTCAGTCCTAGGTTGGACGTCAATTCTACACCTCCAGTTGACTCGCACTTTTGTGGTGAAGAACGGAGATATCACTGGACTTCCGGATGCTGTAGAACACCGTTTCTTTTTTCGTGATTTTATGAATTTTACGCATCTTACGCTACTCTCGACCGTTAAAAGAAACACATGTGTTGACAGGTCTGCGTCAACACTACACTTTGTTTATTACTATACTAGAAAGGCACTATCTGCTATAACACATTAAAATACTAGTGTAGCAGGCAGGGTACCGAAATATATGGCTCACTTTGTTGCAATTTTATCTGATTATAACAATATAACAACACACTGTACTGTACTATGAATAAAAAAATAAAAATATTATTATTAATAGTAAATAAAGTCGTGTGTTCAGAAGTCTAGCAGTTTAGGAATATTTACTTATATTATCTTAATAAATTACTAAATCATTTTTACAACATTTTACTCTCTTCGGACACTATAGAGCTTAAACTACTTCGCTCGTTAGATACTAATACAACAAAAAAAGGGCTTAGAATCACATCAGTACATTAAAAATAAAAATCTCAATTCATATGTACATATTTGTTTTATTTTAATCAATTAAATTAAATAACGCTATTTCGTTTTAAACACAAGGCGAAGACAAACATTGAAAATGATTCGTACACTGTATTAATTCATACAAAACACTGTTCTCATAGTCGAGCCTTTAGATCTGTTTGTATAAGGAGAAGACAAAAATAAAGTAAGAAACACATCTTGATACGCTTGAAATGCTTACTTAAAACGGAAATATGAAAGGCTTCAAAAATTAAGATAGGCTTATGAACACAGCGATGTATGGTTCATAATACCCACATAGCTTACAGACGTAAATAGCCAAATAGCTGTACATTATAAAAGCAGAGAAGATGTAGTCCAAAGATAGCCGAATATGATTAAGGAGGTAGATTTAAAATATTTGGACCAATTGATTCATATCTAAAAAACATTTTATATTTATCGTGATAAAAGTATCACATAATTGTCACGTTGTATCAATGCAGAAATAAATTAAATGTATTAATTAGAAAAATATACATATAAAATCTGCATTAACCGTTCATGGTACAGCACACAGTACATTGACAATAAATTTCCGAAACTACATGATACACCTTTCAAATTGATACATCTATTGTTCCATTTGCTTAATTTTTACGAAATCTCAAATAGCTTTGAGTAATCCGATAGGAGACGCCAGAATTAATAATTCATTTTTATTAAATTTTTGGACACATTGATACAACCTATGTATTATAAAGAAGAACACATTTTTATTGTGGAGTTGAAATTATTCAGAACATAGGTCTATTAATTAATACATTTAATTTGTATTTAAAAAACCATCACACACCTATGTTCTGAATAATTAAAACTTCACAATAAGAATGTGTTCTCCTCAATAAGAAATAAATAATATATATTTTAAAAATGTACAATTTGTAAACAATCTTAAAAAAACAATAATCGTAATTCTAAGATGCAATCACATTTTTATCTGTATTTAAAGTGAACAAATAAATGTTATTAGGAGAACACATTCTTATTGTGAAGTTGTAATTATTCAGAACATAGGTCTGTGATATTTTAAATATGAATTAAATATATTAATTAGAAAGATATACATATAAAATCAATTTTATATACTTTAATCTGGTTTAAACCCACATCTCTGATTGACACTCGACATCGGTGTATTTTCTACTAACACGTAACAGGTTCTCGACCAATGCAGATTTGTAAAAGTGACTCGCGGAATAAACAGCCAAACCACAATTAATTTAAAAGTTGCCTGTTACATTTTATATAGAAAGATATACATATAAAATCAATTTTATCGAAAAATATTGTTGTTGCGCCACCGGAATTCGAACATGGATCTATTTCCAAACAGGCGAAGGTGTATTATCCAACTATGCTACATCGATATTATTTTTGACGACAAATTTAGAACTTTTGAAAGATATCTACTTTGTTATTACGGAATCTCAAATACGTTTTTATACGAAAATAATTTCGAATAAATAACGAAAATTTGTTATCAAAAATAATGTCGCTGTAGCATAGTTGGATTATGCACATTTCCCAGTTTGGAAAGATGGAATTCCGATGGCGCAACAACAATATTTTTTGATTTGATATGTATATATTTCTAATTAAAACATTTAATTAGTATTTGAAATTAACATTGATTCAGTTAGTCGTACTGCAAGATGATAATACAAAATAATACAAAATATACACATTCGTATATGTTATGAAAAATTTTAGCATGGAAATAGTTTGTACTCTGGTACTTTAGCATATAGACTACGCATGCAGAATACCAGAGGATACGCAGGTACATAATTAACAGAATTTGAAGAAGTCCATGTATTAGAAAATAAGTTTGTTTACATATTAAAGACTAACATATCTGCGAAATTGAACAAACATGACAGTTCATCTATTATATTATATATTGACATATCGACCCATCGGAATAACAAGGTTCCATCTGACACTGACACAGTTTTGAGATAATGGGCTCAGAAGTGTTGATTGAATTACATATAATCATGTATATTTTGTGTTGAGTAGGCAAATATGATAAGTTTTAGGGTTTTAACTTATTTTTGGCATTAACTATGGCCAATGTGAGATGCAGATAACATTAGCAATGGTGAGATGAGGAAAATTAAAAATGAAAATAAATCATTGTAAATTAACAATAATGATACATAAATTGAAATAAATAACTGATGCAGTTGAAACTGCAGGTCTCGCTATTTCCTTTAATATCCGTTAAATATAGTTGGTGTGTATGGAAGAAATAAAGAATAATGCATTTGTAACCCTTTTCATGTTTCAAATTAGCCAAAAATATTGGTTGAAACCTTGTTATTCTAAGGGGTTGATATATTAAAGAGAAAAATCAAACCGAAGAACAATCTTCAAATTTTCTTCTTCAAATCTACTGCATCCGATTTATTAAATTCCAATTCTGTCGAGCACTGTGACATACAATGAATCACATTGTTGACGTATAGTCATTATATTTAGAAGATGTTAAATACATTTTATTTTCACTATCCAAAAGTTCAATGTGCAAATGATACGTTTTGATTTAGTATCTTCAATCACAACTGCTGCAAGCTGGCCAGGTTGTCGTTGTCGCTGTCCGTGCACGTGCAAACGGTGATTCCCGATTCAAAGTATCCAATTCATTTGTATTCATTGTCAATTTTCGATCACAAAATTATGGAGGCGAATTTTCAACTACAATAAGTGAATTGTTTGTCGGTATGTATTCTTAGTAGATTTAGCATTGCACGGTGAGCGGAGAAAGCCGAGCGCACGAATACAATGCAAGCTGCATATAAGGCTAATGCACAATCACCTACTATTTACTAATATGCCAACAGATAATAATAGGTTTCTGTTAAGGGATTACGGAACTTTAAGAAAATCCGATACGGTAAACGCATTCCTCTACAAAATGGACTGACTGCATGGATAAATTAAAAAATTAAAAAATATATATATTAATTATAAAGATATACATATAAAATCAATTTTATCGAAAAATATTGTTGTTGCGCCACCGGGATTCGAACCTGGATCTCTTTCCTAACCGGGGAAGGTGCTTTATCCAACTAAGCTACAGCGACATTATTTTTAGCGACAATTGCTGTAGCTTGTTGGATAAAGCACCTTCTTATAAAGATATACATATAAAATTGATTTTATATGTATATCTTTCTAATTAATATATTTAATTCATATTTAAAATATCACAGACCTATGTTCTGAATAATTACAACTTCACAATAAGAATGTGTTCTCCTAAATATATATATATTTTATTTTTTTCAAATAGAGATGCGTTTTCGTAATACAAGAGCTGTATGATAAGAACCCGTGTTTAACGACTGATTGCACCATTGTTTAACGCCATTTTTCGTACGACGCCTGTCAAAATTTCAAACAGATTTATCGAGTAGTTTCGTTTTGATGGCTGTCGAAAGTGGGCAAGTTTGTGTGAGCAACATCGGTCAGTGATTCGGTACCCGTTTTGGATGGAAAGACGTGTAGGTACACGCCACATCAATATTATTACTATTTTCATATAAAGCTAAATGCTTGTGCCATGAAAATGGTACTAACTTGGTGGTCTCGAATCTCTGACCATTTGATCAGTAAGCCCAGTATCTTATAACGCGTCACATGTCTCAGACACGTGTATTATACCACCCCTGCATAGAATATGTATTTCTTGTCAGGAAAAAAATATTCATAAATTCAGTAATCAAACCATGGTATCCACACATGACAGGAGGGGACACTAATCATTACGCTGCCGAGAAATCATTGATAAACTCATATTGGTGGTATGGCTGTTTTGCTCTGTACTGGAGAAACGTCTCTTCACTGACATAATGTATCCTACCGCCGTCAGAATCGGTCCGCTATCAAGAAACGCTTTCAACCTACATGGTTGATACGGGAAACTGGATAACGCATTTACCTAACCTAACCTAACCTACATGGTTGATACGGGAAACTGGATAACGCATTTACCTAACCTAACCTACATGGTTGATACGGGAAACTGGATAACGCATTTACCTAACCTAACCTAACCTACATGGTTGATACGGGAAACTGGATAACGCATTTACCTAACCTAACCTAACCTACATGGTTGATACGGGAAACTGGATAACGCATTTACCTAACCTAACCTAACCTACATGGTTGATACGGGAAACTGGATAACGCATTTACCTAACCTAACCTAACCTAACCTACATGGTTGATACGGGAAACTGGATAACGCATTTACCTAACCTAACCTAACCTAACAAACATGGTTGATACGGGAAACTGGATAACGCATTTCCCCGGATGGGAAAAGGTCCAAGTTCGAATCCTGGTAGCAAATAAAATATTTTGTCTGGATATCTTTCGAGTTGATTAATTAAATTTGTATTAAAATACCACAGAACCATGTTCGAAAAAACTGTAACTTTTCAATAATTGTCGTATTGTGTTCTACGCAAAAATAGTAAAACTTATCATATACATTATTGTCGACAATGGAGGCTTTTATGTAAAAAGCAACAGTAAAATTATACGAAAAAGTCGTCAAAGAAATACGACTTGTCAGATGGTCGCAATCAACCCTTCAAACGAATTTATGTTCGGCCGGAACACGCGACTCGTAATATTAATTCGCGAATACGTGAAAATGAAAATGCTCACTCCGAGATTTATCGTATGCCATTTCAAATATACATTGTAGCCAAATCGAAGATTGTACGGATTGCGATGTTGACTGTGGCGTGCACACGAGTATAATATATATAGATAAATCACTCAGAAAGATAATGACAGTCCGGGGAAAAAACATGGATCTCTTCTCTCCTATGTAATGTGCGCGCGCAAACAGTGTGGCACCATAGCGCGCGCACAATTTCAACAAGACTATCTCACCTATCATTATTATTATTAAATATATTAATTATAAAGATATACATATAAAATCAATTTTATCGAAAAATATTGTTGTTGCGCCACCGGGATTCGAACCTGGATCTCTTTCCTGACCGGGGAAGGTGCTTTATCCAACTAAGCTACAGCGACATTATTTTTAGCGACAATTTTCGACCCTATATGTTACCTTTTTGATATTAATACATTTAATCGTTCCATCATTTGATAGAGCCATCTACCTTATTTTTACAGAATCTCAAATACCTTTGAGTAAACTGACGCCACAATTATCAATTCATTATCAATTCATCAATTAAAATCAATTTTATATGTATATCTTTATAATTAATATATTTAATTCATATTTAAAATATCACAGACCGTCTGTTCTGAATAATTACAACTTCACAATAAGAATGTGTTCTCCTAAATAAAAAAATATTATTATTATTAAAGACAGCTGGAAGGGTGGGGGGACCGGATTAGAAGCCAGGGCCTCCATGTCGGTCCCACTAATCAAAGCTAATAAAAACGCGACTAAAATTCAATTACATTTTTACAATTACAAAACGAAAAAAGAGAAGAAATTAATTCAATGTGGTTATTAGCAATTAAGATTTAAAATTTAGACCCTCCAGCGTCCCTTAAGTGCTGTCTTTATTCATAAAAAATCATTTAATACAAATACATAGAACATAGTTTTACATACATATGGAAGATTAAGATGCAGTAGTTCAAGGCAGGGGTCATTCATTCGGGGATCCAGGCATCAAAAACACTCCCGAAAGAGGGACAGTGGACGAGACACAAAATGGATTGAGTCACACTTACACGGACAGACTAACGGAGTTGCAAAACACGAGGCATAGAGAGTGAGAGGTAGGCGCGTAGATGGAGTCCCAGCCACGCAGGCCGGCCTGACTACCCATCTAAGTAGCTCCAACGAGTCACCCATACCCGAATAAATTCCTTATACACAACAAGATTCGTCCCATTACTAATTAGGTCTGCATCCTGGGCGGGAGGTGTCTAAGTCCAGTCAAGCCACCAATCATACGTTCACGTGCATCTCTAAGTATCTCACAAGATTTTGAAGGTTAAGGATTTTTAATAGTGGATACCCCAATATTGCACCCGCCACACTCGTATCAGTTTGATGTCGTGCAGTGTTTTGTGTATGTGTGAGTGACGCAGGCGGAAGGTTAAGAGAACAGAAACTACTTAATGTTTGCACTGAGTTTATTGTAGTAAATGTAGAAGTTTAACCGGACAAATAAGTTAACTACGCGAATTGTTATCGATGCACGCTGGCCCTGGAAGGTGGGGATAGAAACAGTGATGCTCGTGAGCGGTATTTCATATCTCTGCTGGCCGCGTTGGTATTTTGCATGCCGTTGTTTTTAATGGTGATGGGAGTTGCGCACACCGATACATGCTGGATGTGTTCAGCTTCGCCGGGCGTGATGATGGGAGTGGAGGCGATGGTCATCGAACAGTCGACAGAACTCAAGATTCAAATTTCTATATGTGAACTCCATAATCACATATGTGAAAATAAAACACTTGCTTTTTGGTTCTACTCGTTTAATATACTTGAGACTATGTACTTCGTGTTGAATATAACTATTTCCTAATATAATGGAAACATTATATAAATTCCAGAAAACTAAAAATGTCTCTTAGATTGTAAAATTATATAGCTGTCATTTCCTTCAAATTATCCATGACATTACAATACTACGAGTGTTGAAACTGAATGGTTACTTAGAATAATTAGAAGCATTTAAAATGCATGGAAATCCTCTGAATAATGTTGTCCCTTTTCATTTAATGTAAATAAATTGTAAATATGAATTAAATATATTAATTATAAAGATATACATATGAAATCAATTTTATCGAAAAATATTGTTGTTGCGCCACCGGGATTCGAACCTGGATCTCTTCCCTAACCGGGGGAGGTGCTTTATCCAACTAAGCTACAGCGACAATTTTTCGACCTTATATGTTACCTTTTTGATATCAATACATTTAATCGTTCCATCATTTGACAGAGCCATCTACCTTATTTTTATTTCGATAAAATTGATTTCATATGTATATCTTTATAATTAATATATTTAATTCATATTTAAAATATCACAGACCTACGTTCTGAATAATTACAACTTCACAATAAGAATGTGTTCTCCTAAAAAATAAATAAATTGTATAGCTGTCCCTCATTATAGTTATAAATACAAACTGCTGAGTTAAAATTGTTAGATTGATAATGCCCTTGCAAGGCGAAACGCGTCTCAAGTAAATTAAACGAGTAGAATAAAAAACAAGTGTTTTATTTTGACATATTTCAACAATATTCTCGTTTCAAAATAGATGTTTAACTTATCAAACGTAACGAGATGAAATTTGGTGGCCTGTATGTAGAGCATCTAGTCTTAATTAGTTGAAGCCAGCTATATAAAGTTCAAGTCCCGGTAGTTACCGGTAGTGTTTTTCGACAAGCAGATTTTTTCTGTGTATCTTTCTAAGTGATTTAATTAAAATTATTTTAATTATCTTAGAACTATTTTCTGCACCGATGCGTTGATACAGAATTTTATCAGATGTGCAGAAACGGTTATGTGAGACGTCTCCGGTCTAAATTGTTTGTAAACGAAAGCTGGATATTGCATCAGGACAATGCTCCAGCACAGGGTCATTATAGTGGAGGATATTTTCGCCTTTTTATTCCCCACATTTAAAAATAGTATAAAAGATCATTATTGAGGTCACAAGCGGAGATGGAACGGATTACGACAGCCTCACAAAAAATTACTTTGATTAATATTAAAAACGTGCAAAACACTGTGTATTTAGCTAACACTATAAGCTCTCTCTGACTCCCTCCGACTTTTTTCTATTCCCGAAAATCAATAAATATTGTATATTAGGTATCACGTCAGAGATCAGAAGCGGAGGTATAACAGATTACGACGCGTGCTCTAAACAGCCTGATGAAGGATTTGAAATAATATTTTGACATAAGGGTATTAACTTTTCAAATCACACGCAATCTGATAAAAACGTGAATCTACTCCATCGTATCGTGTAGCTCCTGCGTTGGCCGCGAGAATCGGATAGTCGTACCGAAGGATAGGCGCAGAGTCGTGACACAGACGGACCTCATACAGTATGATGAATATGAATCAGGTATCGTAGCGCGGTCCCGTAAAGGAATGCGGACGGCCTCTATTGCATAATAAATAATTTCACTATGCTCCGCGGGCCAACCCTCACACGCTACAGTTAGAGGTTAGGACGCTTCCCACGGGGACAACGGTACCTGCTCCAAACCCTTTTCTGCACTGCCTGAATCATTTTAAATGTATTACCACACGTGTCACTTCAGAATACAGTTGGCCTAAACACCTGCATCTGCTTAAGGCAATGGTTTGAAGCTGGGCGTAAATTTTATTTAGCAAACCTTTGAGTAAAGGGTGTCTAGCAGAAATTTTGAAAATGAAATAAAAACAAACAAATCAATATTAAGTTTTCTCGTCTATTTCTATGACTATCTGGATGTCTAAGACGTAGTGGCATTAACATAATATGTAAAATAACAGAAAATTTCATCAGAAGTGCAATACACAAAGAAAAAAATTACATAATGCCAGCATATTTTTTCATAATCAAAATTAAAAATAAATATAAAACGTGAAGTAAAGCAATCTATCTCCGTCACCATTGAGTTGAGACACAAAAAATTGTAATAATACAGTCCTATAAAGAGTTAATTTTACAGCAAAAATTTCGACTACCTCCGCATATTCATTCCCCAAAGAATGCATTCTGGGGACTGCGGAGTTAACTAATACATGAGTTCTGACATTACCACTGTAATAGAACAATGAATTGTGTCTCGATGACCTCAATGGTGTGTGAAAGTCAAGCAGACCAACAATCTATCATACCATTGATGATCCTGTATAGAAATATAAGGTCGGTAAGTTTATTATATCTATTTTAGTTTTTACAGATAATTGAGACTCGGAATTCACTTCTTAAAGATTGTGTCGTTAAAGTCCACTTGTTGCAATGCCCTTTTTTTGTCCAATTAATCCTTGTACAGAAATTGCGCATCAAACTTTCAAAACCATAATATTTTCCGTAACGTTGCAAAATTTGCACATATTCCTTGAACATTTTCAACTCGTAATTTAGTTAGGTATCCACGCATAAAATATTGTGAACTAGGTCTGATACACCCTGTATAAATTAACAAAATATAAATCTAATTACAAAGTTAACGCTATAAATATCAATAATACAACAATTATATATTGTAATAAACCTGTCTGACTAGACCAATGTTGAGAATCTAATTATTTTTTTGAAATTATTTAAACTAATATTATTTATCTGTTTTTTTTTTTTTTGTTAACAATTTAAAATAAATAAATAATTAGATTCTCACTGTGACATATATGCTGTTTCAGGGAAATGAATTATCAAATATAGTCCATAGATCGAGATAGTGTAGTAATACTCGAAGCGAGTCCATATATTGATAGATATGGAGATTGGGTGAGAATGGTGAACGTTATATTTATATAAAGTGATCACTTAAGCCAGCCGAAGACATGTCGTGAGCCCTGTAATTATCCATACTTCTATATATTTATATTAAAATATAATAAAAAATAGCACCGTCTCTATGAGATATCTATCATTTGTTTAAAATAAAATCTACTTTTACTAAAGAGTATGCTTAGCAGTACGTGTAAGGTCTCTCGTGGCCGCATTTGACTTAATGTAAATAGGTACCCGACTATCCTGTAGACATGTCCCTAAAATGTTAGGAGTTTGTTACTCAAGAACGGTAACGAAGGTCCCTTAGCACCGTTGGCGGTAGATCCGTGGGCAGTTAACATGCCATCCAACGGGCTAAACACTCCAACCCTGGCATCTTTACCGTCGCATTTGTTACCTCTTTTAAATAGCATTTGTAGAAACATTATCGTTAGAAAGGATTGCGTAGGTCCGCCGCACCGTGGTCCAGAACACAGATCTGAGATGTGGGAATAATTACAAGTTTTTTTTGCTTTTTTTAGCTGTGTTGACAATACTGATTAGCATCGTAGGGGATGTTTTAAGGTTGTGTCTATCACAAAGAAGATGACAAAAGTCAGGGTGAGATGTTATGGTCAATAATACTGGTTGTATATTATGTTCCAGGCCGATTTTCTTTGGTCACCATTTTGGTTTGGCAGACATTTGTCAGTTCGTATTTGGTAGTCGTAGATAGTAGTCGATTACAATTTGTTTTGGAGCATCTGATGCTGTAACAACGTGTTGAAGTCATTAAAACATTAAAACAAACACAAAGCCGACTTTTGGAAAAAAATCATTATTAGCGACGAAGCTCATTTCTACTTTGGGGTTTTGTTAATAAACAAAACGCCCATTATTGGGGCACTGAAAATCTTCAATTGATACACAAACGACCTTTAAGGATGCAAGAGGCAATGCTGTAAAAACTTCTTGGTGGCCGAATTGGGTCGATTGGGCCTACAACAGGACGGTGTCACTCACACATTTACACTGTACTAGCAGGTAACCTAAATAACCTGGTATTAAAACATCGAGAACGAGACAAAAAACACTCGTATAGATCATGAGACCATCCAAGACAGAGCATCCTGGCGCTTTTATACAAGGAGGAAAATTAAAAAGAAGAAAAATATCCAAGATCTACAGAAGAATAGCCAAAATCAGATGGATAATCAGAGTTATTAATGTAAAAATTTCAAAATAAACTGTAGAGGCAGCAAATTAAATCCACCACCAGTATTGCCGCTCCTATCGAACGATGCGAGCGACACCTGGATTCAGGACGCAGGCTGCAGCAGAGAACAACCGAGTTAGCCTGGCCCGACACAGCAGACATCGCTGACTCGCTCCGTTATCTCTTGTATTCTTTATTCTCTATCTCTGACCAAATACACGACATTCACACCACCAGAAACTACCCCCATAAAACAATAGAAAGCATAAGCCTACATATCTCGAAAAACTAACGAGACATTCAGAGAAGTATCACATCCCGAATCTCACAATGGAAGGAAAATCGGGTCTCTGGAAGAAGCAGAACATCATAAACGAAGGACCTGAGAGAAGGCAAACCAAATCGATAAAAAATCAACATTTTAGAAGAAACACACGAAAAAGGTGGTTAATTAATGTCTTCATCATCGACAATTCAGACAAGACTGCCTACGACGAATTATGCATGCGTTCAATGAAAAACTGGCTTGTTGTGTTTTGAAGTAACCCAAGAACTAGACACAAATATCTCCGATGCGCTAGATGGACTGAGTGATGGAGAATATATTTTCATCTCACACGAGATCACTAGACTTGCTAAGGATAAATTCAAATTGAGGAAGATAATTAAAAGGATTACAACCTTCATCGATGTGGATAACGACGAGAAAGAAGTATGAGAACATAATTAATTCGAAGACGATAGCCAACAGACATGGAAACTCTTCAGCACAGAATGCTTGTAATTAAGAGGGATAGAAAGAAAGAAGGTGAAGAAAAGTTTTCAAAGCCAGGTGGAGTTTCTTTAAATTTTGTACAAATAATTAAATTTTAAATCATATTTTCGTATAATATTGTTACTTACTCACCATCATGCCGTTTCTCCGCGGGGGTCGGCAGAGCGGATAGAGCGCCACACTCTTCTGTCCTGACACACAATTTTCGCCTCATCCACACTCATACATTTTCTCATACAAGCTCTTCGATTATTGTAGCTTCGAACAGGACTATTTTCCAGTATATAGATTACCTGGTCGTGCCAAGTATTTCTATTTTTGATACCATCAACACTTGCGTCATATATCTTTCTTACCATTCTTTCCTCATTCATTCCATATCTACGTACCGTATCATACTATGTTCCATATTTTAGTATAGCTTAGGTGGTTTGGTTATATAATATTGTTAAGTGTCTTAAAGTTTTGCCGCCAGGCTTTTATCAGCAGTACTTGATGAATATTTGTAAAAATAAATACAGCGATTTGTGTCTGCAAGATATATAGAGTATCTATGTTAACATATAAATATATATATTTTTAAATTGATTGGTTGTGTTTCAGCTATGAATCCCTGGTCCACCGTGCGCTATGTTAACACGTCTCTCGGATTGGCTACATCCATGACTGCAGTCAAAAACATAGTCAGCTCGCGGGACCCCGCTAACCCTGGTCACTTTCCTCGCCGGGTACAACGCGGAAGAGGCAATTATTAGTTGGATGACTGGATGAGAGATCCAGATCTCGACGTCCACTTTATCAAGGCCAAGGGCTAAGTACAGATCGCATTCCGTAAGGACAAAAAACCTATTTGCAACTGTTGCAAGGATCACAACTAATACAAACGAGGGGAGAATAAAAATATGTATATTCAATTATAAAAAATATCCCGAATTCTATACAACCATATTTTTACACTAAAAACAAATTGAAGAATTGTATATTAAATAACAAGGATAATAACGATATTTAAAAAAAATCAGGGATCTACCAATTAATTTGCAATGATTGTAATTATTTTTGCACAGGTAAAATTAGCAGAAATTTTGAAATTAGAATTAAGGCGCATTTGAGATGCCTAAATAACAATAACTATTCAGAATTTTCCAATCACCTTTTGGAAATAAACCATTTCTTTGATATTAATAAGGGTTTAGAAATTATACAGAAACTAGGGGTTAACAGTTAGATAAATTTGAAATTTTAGAAATAAGAAAAAGTGTTAATAGGAAGCATAATATTATAAACAAACAAATTCTCTTTGCAAATAGTCACATTTTAAATTTGTTTTCATATTAGTTTTTACCACACCATTCACCATTTTATAGTTTTGTTTTTATCTATGCTTGAAATCGAAACATGTAGAATCATCAATAAATAATGGTTTAAACCAAGTATTTTGTATAATTATTAATATAAAATGAGGCCACAAATTAATTTTGTAAATATTGAAGAAGTAAAAATATGGATATTACATTTTTCTGCCACATCTGATTTTCTCTGTGATAAATTTTAATCTGTCTTATCCCTTCTCAACAAATCTTTGCTCTCCTGTATTCAGATAGCCGATATTCTGCCGCTGATTCACATTTACTCACACGGGGTGTTAATCTATATATGTAGCGCCTTATTCCAAAACCCCCTAAAACGATTTTATGTTTTTGAGTTATGGATGAAAACGTATATTTTGAAAGTAAATATACAAAATGTTTATTTTTACAACAGCATTTTTTAAAGAGACAATTCTATAATGCAATTTTTTTCTTCTGTATATATCGCCCTGGCAACCATACTGGATTTTAGATCACGTGATCATTAACAATCGTTGTGATTGGCTGATTTCATTTTAGGAGAATAGCAACTTCAAGCTTTATATTTTTTCCTTATTTCTTCATTCATTACTCTGTCATAAATGGAGTTGCCACGCATACGCCTAAGCGATCTCATTTCTACTGCATTCAGTCTACTTTCGTTCCTCTTCTGCCAGCTCCAAGCCTCATTTCCACACATCCATGTCGGTACCAGGACTCCATTGTATACCGCTGGTTTTGATTTAGTTTTTTATAATATTTTTAGCGTAATATTAAAAAGTGCAAGTTTAAAAACTTAAAACAATAAATATTCACGATGTTAAGAAAGAAGGCCAGAGTCAATAAAATCCAGTAGCGTAACTACCAAAATTGAGCCTCAATGCACAATGTAAAGGGGCCTTCTAAATAAGTATTGCATATAAGATATACGAATGGTTTATCTTTTAACTTTGAACTTTTTGGTTCCCTTACATGTGCCCCGATGCACCGTATTGGCTGCTTTGGCTTAGTTATGCCACTGATAAAATCACTCATTCAATATCGCCGGCGCGTTCATGGCCATGTCCATCTAAAGAAATAAATCTGATAAATTAATCTAATGGTCCTTGCGAAAGTAAAAGAAGTGAAACCTTCTTTATAAAGGATTTTATTCATTTTTAATGGTCGATGATCTAGTTTTTTGCAACATTTATTGGATGAACTTAATTGCGAATAATGGACAAGAATTACAGAATCTGGTGAGTACAATGTACGATGTATTCAAGGAAAGCGACCTCATTCTGAATGTCAACAAGTCGAAAGTGATGGTATTCGAAAAGGAGGAAAACAAGACACCGTGCAAAATACTTGTAGGTAATGAATGTTTGGAACAAGTAGATGAATTTGTGTATTTGGGAAGTATGTTCGATAGAAACGGAAAGACAGAGAAAGATATCGAAATGAGGGTGACTGCAGGGAATAAAGTGAACGGCGCTTTGAATGGAATTATAGCTAATGGGAACTTGTCAACCGAGGCAAAATTAGCGGTGCACAATGGAGTCCTGGTAACGACACTGAAGTATGAAAGTGGGGCATGAAGATGGCAGAAGAGGAACGAAAGTAGACTGAGAATGCAGTGGAAATGAGATCACTAGGCGTACGTGTGGCAAATCTATTAATGACAAAGTAAAGAATGAAGAAATAAGGAAAGAATGTAAAGCTGATGTTAGTATTGTGAGTAATATTAAGAAAAGATCACTTATGTGGTTTGGTCGTATGGAACGGATGAATGAGGAGAGAATGGTAAGAAAGATATATGACGCAAGAGTTGATGGCACCAGAAATAGAGGACGTCCGCGGAAGTCTTGGCACGACCAGGTAAACCAGATAATGGAGGATGGTTCTGTTAGAAGCCTCAACAATTGGCGAGCTTGTATGAGAAGATGTATGAATGTGGATGAGGCGAGAATTGTGTTTCAGGACAGAGGAGTGTGGCGCTCTATCGCCTCTGCCTACCCCCGTGGAGAAACGGCATGATGGTAAGTAAGTTCATGAAAAAAATATGAAATATAAAATTGAGGCCCACAATTATCCTATCGGTAGGACTTTAGACTTTTACAAACAAATCTGGTAGGAACACAAAATAGTTTATACTATAAAGGTTTCAAATTGTTTACATTGATACACCTTATATATTATTAAGGAGAACACATTCATATTGTGAAGTTGTAATTATTTAGAACAAAGGTCTGTGATATTTTTAATACAAATGAAATATATTAATTAGAAAGATATACATACAAAATTTTATATGTATTGTTGCATACAGGCATAGATGCCGGAAGAATTCAGGATACAAAAGGAGTTTGGCACGCACCACAATTCGGATTCTGCTGGCACCTCCAAAATGTGGACTGCATGTTTTAATCACTATTTCGTCAAAGGTTCTTTTAGACGATGACGAGTTCTGACACTGTATAGACGCGAAATCTTAACTTAGTATAATATTGTAATTGATTAGGTAAGCGTATACCATATACGTATAAAATTAATTTTACCGAAAAATATTGTTGTTGCTACCGGGATTCCAGCCTGGATCTCTTCCAATCGGAGGAGCGTGCATTAACCGATTATGCTATACCGAAACAGTATTGGATAAATAAATGTAATGACATTTTTTTCAACGGTAGGATTTAGATGTCGGATTACAGTTGACGCCGATAAATCGGTACAACCCAGAAGTGCGATCTGAAATTTTGTACGTCGTGTCGCGATAAGTAAATTCCTTGCCGCGGTTGATATCTAGTAGTAGCACAACAAATAGGGTGGTCTGCGCCAAGTATTGCACTCCTGGCTTATCCGGCCTGTGGGAAAAGCGGGAATTCCGATGGTCCGAGGCGCAAACCAGCGAAGAATGTAGCCGGCGACCAAAAACGGACGGCAATTAAACTGTCCAACCCCCGCAGGAATCAGACCATTGTGTGCTAATTTGCCAAAAGGTAAAGCTGCGGACAAAAAAAAAGCGGTATTGCAATTAACATGTTTTGTTTAATTGCATCGGTGCAGTGCGCACACAGACGACATCATTGGGCAAAAACTTCAGGAATTATATCCTACTCATAATGGCAGGCATTGATACCATTAAATAAAGTTAATTTTAATAAAAAAAAAAAAAAAAATTATTTGACATATTAAATAAAATAACAATAACTTTGTATGAAACTATGAAATTTATTATACGTCAACCGGTTTCGCTTATCTCAAGCTTCATCAGGACGTATTTGAAACTAAACATAAATACAAAATGAGATAGAATATAAAATTATATATTCTGTCTCTCTCACGTTCAGATGTATTTTTATATTCTATCTCCCTCTTTATGTACGTATAAGTGCACTCTTTTTTGTATTTATGATCAGTTTTAAATACGCCCTGATGAAGCTTGAGACAAGCGAAACCGGTTGATGTATAATAAATTTTGTGGTTTCATACAAAGTGATTGTTATTTTATTTAATACTATATGTTATTATATTTTTTGAAAGCAATCATTTATATTTATGGAGAATCTCAATTTCGTAACAACATCTGAGATATGCTTACAGCTTTTTTTGTATACGACGTATCTCAAAATTATCTATCAAGAGAGGTGTTAAAGTAAGACAAATTATTCTTTTTTTTCTGAAGAGCATTCTTACCGTCTGTGTATTTCAAAAGACCTGTAACCAAAAGGAAAAATCACATAAATTACTAAAATATTCTTATAATTTTGCGCTCCTTTCGATATTGCGCACGGTGCAATCCACTGCAACTGGGCGTCAGTAATTACACCTCTGACGTTCAGTCAAGAGAGAGACGCACAAAAAAATATGAAGGTTGTTTAAGCAGCAACTAAGCTAAATCGAAGTAAATTCCGAAGCTTCGCGCAATTCTCGAGGTACAAGAAAACCGAATATATATTCCACGCGAAGTGGCTGCTAAAGGTGCTTTTTATTAATATAAATATTCATGTTTAAAAAATCTAAATCGATAATAGAGGTTTTAACGAATAACGATCAGTTATTATTTGGACATTTGCAAATATGCAATATATGATTCAATTGGGTAGAGATCAGTCATTTAACATTCCAACTTAATCACAATAGAATAATTCACTTAAGATTTACAACATATTCATTACATTTTTTTGTCTCTTTTTTTTGGTATCTCTGTCGAATCTTACTTTTTATATATTTTTGAGTATGTACAAATCCAATTACTGGGATTCATCCCCCGAGGGATTGTCATCAAGGTATACATGTCTCACAGAGACGAAGCTATTATTTTTACACGAGACGTATGAAAGCCTTGGGCATTAAAGGGCTTACGACCTGTCATCGGCTGGCTTAAGAGATCACTTTATACAGTGTAAGGTTCATGTATTTACCCATGCTACCACATCTATCAAATTTTTGGAAGTTGTATATATGTTATCATCTTGGAACGTTTGAATTATTTATTACCAACTATGCTGTCGCCATCTATGGATTTTTTTGAAAATTTTATATTCATTCTCATGTAACAGTATAGATGTCGTTGAAGCTGAGACTATTTTTTTCTGAAATGTGGGGTTATATCCTTTATGTATACACA
This sequence comes from Eubasilissa splendida, assembly GCA_031772225.1. Classification (NCBI taxonomy): domain Eukaryota; kingdom Metazoa; phylum Arthropoda; class Insecta; order Trichoptera; family Phryganeidae; genus Eubasilissa; species Eubasilissa splendida. Next base: position 25,025,335 of record CM062857.1, on the reverse strand, counting down.
TGAAATTCATTCCATTATTAACATATATACTAGAATACGTCTCGAAATGCAGTATTTTTCGATATTTATTTTCATATTTAAACCAGTATATTTCACAATATTTTTGAGTATGTACAAATCTTTGAAGCCCTGTAATGCCCAAGACTTCCATACTTCCCATGTAAAAATAATAGGTTCGTCTCAGTGAGACATTTATATCTTAATATTTATTTTTAATTTTAATTAAATAATACCACAACATCAAAGTAGCCAGAATAATGTTTTATATATATCAGAGGTGGATACCTACTGCATTCCACGAAGTAAATTAATAAGTATATTACGTTATATAAGCAATATTTGAATATATCTAAGAACACACAATTATTGGATTTTTACCTACAAAGCCCTGTTATTAAATGAATATCAGATATCTCATAGACACGAAGCTATTTTGATTATATTAAATATGGGGTAATTACAGGGCTTACGACCTGTCTTTAACCGTTCACCAATTCTCACCCCTCAATCTCCATATTTATCCAATTTTTGAAAGTTGTATATATGTTAGTACGTGGAGTCGTTTCGAGTACCACTACACCATCGCTATCTATGGACCAAATTTGATCATTCACTTTCACTCCATATTTCTATGTATCTTTCAATAAAATATAATAAAAACAGCTTCGTCTTCATGAAATATCTGATATTTATATACTATATTATGTTCACTTGTGAGGTATAATTTTTTTTATGTCAATAAAGGTTTATCTTATATATACTATTTTTAAACAACGGGTTAGACAACCCAACCAGCTACAGCAACGGTTTATTTAATGCGTAATATAATTGTTTTTGTCTTCTTCTTTTTTATTTTATTTTTATATTTACATGGGGTTGACTCTCATTGTACGAAAGCGCCAGGACGCTTTGTCCAGGACGGTCTCTTGACACATGCGGGCGTCTTTCATAGGTCTACGGGTCAACTCGTATATATAAAATATTAAGTTACAAGAAAAAAAACTAACATTTAATGAGGTAGTGGAGCATGTCAGAAATGAGTTTTTGTAGTTTGTTAAAAAAATCCAGTTTACCATGATTTTTGAACTTTTTTAAAATGTGCAATAATTTCGGAGACATTGGCGTTCAAAGTTGGGCATGTTGAAAAATGCTCAGATTACAGTGTGATGTCACATCTCTCGTACGCACGAGACATGTGACGTCACACGATAAAACGGTATAAACCGATCGTTTTTAAAACACGCAACTTTGAACATCTGCAACTCTGCCATATTTCAAGATATCTAAAAAATTATTTCAGTTTTGTAAATGAAATTTATCGAAGAATTTATTTAAAAAATAATTCCACTGCCTTATTGTCTACATACCTACTATATGTTTGTACTTTAATTCAATTGTACTCATATGGTAATGTAGACGTAAGTTTTACCGTAAGACATTACCAAGAATAGGACCGCATAATAATGTCATTGAAATGCACACTAGAATGCTTTGCGCTTGGGCCGGATGAATGATTTATTAAGATAATCAAGGCTCTATTACTGCGGTTGGGTCACTAAAGTTCTTTAATGGTTTAATATAAATGATGAAGGTGTCTCAACAAACGGCAATGCTTCAATATTCGAAGAGCCAACATTAATATTTTAGCAAATAGGTAAATATCCGTCAGTGTTTAAACTTCTTCGGCAAATTTTCTTATTACGATTCTATTTCGCCAATAATGTGTCAAATCTCGATCTCAAGCTTTGAAATTACTTGTGGATTATTGGAATAGGCTCTTCTCTTCAAGAAGGCCCAGAGAAAAAAAGTCCAACGGCGTGATGTCGATGGGCAATGTTGGTTGCCAAAACAAGACACGTGTGTGGCGTTATAAGCAGAAACTTTCAGGAACGAGAAAGTTATAAAATTTATAAATTAAGAAGGCTTCGATGGCTAGACAATATAGAGCAAATAAATAATATCTAACTTTAATCCGTATAATTACATATGATAGTACTAATCGAAACTTGGCTCAGTAATTACATTCTGACTATATACTGCTTGTCCTGCAAACACAATAATATACGTAAAAGATGATATTAAAATCAAAGAAATAAAACTAGTGATGAGCTCAAAATCACGAACTGTGAGTCGATCACTGATATCTTTCAGTCACACTCACTGTCAGTGATTGAATATCTGGGAATATCGTGATTCATGGTACAATTTCTTTTTTCTTAAAAATTCTGTTGATTTTCTGACGCCGCCGTTTAAATAGATTATCACTCGAATCAGCGCCATTTACCTGATTTTCTGTAATTGGATAAGCGCCATCTAGTAGATTCTGAGAAACGTTTTACGCATATTTCCTGAGAATTTGACCCGAAATATAAATTTACATTTTTAAAGCATTTTCATGCTCTTTGTGATGATATTTAATTAGATTTATATTAATTATTTATGCTAGATATGTTTTTTACGCAAATTATGTTTTAATAATATAAATAAATACACTCAAAATTATGTTTTCGTGCATTGTGATATCGTGCGGCGCATGCTCATTTGTAATGAAACTGTGATCACAGTCACAGTTTGCAATCACTGATATTATCGGTGATTATTAACAGTGAGTCGAAAGTAGCATTTTTCCTCATCACTAAATAAAACGTTATCCGATTTCAGACTGCAATAGTATTACAGTTCAATTTTAATTACCTTTTTCTATAACTGCAGTATACAGGTCATGGGAAATATAAAATAATAGACGCTTTTAAAAAAGCTTTAAGGTGACATTAATATCAATATTGCCGAAAATCGTCATGGAACCCAAGTAGAAGAATATAAAACAAACTTAGCTGTGGACGTTTTCTTGTCGTGCATTAATACGTATACAAGAACAGAAAAAAAAATTAAAACATGTTTAGACAATATATGGTGTAAAACCAGACAATAATCAACATCTGAAACCATATATATTGGATACAAAAATTACTGATAATTTCCTTATAGGTGATAGATGTTAAAACTACAAAAAAAAGAAACAATAAACATGCAATAAACAAACTGAAATGGAATGTTTTAAATATGAATTAAATATATTAATTAGAAAGATATACGTATAAAATCAATTTTATCGAAAAATATCGTATACTACAGCGACGATATTTTTAGCGACAAATTTGGCAGCTGTGCGGTATCGTTCTGTCAATATGCGGGGCGCTATCGAACAGCTGCCTAGTAGCGTTAAAAAATGCCAACCAGGCGGCGAACGAGTAGGACTGAGATAAGAGCCTCGAACTGGGTCCTGGGTAAATGGTGGGTCCCCCCGCATTGCCGGCATACTATGTAATACCTAACTTTGTAACGAAATTTGTATATAAGCTCACTACACTGTTATATGTTTTATCAGGTGATAATGGCCTAGACAGTCGACACGATCTTATTTGGAAAAATTAAGCTTAACCAAAAAAATCGTGTTTGATTTATTGTGTTGATTAAAAAGATCTATCCATTATTGGCGTCAGCAATTGGCGGAAAGTAGCCTAGTGCAAAGGTCAGCGGAGGTGTATTCTTGTGCAGCCCAGAATATGTGCTGGATTGAAGAGTCAGATAAATAATGTATAATTTTACTAAGGATTTAGTGTACATGTATATAATTCCCCTAAATTACCCTGTGAATCGTAAATATTGTAATATATATATATATAAATATTATGATTATTATGAAATCCATACAAACTGCAAATCGTGCAGTTTCTCAACAAAAGTGACTATCCTTTACGTGAAACCTTAGCAAGAACGATGCTGGAACGTTTTGGAACAGCACGAACTCTTGGAAACATATTTCCGTTAATAATTCGTTACGCGGGATACATTATACCAATAATAATATACAAATACACTTGATATATTATACTAATAATTAATTCATTCCGCGGGACGCGTGACCCAGAGATTGCACAATTCATATATATATTATTTAATTAGTATTTAAAAATATATCACAGACCTATGTTTTGAATAATTACAACTTCACAATAAGAATGTGTTCTCCTTAATAATTTAGTTATGTTCGCTTTTAATAACATTCTGATGATAATCATATAAATTTAAGACAACTCTATCATATAGCATATCGTTTTTGTTTTTTCCTACTGTACCGTATGCATGCACATAATAAATATTTTCAAAAAGGGTTTTGATTGAATTGAAAGACCACTTTAGATATTATATAGGAAGGAATCTAATTTGCCTTCGTACACTCGGGTCGTGTACACAAACCAACCAGATATATTAAGAATCTTTTATTTGACCATTAAAACCTTCGTTCTTCCTACCCGCAGTCGTAAATAAAGTTAAGGTCGTCATAAAACGGAGTCTCAATGATAGAAGACGATGGATGCTGTCGGAGACAAATGGACCATCAATAATTTAATACACTACCTACAGATCGAGCCACGGTCTGAAAACTCACGCGCACGAAATCACAATTTAATTAAAATTGTATAGGATATAAAGAAATAACTCTGAACATACTTTAAGGTATTCCTTTACGTTATTTTCATATTTAATGCTCTTTCATTTCATGACGTTCATACATACTCGTATATAGGGTTCGAATACTTATCAAATAATTTGATAAGTATTCGAACCAAGTCACTTATCAAACCACCCTCGTACATTCCGCGGTGGATAGTGAAGTAAATGAACAATTAAGGGAATGCCCCCTTACCTGTTGGTTAATCCGCACATTTAATTAACGAAACATGCTGTGTAGAATAATGGTCCGGGGAGGAGCTCGATCTATTAATTGGTCACGTGCCGTGGATGTAGAGTAATGTATACAGAACCTGATCGAGTTGAGATGAAGCCAGCAGAGCCTACTTAAAATATTCTATCGGTAAGTAAAAACTAAATAAGTCGAAATAATCTACGATTTTTTAAAGTCGCACTTTAAAATTTTTAAATCAGGTGCAAAGCTATCATCATCACCATTTACCATCATCATCAGCTGTTGATCCAAGAGTCTCCCACGTTTCTTTATCAATCGTTATTTGCTGTCGTGTATTTTCGCGGAGTTTAATGATTTTCGAGAAATATTCAAGATGTTTTTACAAAAATGAGGGGTGTGCCATAATTACTCGATGAAATTTACCATAAATATGCTGCGATAATAAAACTATAACATAAGTTACAAGATTTTTTAATACGTCTAATTAAGTTATTATAACTTTTTAACTGAAAATCACAAAAAGTTTGAATAACATCTCAATCATTGCTAGTGACGTATCCTAACAATGGTATTCGTTTGGACTACTATTTCTGGGATAACTTGTATTATATAATATCACAATGTATTTTTGGGTGTCGTAAGGAAATTTGAAAGGAAACCGATAAATTAAATATCAATCTAATTTGACAAATATACCAGATGCATCTTGATACATGCTTTGGACGGTTTAAGAGTCAAAGAGCTTTGGACTTTTTGTTTCTAGCCCAAAACAGCGCTGCAGTAAATAAGTTCGTCATGTCTTTAGAGAGCAGTCCAAACACATACTGCGACACGGCGCGCGCACGGAGCGAGACGAAATACATGTACATTCTCAACTTTCGAACATACTCAGGACCGTTTACAAGCAACTAGTTGGCATTTTTTTCATGCTAATAGGTAGCTGTGCAATTCCGTCTGTCACTTAAGTGACAAAACGGAGCGGCACAGCCGCCATCACAAACACCCTCATTGTCCCCGACCTTTTTATTTAGTCAGAAAAGTAAAAAAGATATATTTAAGGATATCATCACAAAAAACATAGTACATAAAAAATTCTAACATATATAGAACAGTTACATAAAATAAAATAAAAATGTCAGAACCATAACAGGGAGACGGCATGGTAGATGGAGCTGTAGTCGGAGAGTCGAGGGAAAAAGAAAAAAAAATACGCCCCCGAAAAAGGAAAAAAGACAAAACAAAATAATAACGATCCGACTTGTCATCAGAGCACCACCGCCGGCCATTCGTTTCCAATGACAGGAGAAACAGATAAAGAAAGCACTGATATTGATATTACTAGTTAATACCCGTAAGTAATTCCTAAACGTCCTGAACAATTCCAGATACCTTTTGCAGTTGAGATCGGAGTTCCGGATGGACACCAGATCCACTCCCACCAAACCTTTCGAACATCTATGAATCGCGTAAACACACAGATACCAACAACAATGGATTCTATCATTCGTTCCGTATCCACAAAGTTTGAAATTCAGCTCCGCCGGTCAAGGTCTTCAAATACTGTATACGCATTCGTTAACAGCATCCAACGTACATAAAACCACTTTAATACTTATGCTTATAATAGGATACATATTATGAAGCGAGCGGATTGTTTAGAGGAATTTGTTTGTTTGACGCATTTTTGACAGTTTGGCTTGAATACTTGAAGCCGATTTATTGAAACATTTAATATAATTCGATTATATGTTATATTTGACAGTAGGTATAAATTTATTATCCAGCATCCTTTCCACAAAAAGTCATCGACCGCCACTGGTGGATACGTGTCTTTTTTGTATTGAAGGTATATTTTCTAATAGAAAACAAAAATGTTCATTTCTATTGTCAGAAATTTGTAAACTGAAATTTTGTGACGTTACACTGGAGGTAAATAATTATTAAATATATTAAGAGAACACAACTTATGTAATTACAACTTCACAATAAGAATGTGTTCTCCTAATAATAAAGTTGTATCAATGTGTCCAAAATTTAATAAAAATGAATTGATAATTCTGGCGTCTGCTATCAGTTTACTCAAAGGTATTTGAGATTCTGTAAAAATAAGGAAGATGGCTCTTTCTAATAATGGAACGATTAAATGTATTAATATCAAAAAGGGAACATATAGGTTCGAAAATTGTCGCTGTAGCATAGTTGGATAATGCACATTCCCCGGTTAGGAAAGAGATCCAGGTTCGAATCCCGGTGGCGCAACAACAATATTTTTCGATAAAATTAATTTTATATGTATATCTTTCTAATTAATATATTTAATTCATATTAAATATATTTTTACAGAAACCATACTGCGATCTGACGTATTTCGCGATCGTTCTAGTACATGATATAAAAACAAGTGTCAAAGTATTGATAATATGATTATAATTTGCTGTTAATATTAATTAATTTTTCACTTTTCTTTCAGTAAATAATTCTTCATTTTTCTGTTGTAATCAATAAGAGATTCACATGACTGGAATACGTCTTGCGGATGCCTGCGGTAAATCTAAACCAAGTGTGCCTCTCATACACACCAGTAGTACCGAGCGATCTGGACGTCCTGCAACAACTGTACAATCGTCTAATACAAACTAAATAGTATTTAAACAATGAGTAATTACAACAACAATAATACTAATTATTATTGATGAGAAATGTAATGAATGAAGAGAAAACAAATATATGATAAAGGGGGGGATACAACTTGGATATTCAGATCAGGTCAGTAAACATAACAAAGCCATTACCGATAAACGTACCGATACTGAATAGTTTAATACAAAGTATTTTACACTCAGAACAACGGATTGTTTAAACATATTTATAAATACAAATTAAATGTATTAATTAGAAATATGTACATATGAAATCAATTTTATCGAAAAATATTGTTGTTGCTACCGGCATTCGAACCTGGATCTCTTCCAATCCGGGGAACGTGCATTATCCGATTATGCTATACCAACAAATTTTCGAACCTAAATGTCACACTTTTCAAATAAATACATCTATCATTCCATTATTTGAAATCCATCTACATTGTTTTAAACACATACACATTTATAAATATTTTATATGTATATCTTTCTAATTAATACATTTAATTAGTATTTAAAATATCACAGACCTATGTTCTCGATAATTACAACTTCACAATAATAATATGTTCTCCTTAATAATCATATTTATGTACAACCTGGCAACCAATTGAAATTGCTTGTGCTTGTCGTTACGATACTCGCCCAGTGATCTAGTGGTCGGGGGTTCGAACTTCGTTCCAGAAGGCCATCAAGTAAATCCTACCTTCATAGCACAAGCGTTCAGCTTGGTTTAAAAATACTAAGAATATTGATGTGACACATAAAAAAAATACGTTTCCATTTTTCTCCTATTCTTGAGTCACGTGTATGGTAGCTTTGAAAGAGGACATTATTAATTTATTTAATTGGTCTATTCATCTTGTAGGAGAACGTTCTCTTGCTCGCTTCCCCTCAACTGTTCCTGTGTTTCCAGACTTTCGTTGTTTCTGGAAATATGTCCAAATTATACAAGGATCCTCATTTTGCACGTTGTCGAAAGTTTTTCTATATTCATTATTACTTGGAGGTTAGAGACATTCGCGGTCCACGAGATATATATCGTTTGTCTCCAGCATCAAGATAGTTAAACAATATAGGGTTTCGAAATGATATGACAGCATCGTGCAGTTGTATTTAACACTTGCCGTGACGGCATCTAACTGCAAACCACTCGTGGACGGCATATCCGCGGCGAAACTCACGAATTGTTTGCTGCAAATTCACAAACTTTGTCTATCTGTCTTGTCTTTGCATTTTATTTGTATCAAACGCAGAGAGGGACGTGTGAGCCAACACTCGTTTGACACTTGTTTCGATCGGATTTACGGTTCACAAGCCACGGTGTCCTGTAGTTGATTGAGCGCTAGTTCGTGTTGTGTTCCCTCTCGCGCGGGGCACCGAGAGACATCATTAACATCCACTTGAATCATATACTTCCTAAAATATAAGCGTTTAAAATCTTATCTATTTTCGTAGCGGTTACATTAACGACGTTTTATAAAGTATGTGAAACTTGATGCAAAATTTGTAAAGCGAGAAGTTGACGAAATGGTTTAATTATTACTATTTCGGTTTGATGTATAGTAGAACTATACGAAAGAAGAAGGCGGAGGAGATTCATTCGTCTCTCATCCTTAACAACTGTTGTATCAGATTAAACATCATCAGGTTAGCGAAGAGAGCCGGAGAAAGGTGGACCAGAACGGAGAAGATAAATCGTTATCGAGATAAGGCGGCGAAATCGATACAATAACGATTTATCGTGATTTTTCAATAACACAGCCTCTGTTCGTGTTCACTTTAAATAAGGGCTGGCGGGTTGTTCATCAAAATGTGCAAATTTTACATGTTTATATCTGGAACCGCTTGTTACACAGACAATATAATAAATCGAAGATCGACTTTTCATTTTGGACACATTGATACAACTTATATTATTAATACACAACAAGAATGTGTTCTCCTTAACACTATAAGTTGTATAAATGTGTCCAAAATTTAATAAAAATGAATTGATAATTCTGGCGTCTGCAGTCGGTTTGCTCAAAGGTATTTGTGATTCCGTAAAAATAATGTAGATGGCTTTCAAAAATAATGGAACGACAGATGTATTCATTTAAAAAAGTGTTACATATAGGTTCAAAAATTTGTCATGAAAAATACTGGGGTTATAACACAATTGGTAGTGTACTTCCCCGGATTGGAAATGGAGATCCAGGTTCGAATCCCGGTAGCGCAAAAACAATATTTTTCGACAAAATTGATTTTGTATGTATATATTTATAATTAATACATTAAATTAGTATTTAAAACATCACAGACCTATGTTCTGAATAATTACAACTTCACAATAAGAATGTGTTCTCCTTAATAACAATATTTTCGATAAAATTGATTTTATATGTATTGTTCCGAATTCGTAAACACACTTTTGGCGCGTCTTTTTGAATCAACTTCTAACTTCCCATCCATACATTTTCTCATGCTCGTCTTTTCAGTGTGAAACGTGACCTTGACGCCAGCAGACGTCAACTGGACCGATATTTGCTCGATTTTGACATCGCGATAGAATTCGCGGTGTGGACTTTTCAGCTCCAGTGGACCAGCACTGTATTGTTTATGATCCTGTGATTTGTATTGTTTGCTTGTGCCGTGGATGAACTTGTGACATCGCTGTATTCAATTAGGATCGGCTCTTCCGCGTGCCATTTGTGTGATCTCGGCGGCGACTGCGAGGATTACGGAGGCGACATATACAAGGTAAGGCGAGCAGTCCTTCCGAATCTCGGTTCCCCGAAATTCACCGGTACTTCGACTAGAACCCCTATCCCCTCACCGACCTCATCCTGAACCACGTTTCCCTTCTTCCCTCCCCTACCTAGCGGTAATACTGATTTACGACCGGAATTGTCGTATTCCATTCCGCGGAACCGTGTGACCCAGAGGTTGCACAATTAATGTATATCTTTCTAATTAATACATTTAAATTGTATTTTAAAATATATCACAGACCTATGTTCTGAATAATTACAACTTCACAATAAGAATATGTTCTCCTTAATAATATATAAGTTGTATCAATGTGTTCACAAATTTAATAAAAATGAATTATTAATTTTGGCGTCTCCTATCGGATTACTTAAACGTATTTGAGATTCCGTAAAATATAAAGAAGATGGCTTTAAAATAATGGAACGACAGATGTATCAATTTGAAAAATGTAACATACAGGTTAGAAAAATTGTCATTAATGCTCTGTATTGGTATTGCATAATCGATTACTGCATTTTTACCGGATAGGAAGAGATCCAGGTTCGAATTTCGATAGCAGCAACAATATTTTTCGATAAAATTAATTTTATATGTATATCTTTCTAATTAATACATTTAATTAGTATTTAAAATATCACAGACCCATGTTCTGAATAATTAAAATTTCACAATTAGAATATGTTCTTAATAATAAAACAATTGGTAAAAACGTATAACATTAAATGAATTAAGATTATTTGTGGTGGCCCTAACAAACCGTCCAGCGACTGTATGTGTGTATAAGTATTTATGTTATTACTAGACTTTTAGTGCAGTATAATTTCAAACAATATCGGCGTCAGTAGCGACGCAATTAATAGCAATCAAATTACTTCCAAGAATTTATCGTTGCGCTAAATGCATCACTCGACTAACCAGAAACTTACTGAAACGATAAAAAATTATTACTAAAATAAAGCAATAAAGAAAATTGGACAGTAGCACTTACGTGAATAGTAATTTAATTTATAAATAACACCGCACATCAATTAAAATGTTTCTAATTTAAAAATAGTTATAGATTACTCTCATTTCAGAGATATAGGCCATTTATGATGTAGGCGTATAAAATAAAGCGGGTGGTGCTCCGAGCGGCGAAGTAGGTAGTAATTTTAATTCATTAATGTTTTGTTTGTTCTATTTGCAAACGATTTAATGAAAACGAATTTAATTTACATTGTAATAGTAATAATATAATACTAAATACAAATTAAATGTATTAATTAGAAAGATATACATATAAAATCAATTTTATCGAAAAATATTGTTGCGCTACCGGAATGGATCTCTATCCAAACCGGGGAAGGGGCATTATCCAACTATACTAGAGCAGACAATACTTTTGATAATACATTTTTGAACCTATATGTTACATCTATCGTTTCATTAATCTCAAATACCTTATATAAAATCCTGGTATCGCAATAACAATATTTTTCGATAAAATTGTGTTTATATGTATATATTTCTAATTAATGCATTTAATTAGTATTTAAAACATCACAGACCGTCTGTACTGAATAATTGCAACTTCACAATAAAAATGTGTTCTCCTTAATAATATAACACTTGAAATATTAGTTTCCATTATTATATTAAAAAGAAAACTAGAACTAAAAAAAATCCATAATAGATTCGTCTTTTAAACATTAAAAAAATATATTGTCTCGTGTAATTTATTAATTTGATTATTATTACAAGTCGCACATCACGTGTTTCGATGTCGTTGACCTTGAAACCCATTCGCGCATCTACGATAGATTTAATATATTTTTCATTCTTCTCAAGTGTTCATTTGTAAAATTTTACCCTTGAAACTGTTTTAATCATAAACATTGTCATGTGTAACATTTAAATCTTCCCTTTTTTTCATAGGGTTAAGGTTTATACATGGACGATTAAGGAAAAATAAAGACAAGATTACTGCACCAGATTTTATCAGCAACAGCACAGCATAGAAACTTGATTCTTGTTTACAAGCGGCTGTAGTGACCGCCTGTATCATGTGACCAGTGTTTCTGTAAAATCTATTGTTAATGATAAAAATAAAATTTATTATCAAAATAAGCCTCCCATAATACAAGTAAACATATTAACGAAACGAATACCCAATCGGACATATTCTTAAAGTGATGTATCGTTCCGGCGAAGATATATGTCTGCCATGTTTCATAGCCAAAGAGCGATTGCCGGGCGCCGTGCGACAGATTATGTGGACCGCCGTCGTAAACTTTGTATTTTTTTTATCTCTAGCAATACAGAGTGTACACCATCACAGCACTAGCGTTTGTAGCGTAATATAATGCAGATAACCAAGACGGTGGACGAATCTATATACCTATCAATATTTTTTAATTATACTTCCGAACGGTATTTACAGAATACAATATATATATAAAAATATAATATGTATATATATTTACATATATATATATAAAATGTATGTATGTATATATTTTACAATGTTACATCTTTTTAACAAATATTATTATAAAATGTATGTGTATGTATGGATATAAAACTGAATGTCTGTTCTCTAAACAATCCTACTCCCCTTTGACCGATTTATACCAATTTTTTCAGTTCTCTTTAGGATCCCTACAATCCCTACAACCTCTGACCGCTCATTCCCTCCCCAAGATTTTAATGTGCATTGTATCGTGTATGTAACCCTGCACTGTGAGGCACTGAATCTGATAAGGGGTAAGGTCATGACAATCAAGGGCACTCTTTTGATCCGCACATTTTCTGTTATTATTCCTGTAAGTTCAACAACAAATCAGTACCAGTTTTCATGGTGTCCATTGTAAAACCAGACATTCGGCTTCTGTTCTCAGGATTTTCGAGCGATGACGTTCCATCGTCTGAGCGGCCTCCCCCGGCGGCTACCGTGCACGTGAACAACCAATTTGTAGCTAATTATCGGGTATTGCTTTCTTAATCAACCAGGGATGTTACAAACAAAACGGCTTCAGGGGTCGACCACTGGCGGGTGCTCAATTTTAGGTATCGGAAGAAATACATGACAGGGTAGGAAAAAAGGATACGCCACACTCCGTCCTCTCCTGGATCTTCAAGCACCTCAGAAAGTGGACTGTACAAATATAGTTTTGTCACATAATATCTCGTCAAAGTATCCAAAAGACCAATCCGAAGTCTCCGAAATTGATGACAGGTATCGCCGAACTGATCCAATGCAGGGCCGCCGATCGACTGTCGAGCGAGGCTGGATGGAGAAGGGAAGGGGGGAAGGGGGGCACAGACCATCACTACGCCAGCATTTTACCCACTACACTAACAAGATACTCAGCTGATTAAAATAAATGTTTTTTTTTAATTACACTGCAAGAAGAGTGGATTAAAAGAATTTTTACTTCTTCAATAGTAGCAAAATTACTTTGTGGCCACATATTATATATTAAGAGAATAATTATAATTATTACATTATTTGAAAACCATCTACTTTATTTTTACGGAATATCAAATACCTTTGAATAATCCGATAAGAGACGCCAGAATTAATAATTCATTTTTATTAAATTTTTGTGCACATCGATACAACTTATATATTATTAAGGAGAACACATTCTTATTGTGAAGTTGTAATTATTCAGAACACAGGTTTGCGATATTTTAAATATATTAATTAGAAAGATATACATATAAACACAATTTTATCGAAAAATATTGTTGTCGCGCCACCGGGATTCGAACCTGGATCTCTTTCCAAACCGGGGAAGGCGCAACAACAATATTTTTCGATAAAATTGATTTTATATGTATATCTTTCTAATTAATATATTTAATTCATATTTAACATATTATATACATAATAAGACAAAACACTGTTTAAACCACTATTTATTAATAAATCAAATGTTTCGATACCTAGATCATATAAATTCTAACTTAGTTACCCCCCATTTGTACTTTTATAGTTTTGTTTTTATCTATGTTTGTATTTTTAATTTTAGTACACATTGTTTCCTGAAGAAGATAGCATAGGTACCGAAACGTGCTGAATTATCAATAAATAGTGTTGGGAGAACACATTCTCATTGTGAAGTTGTAATTATGTGTTCTCCTAATAACAAAGTTGTATCAATGTGTCCAAAATGTAATAAAAATGAATTGATAATTCTGGCGTCTGCTATCAGATTACTCAAAGGTATTTGAGATTCCGTAAAAATAAGGTAGATGGCTCTTTCAAATAATGGAACGATTAAATGTATTAATATCAAAAAGGTAACATATAGGTGCGAAAATTTGTCGCTAAAAATATCGTCGCAACAACAATATTTTTCAATAAAATTGATTTCATATGTATATATTTCTGATTAATATATTTAGTTCATATTTTCAATAAATAGTGGTTGTAAGAAGAGCGAATTAAAGTCATTATTTTTTTTAATAACACTGTAAAAAGAGAAAATAATATTTAAATCCGCCGCACACGTCGTAAGGATTTAGTTTAACCTGATCGTGTAGCTTCCCCGGTTCCCGACCGCTGAAGAGCAAAGGAGGAATGGTGTGTAAGGAGATGGAGCAAAGAAGAAGCGTGATTTAACGAGAAGTATAACGCCGCACAATGTGTTGCTACAAAATTGATTGCACCGCCGAGAGGCTGCACCTCTTCGGCTGGTGTTACACAGACACCGTCCAAGCCGTCCCAGTCCTGACACAGTGACAGCAGCAGCGATAGCGATAATAGGCTTAGTCCCACGGTTTGACCGCTAAATCTATCCATATATATATAAAATTTAAAGTATACGTATTTATACTTTTAAAATCAGCAATGTTATCTTTGTGGTTAAGATTCATATTTTTATTTTTTATCTTTGTTTTATTAACCACTAAAATGAGTTTAAATAAAATGAGTTTAAAAATTTTTAAACTAAATCATATATTGTTTCTTTGACAGAATCTATTTTTAAAAATTTTTTTTTTTTTTTTTGTACCTATATTATTCGAGTAAATTTGTATTAAGTAATGATTTGAGTTAGGTACTAAAAAAAAAAATTTTTTTTAAAAATAGATTCTGTCAAAGAAACAATATATGTTTTAGTTAGTTATGACATCCTGAAGAAGAAAATGGTATTTTTCGAAACCGGTAGATGTATTTAAACTCATTTTAGTGGTTAATAAAACAAAGATAAAAAATAAAAATATGTATACGTATTTGTTTGTTCTTTATACAGGGTGAATATTATGTTCCAGGCCGATTTCGTTTGGCCGCCATTTTGGTTTGGCAGACATTTGTCAGTTCGCATAGAGTAGTCGTAGAGAGTAGTTGATTACAATTAATTATGGAGCATCTAACGCCTCAACAACGTGTTGAAGTCATTAAATCATTACAACAAACCCGACTTTTGGAAAAAATCATCATGAGTGACGAACTTAAACAGCTGTTATTAGGGCACTGATAATCCTTAGTTGATACACTAATGACCTTTAGACCTACGCAGAGTTACTGTATAGCGTACTATGCGGGCCAGCGGAATCATTGGACCCTATTTCTTTTAGAATGCAAGTGGCAATGCTGTAAAAATTTATCGGTGGCCGAATTGAGTCACACGTCAACACGTGTGGTTTCAACAGGATGGTGCCACCTCACACACATTCCGAGCTACGCTTGAAATTTTTATGTATGAAACAACATCGGGTCTGGAACACAATACTAACACTGTATATAAAATACACCGACCCTTTTACCGATCCAAACCGAATATAGAGATTCAATTATATAATTATCTCCCCCCAATAAGGATGTGTATTATGCCATCCATTCTAAATTTTGCACAGTTGCACTCTCGTACTCTGAGGAGAATAAAGTCACTCCAACCCCCCCTGGACATTTCACCATCCAAATATGATGTTATAGATAGTTAAATAATTTTATCGATTTCTAAAGTAAAGTTTCACGCAAGTACCAGATCATCAAGGAAGCATAAAACATACAGACTAGATGCCTATCATAGCAATATTGGGTTCTTTAATCCGATTTCACGAATGTGTAGATTGTACCACGCATGCTCTAATTGATAATATGCATCCGCAGAGACGTCGTACAGTGCGCACCGAAGAAGCTGTTGCTGCAGTGGAGCGTAGTATTGAGGAGGACCCGAATGAGTCGATTCGCCATCGAGAGCGCTATAGATCCATGATTACTGACTTTTTCGTTCCCCAATTGAATGGCATTAATGCGGAAGAGTTGTGGTTTCAACAAGACGGCACAAAATGGTACACAGCGAGAGCCACAATCAATTCATTGAAGGAAACACTCGATGAGCGCATAATGGACCTGTGAATTGGCCTCCAATATCGTGGTTTTGAACACCGTTGGATTATTTTTTATAGGGATATGTGAAGTCGCTAGTCTACGCTGATAAACCAGAGACGATAGACGACATGGAAGCCAACATTCGTCGCGCTAGTGCCGATATACGTCCCTAGCTGTTCCAAAATGTGGTCAAAAATTGGACTTCCAGATTGCGCTTTATTAGAGCCAGCCGCGGCGCCCGTATGCGCGAAACCATCTTTAAACACTAATGGCATAAAATTATCTTTCAAATTATCTTATGTATTTTATTTCATTTTAAACTTCTATACATATTTATATGTTGGTGCTAAATATTTCTTCATAATTACTTTTACTGTGTTATTATGGGATTATGAATTATATGTTTTATTTGTTCAAATGTACACTGTAGCATCTCATTTTATATACATTGTATTTTTTACTATTATTTTGCATACTCGAGTCAACAGTAAAAAAATAACACATTAATGGGACCGATAAAAATATATCATATTAAGAAATTATTGTGTTTTTGATACAAAACTAAGTTTAAAATAGTAACTGAAGCTCTAGAGCATTTGAGTGAATACAATATATTTTTTAAATCGCTTTTGTATATGAATAGGAACCATTTAAAAATCACCAAAAATTAAATGCACATTTAACAATTTATAACTCTATTAATTTTAACATTTAGATAATTTCGTAAGAACATATTTATCTTAAAAAACCTAGGCTTTGGAGCCACAAGAAAACATACACATGTAATAGTCGCGGTCTTTCAATGAATGCCTATATAGTCTTAATTATGGCAAATAATATTCAGATTATTAGTTTTAATTTTTGTAAAGGTCCTGTCCAAGCAATAGTTTATAAAAAAGTATAATCTAGTGTATAACGTCTGATATAAATGAATAATAAAACCCCACATACTAGAAAAAAAAGCGAAGAGATTAATTAGTTTTGATTGATTTATTTTAATAATTTTTCAAATGTTCAAGAAAATATTATATTCGCAGGTTAGCGTTAAATGCGTTGTTAATTTTATCCGTCAATTCTTCAGTTCTTAAAACAGACAAAAATACAGCATATATTTGTTTTATTAACCACTTCATTGAGTTTAAATACATCTACCGGTTTCGAAAAATGCCATTTTCTTCTTCAGGATGTCATAACTAACTAAAACATATATTATTGTTTCTTTATCAGAATCTATTTTTAAAAAAATATATTTTTTTAGTACCTAATCTCAAATTTACTCGAATAATTTTTAGGAAAAAAATTTAGAATATGACTCGTAGTTAAACTTAGTTGATATAAAAGATAAAAATAAAATAAAATAAATTTTGATAAAAGTATAAAAATACAGCATTCTTTCGATCTCGTCTTGTGATTCGATTCTCTCAGGTCCGACTGGTTCTGTATGGCAAGAGCCGTACAATACGTAACGATTGTTTTGTGCAAAATACTAGTTTGTTAATCACGAGCCGTGCGGTGGTTTTTTAACAATTAATTGAGCGCAAATAGTCTTCGTAAATTGATGATATTACCCACAGCAATGAATTAACACAGAGTTGCAACCAGTGGCGTAGCTAACCCAATGAAGTGCACCGGTCGCCACGCCCAGAAGGAACGCGCCCTACGTTATTTTTGCTTGTATCGATACTTTTCGCAGAGGTACATTTTTTAATAAGTATCACATCAAGAAAAACGAATATTTTTTTAAAATCATATCCCACGTATATTATGAAATATACGTTAAAACATTACAGATGCATACTGGTGATGGTAGACCGTTACGTGACTGTGATTGTGTCGATGATTGGTAACTGATATTTAACTGTTGTAGGTTTACTGTCTAGTGTCTCGAAAAATTACGTTAATCAGTTATCAATCACAGTTACAATCGAACACAATCACAGTCACAATAACAGTTAAAATAACGATTTTACCATCACTAATGCATACAGTTGAATACTACTAACGTGCAGCAACGTGCAGTAGGCGCAAACTTAGGTTATGCTGTCGCTAACTAGGTATACAATGGGTATTAAAAAAAATCAATGTATAAATTAAAATTGCTTCGTATCGTAATCTGCTTTCTATTATATTATCTAAGATATCTCCTTCGGACAAGCGATTTAAAATGTTTCATTAAAAGTGCTCAAAAACGTATATATTAGAGCGGTGTTGGGGGGAAGGTGGTTTTGGTGAAAAGTGAAAGTGGCTGTGGGCGGAGCGAACATGAACAGGAGAGGAGATGTAATAGAGGGTGTTTGTATGTTAAGTACATTTTTATTGTTAATATTAATATCTATATTTTTTAGAATATCTTGAATTCTCCACTTTCTGCATATACGTAGACGTAACATGGGCGAAACGTCATTGTTTGGGACATATTGAACGAAAATAATGCACTGTGCCTTCCCCCCTTCCCTTCCCCTCCCGGCCACGCCGCCGACCACTCGATTGGCGACCTTGAGCCAGTGCGGTTATACGCGTACGGTACAGTTTACAATATTATACTAATTCAAGACTTCACGTATATACTATGTCGGAACCTTTGACGAAATAGTGAGTTATAATATATATAGTCCACATCTTCGGAGATGTCAACAGAATCCCGATTGTGGTGAGTGCCAAACTTCTTTTTGTCCTGAGATTCTTCCGTCATCTGTTTACACGCAAAGTCATAATTCATTTTGCTATTGTATTTTCGTTGATTTTACTAATAAATTAGCGTTATAAAAAATATTACTTTCCCGTCATTATTGAGGGGCATATCTGTATATCTTAAGTGTAAAAAAAACGAAATTTTAACGCATTATTTAACGCTGACAACAAACCAGTCGTTATATCACCCAATAAAAATAAGTAAAATGGTCGCGGTCCTTCTAGTAATATATATTTTATATTAATTATAACAAATTATATATAGTCTATTCATTTTATATTAGAGATAAAGGTTTTATCTAAGTTATTGTTTACAAACACATCTTATTTCGGTTATAATTTCCGACATAAATGAATAATGAAAACAAACATTTATGTAAAAAAAAAAAACGCGAAGAGATGAATCAGTATTGAATGTATTTTATAACCTTCATAAAAATATGATTAGACGTTTAGTGAGCAATTTCGAAATCGTAAAACAATTCCGTCACCAACACTTCGAATAAATCACGTGTGATTTGAGAGCTAGGAGACAAAAGATTTAAAACACAGAAGAGCATCATAATATACATTGTCACGTTCGAATTTAATCCCTCAAAGTAATTTTTATAACTCGCCACGTTTAAATGAGGTTTACCGATTCGGAGATAAGTAGGTTGGTCGGTGCCGAGCACAGCGCCACTCGAGTTCGAAGGGACGCGCGAAGCTCGTAGATTATTGTGATGTCTTATTTGCACTGTACTTTCTTTCCGCGCTGAAATGGCACCCCGTTTCAATCTGCAGTTGGCGTCACGGGTAGCTGGGATGTGCGATGGAAGGCAGTCTCCATTTGGGATGGAGTGATCTTCGACACATCCAGCGTGACGGCCACGATCCCATGCGATGGAGGATGAAGTGTAATAGTTACGGCGCACGGGTTTCGAGGTTATGTGAGTTAGTTGAAACATCAAGAGAAAACGACCGTTCACCACCGTGGAGGTGGAATCAACGTGAATCATGCTTACAATGTTGGATTTATTAATGTTCCACATCCTTGTCATGATCAGTGTGTAGATGCCAGAAGCAGAGACCAATTACTTGATATTTCTTTGTACTGAACAATCTTGTTATAAATTAACCTCTTATTTATTAGATTCCTAGTCCGAATTACACAACACTGAAATAAATTTATCACAGGTCGTCAGCTTAGGACTCTATTTCCAGCCGATCCCACATTTCTCATGCATTATATCCGCAGAAGCCAGAGCGCATCGTAACAATATATATATATATATATATTTAAAAAAATTAAAACTAGACCCACAAAACGTCTTGCTAGACGTTTGTCTGCAGGTTCATTTATATCAATTTTGTTACATTTAATATAATCAACAAAATAACAACTAATCAGTCATAGTTTAAACAATTCATTTCATTCTTACAGATTATTAACGATAAGCCATTTTTTTTATCATTTCTTTCAAATTGGGAGAAAGCGTACTCTTTTGTAAGAACCCAGGTACTTTTTTTTTTATTATAGGAACAACAAATTCTATTGTCATCGATCCATACTTATTGGTGATTTTAGGAATTGTTAAATTCATATTAGCTACACCTCTTGTATTTTTTTCCGTGTGAAGCCACCCTATTTAGAGTATCGTTGTTACAATTGTATTTTATTAAAATTAACAGTAACAGCCCGCGTACAGGAAGAACGTTTAAGGAAGAATTAACAATTTTAGATTTACAATTTACTTACAATTTTTTTCAATATAATACAACCTTTTGAGTGCTCCGGGTGCAGGGGGTGGTTAATAAAAGCAAGTTATCAAGAAACACATAATACATGCTGCTGGGTACATCGACATGCGTTAACGCAGGGAAATAGGATCATAGATTTGAAAGATAAACTGTGTCCAATTAAGGATATAACTGTACAATTAAATTAATCCAGATACTGACAGCAAACGTGTATGAACAGAAATTCTTACATGATACGACAATCGCTGCCGTGATTGGTTTCGCTGATCTTATGGTGCGCGCGCACGGAATGAGACAAATGTCAGAACATGGCCACTCTTAGACATGGTGTTCAAAATACATATTGCTTAAAAATACTGTATTACGCATTCGTTTGTAGTCACTTAGAGTACGTATCTCAAATCAGATTACATACATTGCGAGATTAGAACGAATACAAAATAGGTTTCTTCGATATCTTAATGTTAGATCTAATCTATCATTCAACTCCTATTTAGACGCAGTAAACGTCCACAATATGAAAACTCTAGAATGTCGAAGAACACGTGCTGACCAAATACTTCTCTTCAAACTACTGCAAGGCCATATAGACTGTCCCAGCCAATTAGAATTAATATCTCTCCACGTTACCATCTAGATTGACCCGGAAATCCGCACTCTTCCATACAAAATTCATTCATTCACCGGTCATGCAAATACCATAATGAGAAATTTACAGAAATTGACTTTATCAACATTAGCCTTACTACGTTAAAATAATTATTTTTATGAACCACCACAATCTCAATTTTGGCCAATCATTCTACCTATAAACACATCTTGCTCTCCTTTTACCCGTATTATCTTTTACTTAATAGTTGCAACCTCCTCACCCTTTCTCCCACAAATAAATATTTATTATGTTAAATATATTAAGTTTACACACACACTGTCAAAATCCCTTAATAAAATATTTAAAAATTAGGTAAGCTAGAAAATGCCGCCCTTTCTAAAGAAAAGATAGTAGAAATTGATCGATCGTTATGACAAGATTCATGGATTGCCGGTCACGTGCGTGAGTATGACCGCGTCCCATGTAGGTAATAATCCCTATTCCATTACCAACCTATTTACCCCTCTCTATACCCTAAGCACGACCTTTTTCTGTGTGTTGTCTGTGAATTTTCTAGTTCAGTTAAAGTTTGCTATTGAAATGCGTTAGACTTAATAGTGATGGTAAAATCGTTACTTTGACTGTGATTATGTTTGATTATAACGATGATTGATAACGTAATTCTCCGAGAAATGACTAGTACACTAGAAAGTAAGCCACCGATAGTTAAATCTTAGTTACCGATCATCGTTGAACCTCAGTTACCAATCATCGACACAATCACACTCACGTAACGGTTTACCATCGCTAACTGTTAAGTTAACCTACACTATCGAGCTCGTCAGACTTTGTAAGTTGTCGTCTCGCTGTGCGAGGTTAATAATTGAACCTTTCATTTTGCTCTTGTGCGATGCGGGTAGTGCTCACTTTGCGCTGTTAACGAATTGTTCAAGTTGGAGAGTGCTTCGTGCGGATCAACGAAGTACATGTTTCTGAAGCCAGAAGACCTGTGCCCACAGTGAAGGAAAATCCATAAAAAGCTTAGGTGGTAGTGTTCTTCTTGGTACCTGATTGGTCTTTGAGCCCCCTTTGTTCCCTTTTCTGTCTCTAATTTCTTCCATCCGGCCATCCCCCGTTTCCGTATCCCGTGCGCGATTATCTAACAGACATCATTTATTTAATATTATACGCACTCAATTGGTAGATGGAGAAGTCTATAGGCGTGGCAAATTTTTCATAAACACTATCACAAAAAATACTGTATTGGAGAAGAACATATGTCTCCAGCTAGCGACACACGGCGCTAGAGGTTCCACTGGATTTTCCTGGAATCAAGCGATCAAGCGTTCTAAGGGCCGGTCGTATGATCAGTAGTAACTGTTTACTAACACGCGTAGTAAAAATCATTTGCGGGTTGTTGATACATCAAATTTACTACTGTCAAAGCATAGATGGAGATGTCTATAGGCGTGACAAGTAATCATGAAATATGCTTTATTCTATGCATTTATCTATGGATTTTTTTGCCCAGATATTCGAAATCTGTCACTTTGATGGTGAAATTTTTTCGCATTATGTATTAAACATCGTCGGACGAACTCTCATCATCATCTGTTGAATGATTTATAGTCGTATACTGCAACTTTCAAAGTCCGCCATATTTAACTATCGATTCTCGTTTTAACTATCGGATATCGCAGAGTAAAATGAGTTTACTACCGATGTACTTTCGAGAAGTAAATATTTTTTTAATAACGATCAAACAACCCGTTTAGTACCTTTTTTTACTATAGTAAAAAGTTATTACCGATCACACAACCGGCCCTTAGTTTCATGTAGTTTCTCCTCCTTTCTTATATCTTCTGGCATTTCATTTAAGATCTTCATCGCACTGCACCTCATCGATTTCTGAGATTTAGCCTTCATCCTGAATGGCAGTCTCAGTCTATCTCTTCCTCTTGTATGATTTTATAAATAAATACCATAACATTGAAATATATACTCTGCGTTAAGGTCATCATATTAAGATCTTTCAGCATTGCACTGATCCGAGTATATATATTTTTTTTCTGAGTTTGCCGCTCCTTAAAAATGCCGCCCTAAAGTCTTGCCTCTCTTGCCTATTGCTAGTGATGGCCCTGACCATGTACATATGTTGAGATATTAATTTGAAATTTTGACAAACACAAGGTATTTTAGCACGGCTAAAGTTTCACGTTTGACGAACGACATAAATGAACAAAATAACCGCCCGCAGGGCCTAGCAGCAAGATTGATTTTCTGCTAGTAAATAATTAATTGTATTATGTCTCAGTCTGTCATTTAAAACATTTTGTTCAATGTAATTTTAAAGGCATGAAGGAATAATGGCAATTCAAAATCATCCAATAAAAGAGGTGAAAGAATTGATAATACAGTATAACCCCGTTAATTCGAAATTCAAGCCACAAAAAAAAATTGCGAAATATGTAAAACTGAAAAAAAAGTTCACATTTTATCGCATTCCAAGAAAACACGTAAATTCGTATTATGAAAAAATATTTTTGATTTACGAATTATTGGCCTCTTACTGAATTACTGAGGTAAATCAACTATGAAATTAAATCGACGATTTTATCCTAAAATTGTCTAAAAAATTTAAAATTATAAAAAAAATTCGAATTAACGGGTTTTCACTGTTAACAAAATATACTTACAAAAAATGTACAAAATGGTTTTGCTGAATTTTAATCATTATAAATAATAACACATAAATTGAAATATGTATTTTTAATCACCAAGCACTAAACATATCTACTGGTATATAAGTGAGACAAAATTGTACCACACCGGCACTGCGGGAAAACAATCTTGCAAGCCAATTAAAATTATCTTCATTAAACTACGAATCTTCCAAACTGGTCAGCCACATGTAAATAATAAAGAAAACTCACTTGAATGAAAATATAATGAATTATTGCAATGGTTTGTTCTGAATCCGACAGGGATATCTATACATATGTTGAAGAACAAAATTTTATACGGAAATGTTTGGTGAACTTATTAGACACCCAAAGAAACATGATTCATAAAAAAAAAAAAAAAACAACATAAAGAAAGTAGGGTTGGGTGGGGCCGAAGGTGCCACGGGAAGAAAGTTCAAATTCCAAATATCTCGTAAACGTTACATGTGAACACCGCGTGATGTGGTGATATCCCCTCTTCCTCGCTTCGCACTTCGTCAGTCGAGTAAATGCGTCTGTACTATTTTATTCTACTGTGTATGACAAATAAGTTATCTTATTCACTTATATATTTATTTATAAATGCAGAGTGCACTTTTAGTTTTTGTTTCATAATTTGATATTTGTTTCGATATTTCAGTATGGGGGGGGGTTAAAAGTGTCGCGGTGGCATTTTCTACCCCACTACCGGTACTATTTGTACAAAATATGTACAGTCACATTTGTTTCGTCTTATATGCAGAATAAAGACGTACAAGAGAAAACCTGAGGATGAGGATGAGAAAAATAAATCTTTGCGTGCTGTTTTTAAACAATTCGTCATTTGTAGAATGTCACTGAAGAGATTCACAAATCGGTTATCAGAAAATCCCGAGACAGCAGCACATGTGTATAGATCAACACGCCGGGTTTTCCAGGACAATGAATAAAAGGTGTTGGTACTGGTGGTGCTTGTTACCCCCCCCCTCGTGGGGCTAAAGGTTCCATCTGACTAATCTGATTGATTTTTAAATAAAAAGAAAATTCAATGCTGTTAAATTATTTTTCGTATAATAAATGAGTCGCAGATATATCTTCTTCAATACACATTAAGTATTGTATAACATAAACGCTCTATAATCACGTTATCCTGTCATTTGTAAAGAGTGGCACATTCATCCCCAACCTACCCTATTTTAATTTTTGTGTATTATACAACATGTACATTTCACTGAAAGGAAATAATATTTATAACACTTATTTTTGACATTTTAAAGTTTAATTTGTTATTGCTAAGTATTATATTACTTTTTTAATTCAAATTTTTAGTTGGGTAGATTAAAATTACAAATAAGTTATTCAGCCCACTTACTGTGTCGTATACTCGTATACACACATACCAGTATATGAATAGACATGAAATAAAGTGTACATATAGGAGAGGGGTTCGGAACATTAGTTGTGGGACGAGGGGCATTCAACACACATTATTTGTGGAAACATAAATCTGATAGTTTATGACATATTTTTGCAATAGTAAAAGTATTTAATCTTCAAAAATTAAATCTTTGTGTAAACAAGACGTACTTTTTACATTAATGCATATTTTATCATCAACGTTTAAATTTCCGTCCCCATTAAGTAATATATTTAAAAAAGTCGCAGAGTTATTTGATTACATAAGTAGTGCTGAGGAATTTCCATTAGTTCATGTCTATATATTTGGTGGTCTGTGCGTGTACACATATATTATATAGTCCACAATATTCTATGGCTGTATACCTGACTAAATCATGAGTCGAAAATGTTCAAGGAATATGTGCAAACTTGCACTGTTACGGAAAATATTATTGTATGAAATAAGTATTTGCAAAATTGTTCAAATGTTAATCTATATCTTTGCTTCAGGCCCTAAATCATCTAAAAAATATAGTCTAGCCAGTCGAAATCCGATGAGCTTCAATTTTTTGTTTTCAATATATAATTTGGAATGAATAAAATATTTAAATTAATCAAACTAATAGCATTATTACAATTTTTTTGACATGGTTAAGATTAGGCACACATCCCTTGGACATCATTTTCGACTCGTAATTAAGTCAGGTATTGATCCATAAAGTATTGTGGACAAGGTCTGTTACATCCTGTATATAATTACTTTTTTTTATGTATCATAAGGCCACATTAATAATATCACTTTGAATTTGTGCACAAGTCTAAACTAAATTTAATCTAAAATCTATACATTTTCGTAAAAGTGAATTCGATCTAATATTATTTTGTAATATGGAGGCTAGTATTAAAAATAAGTAATAAACCTACAATATTAATATAAACTTTGTTTTATCACAACTAGAAATCATGAATGATAGTGAAAATTTATATACTAAAAATGTTTAATAATTATAATTATATTAAAAAACAATAATTATATTTAATGTACTCGGAAAAATGTTGTGATGAAAACTATGGTAGTTAAAAAAAAAACAATTTGACAAATAATTTCATCTAAGAATATTAATTGAAAATTTACCAACGAAACAGAGAGACGGATTTCAGGGCAATGTGCGGCTCTCTATCGCTCTGCCTACTCCTGTGGAACATGGATGGTGGTAAGTATAATTAATGGTAAGGAAGTAATTAAGAATGTATATTTGTTAGTAAGACACGTGTTATTTATATAAATAAGGTTCTAATGCAATCAAGTAATTAACGACTCGATTTGATATCACCACACATTGTCAGCACAAAGCTGAGAATAGATAATATATCTATGTAACCAGTGGATACCTCTAGAACAGTGTGTTCAACTTATTATTATTAATTAGCAAGATCACACCTAGAACTGCTTTAATTAATTAACCAATTATAGTAACAGAATAAATCTATTAATAATTTTTGCTGCAAACGCACAACGCTATATATACTTTTTTTTTGTAAATTAAAATTATTAAAACACTGTTTTATTCCACTATATTTTTTATTGTGTTAAACGTTAGAACGTTGTCGGGAACATCTTCCCATTATCAATAATATAATTCAACTAAAATTAAAAACACCTTCAGACAGTATATATGGTGTGTTTGAAGTTAACGAAGGTGGGTGGGTGGGGGTGGAGTTAAAATGGATAAGAGATGGGATGTATAAGAGAGGGGCAGTATTTGATATGTTTTCATTATTGTTGTTATTTTTATTATTAAATATTTTAAAATTTCCTAGAATGTCTAACTTTCGTCGTTTGGCGCAACTAAGTATAAGTTGTAAATTACTATTATCAAATGAATGGCCCTCCATTGTTGCATGCTCAGCCATGGAGATATTTAGACTGAAGTTTTTTAAAGCTTTCTTGTGTTCTTCCAATCTTTTTCTTATTCTTCTTCCTCTCTGTCCAATATGAAATATGTCATCCTTGGCTTACAAATACGCACGCAAGAATGGAGGGCCATTTAAGAAAATTTAGAATTATTTAATAATAAAAATAACAATAAAAACATAATAAATATTCAAATACCGCTCATTACATCCCCTCTCTTATCATTTTTAACTCCACCTCCGTTAACTCCAAACACACCATATATTACTGTGTGAAAGAATTTTTAATTTTAGTTGAATTATATTATTGATAATGGGAAGATGTTCCCGACAACGTTCTAACGTTTAACACAATAAAAAGTATAGTGGAATAATGATGTAGAGTACGTATAACCCAAAAACCTAAAGAAATTTGTGTATATATAGTAACTGTTCAAAGGTTTTTGGTGAAAATTTGTGGAATTCCATGATTATTTTGTAAATTTTGTACATCCATACATCATACATCTTCTCATGAATGCTCGTCTATTTTTGAGGCATTGACAGGTATGTGATTTGCCTGGTTGCCTGTCTTCTATTTCTGGTGCCATCAAGACTCGCATCATATATCTTTCGTACCGTTGTCCTTGTCCTCTTCATTTATTTGTTTCAAATGATAAAAACATCTGAGCGAACCTTTCTTAATTCTGTTCGCTATGTTAAGGTCAGTTTTAATTTCGTTAATTTCTTAAAAATTAACAAAATAAAAAATTCATTAATCTGCTGATGATAATCAAATAAATAATAAAATGGAATAGATAGTGATTATTATAAATGTAACATGTTTGATTCTTCGAAAAAAGTCATTCAGCCTCAGTTAAAACAAACTACAAGTAGTCTGATTTGACAAATCCGAAACATTGTGGAAATTCATTATAAAAATTTGCATTTGTATATGAAATTTTTTTTTGAATAATGCATTAATAAGTTCTGAACGAGTAATAAATATCCTTCATTTCATGATTTCTATTCTGAATATTGGTAATCCTGAATATTTTCTTACCCATCCCATTATTCTAATATATTACAATGAAATGCAAAGGATTTTTGAATGACTTGTATGATTGACATCATAAATGAAATGGTATTAAAACCTCAAAATGTATCTATCAATATGTAAATAAGTCTTTTGGACATAAGACTCATATTAGTGATGGAAAAATCGTTATTTAAACTGTTATTTTGACTGTTATTGTGACTGTGTTCAATTGTAATGATGATTGAAAACTGATTAACATAATTCTTCGAGCAATGACTGGGACACTAGAAAGTAAGCCTCCGACAGTTAAATCTTAGTTACCAATCATCATTAAATCTCAGCTACCAGTCATCGACACCATCACTAACTCATATGTATGTAATTAAAGGTTGCAATAGGATGTTTTTTTTAAATAGCATTATTTTTCAAGTATACGAATTATGGAATTTCAGTATTTTTAGAGATTTTAAAAATAAAACAGTATTTATATATAACCAATGTCTACGGCCTTCTTTTATTAGAAAATCAAATATATTTTAATACACACGTACTTATCAATGAATTCTGATACGTAAAAAAACTAATAAAGAATCATCATCCCTGTTTCACTTCATTAAAACTATAATACAGTTTCGAAATTGAAATTTTAATCCTGACCCGTTCTCGAAGGGTGTGCATCAAAAAATAAAGACGTAATAAATATATAAAATATTGCTAGTACCGAAAATCTGGC
The DNA here is from genome assembly GCA_031772225.1 of Eubasilissa splendida. Lineage (NCBI taxonomy): Eukaryota > Metazoa > Arthropoda > Insecta > Trichoptera > Phryganeidae > Eubasilissa > Eubasilissa splendida. The sequence goes on along the minus strand of CM062857.1, from coordinate 24,996,121 downwards.
ATTTGCATTTGAATGCCGGTATTAGAAGTGCACAAAATCAGCCGGTATTCTTCAAAACTTCATTATTCATACCCTATATGTAATCATTAAGTTATTTGAAATAAAAAAAGTTAAACATCACTTTTAGAATCGTTGCAATAATATTGCTTGTGAAAAGTAATTTTTGTTACCGCATTAAATAACAAACTTCCAAATATAATCATGTCAGTAAATGATTAAAAAAATCGTATTCACATTCATATTTATAAAAATTCTAACGAAACCAAAAAAAAAAATTATTCACAACATTATTTTGGTTAAAAATTGGCTAAAAACAGCATTAGGTATATAAAAAATACTCACACACAAAATATAATAATTTAAAGTAATAAAAAATATAGACAGGATATTGTGGATACTAAATAATTAAAGACGCATTCTTTAATCAAGTACATACGTAGTATGAATAGTACAGTTCTCATATTAATGAATAAAACATAGTAAATAAGTACAATATTGAAATATATCCATATTATTCGTATGTATTAAATTTCTCTTGTACTGTAAACTAATGACATAGTACATAAAAAATATTATTGTTAAAATACTGTTAGGGCAATATTTAAAATGTATGCTGGTGTATCTTTTTTGACTAGATGTGTTATATTGACTAGATTTAAAACGTATAATGATTCTTTGAAACAACGTTCAAAGGTATAATACAATTATGTAACGTATTTTCTCGATTATAAAATGCATGTTTTTTTTCTATTTTGGTGTCTCTGAATTCGAGGTGCGTCTTATAATCGATGGCGTCTTACAATCATGGTAAAATTCCGCAGTTATCACTGATTACAAGTAGTGGGGGGGGTCAGTTGGTCCGGTGTGGCGGGGCAGGTAGTCGAGTTACAGTAGCCAGTGCCAAAACACGTTTGAGTAAAAAATGTCGTCCTTAATAACCGTTTAAAATGTCGGCAAGAAGACTACATCATGATGCTGCATTGAAAAGAAAAGTGATTCAGAGAAAAATCGTACACTGAATTTGAATATATAGAACATAAATAATATGCATATTTTTAAATCCTTTTTACTGTGTCTGTTATAATAAATTTTACATTATTATTTTTTTATTATAATATATTTATTATTGGAATATAAAAATAGGGGGATTATAATTAAGGAAATACGCCAATTCTCCAATATAAATATTCTACATTCCGTGTTTATTTAACTGAATTTTTTTTAAGAACGATTATCATTACATCAATTCCTTATTTTATACGATTAACCGATATATGATATATATTTAACCGATATACGATATATATAATATTAATAATCAATCACAATGGCAGAACTATGCCATCATCTGTTATTATGAGTGCATTTTGTAAAAGTCACAATAAATCCATACGGCGATATGGTGAAACAGCACGGTATGCAATGTAAATAGTGTTGTTACACAGCGTGATTGAAGAGAAGCACAACTATTTATATAAACTATGTGTGTGTATATAAATAATACGATATTAGTATATATAATATTATATGGATCATCATATAGATGATCATACAATAGCAACCTGTTTTCTGCTAATCACGTTAGGATATATTCATTACAATTATGACTAAAAATTAAAAGTAGAATTTAAAACATTATAAAAATATTATTTGATTCATAAGAAACATCTTTAAGTAATCATAACTTTTGATTTACTCGTTGGAACTTGACACGTTTCTTGGGGTAAAATATTAATTAAAAATAAATTACAGCTTTTAGTTCAAATCATCATATGATTGTAGAGAACATTTAGTCAGATACAATATAACATTTCAGAATATTGCAGACATGAGTTTATAAATAGCAGTGAAAAAATAAAAACATGTAGTACATAAATAAAACAAATAAATAATCCACTTGCCCTTAATCGCTGATCAGAAACCGTCCACACCCGGCTGGCAAAGTCGTTTGATGCTCCCAGGATCAGTGCTCCCGTCGAGTCGAAGTCTACAGACATCACCGCTGCGTTGGAGCCGACAAGAACACCACGGCTTTTACACACTCCTGTAAAACCATATTACAGCACAGCATTAGATCAATGAAACACAAATCTAATACTACAAAATTGAACAGAATGATAATCAAATTTTATTGTTTTAGTGAGACATCTATTTATTTCAGTTGTAAGCTACCGATAATGTTTCTCAAATTACATACTAGATGGCGCAAATACTTCCACTTTAATTATATAAGCAGTAGACACTAATACAGCTAATTATATAAATAAATTAAATCAAATTTTATTTGTGACATTGTGATTATTCAGAACATAGATTCGTGATAATTAAAACAAGAATATTAAAGCTTAATTGGAAAAGCCTTCTACCAAAACATTTTGCCGAAAGCAAACATTGAAAATAAGATTTTAATATAATATTAAGGATTGATAAACATAATAAATATACAAAATTTTGTATTAATGTGTATTTTCCAAATTACGAACATTTGATAAAAAAAAATTAATTATGTGAAAAATAAATAGACAAATTCATCTGATAGGGTCCAAAAATAGCTTCGAATAACGATATTCGATTTATAAGAACAATTTAACATGAAAACTTTCCAGAGGGACCACATTTTGTTCTAAAACTTTGACTTCTAATAATACGAAACATCCAAACAGAAGATTGACAAGCACTGACATTTGCCGACCAGTAAATGGGAGAATCACATTACCTATAAGGGTGCAAAGAAAATATTTGCTATCTTTTTCTAATGTAAAGAAAATGAGCGAGAGAAAAAAGCATGCGAGCTAACTTAATACGTCGCGGTAAGGAAAATAAAGATTTAAAAATCGAAGATGCACAAGATATAGTTGTCATCTTTTTTTAGTATACTGAAAATGAATGAGAAGACAAACAATGCGAAATAACTTTATGTGTCGTAAATCGGTATAGGGGCAGATACAACTCATTTTTGATAGACTTCGACATTTGACAAAAAAATTGAATTAGGTGAAAAATAGATCAACAAATTCACCTGATAGGCTCCAAAAATAGTTTTGAATATCGATATTCGATTTATAAGTACAATTTAAAATGAAAACTTTCCAGAGGGACTACGTGATTTTACTGTATCATGACAAGATTATATTTTATGTGTAGGGATGAGATTTTAAAAAAGTAATAATATACGTTCAATATATTAATTACCATTAGTCACATCCCAAAGTTTGAGTTTTCTATCGGCACCTCCTGTGGCGACAATTCTGTCAGTGGGGCTGAACTTCACAGCGTTTACTTCCCCATCATGGGCATCCTGTTAAAACAATAAACAATTTTTAAAAAAATTTCCCACCAAAGACTGACATGGAATAGCTACGTTGAAAGAATATCAAACAAAGATCGTAACTAAGTGGGTATCCCAGCGGAAACAGTTCAGATGCATATACCAAATTAGAGATGGGCTGACCGTGTGGAAGAGAACAGGAAGGTTGGAGAACCAGAGAAGAATGGCTAAGGATAGGAGTCGATGGAGAGCTGCTGTGGAGGCGGTCAAATACTGCACTGGTGTGTAGCGCCGTGGAGGAAGATGACATTTGTGATTCGCACAGCAATGGAATTATACAAAAATATATCAGTAAATGATTTCTGAAAAACTACAACTTCACAATAATAATGTGTTCTCATTAAAAATATCCATAATAATATTACGCTTCTCCATCTATATTTATGACTTTCTGGATATGGCTTTAGTAGTGTCATTTGTGGCTGTAAAAACTTGCTTAAACGGCCAGGTCTGTGAGTCGCAAGCAGGGAAAAAGCGAACATGTTTTTAATATCTCAAGGTTAAGATTACTTAAATCGTTTCTCTTTTATATATTCAATAACAGTACGTAAATATATATCCGCAAAATCGTATTACCGCTGGCATCTGTCATATATAAGAAAAGCATCCTGTTATCTCATCTATATCTCATGGTCATAATGCGTCGCATTCTATGGTTTATTTCATTATCTATGGTAGCACTGTCAAATTAACATATGTATGTTTTGTTCGTATTTTTCAAGAATGTCTTTAAGTGGACATATATTTTTCAAGAATGTCTTTAAGTGGACATATATTTTTCAAGAATGTCTTTAAGTGGACATATATATTTCAAAGTTGATTGATACGTAAGAGCACCGTTTGTACAATTCCAGGGAGAGCAATACAGAATGCACTAACAGAAAAGCATTTATATTATTTTACCATTACATTTTTGAGTCACCATTGCACGTTGTGTCGCTGAACACATGGCCTGTACTGTATCAAACTTTCACCGACATGTCAGCGCCACAGCGTTGGCAAATCAATAATATTTACTGACAGTCAATCACATTTTATAATTGTGATTTCGGGATATCGGTGATTGACATGCAGATGTTGGTTTTATTATTGTGAGTAAAGTTTAAGACAAGTGTTTTGACAAATAAAAGAACATTCAGAAAATGGCTGCATATTTGGTGCAGTTAAACAAACACAATCGAGGAAAGGCTAGTTAGTACTCACAAACTTGAGCAAAACTTTGCTGGGGAGCTCCCCAGTGAAGAAGGGTGATGATAGGGGCGGACCCAATAGCTGTAGGGGCGTGGGGCTGCCCCCGCCTCCCCCGTCTTCTACACTACTCCCGCCCCCCGCTTCCCGTACGGCCTCTTCCAGCTCGCGCCGCATTCGCTCGCCACGAATTCTGAAACATACAATGTAAAATAGTGGTTGCATTCTATAGAGAAATGGGATTTGTTATTAGGGTTAATTAAATGGGAATTGTTAAATACCATTAAAGTAATTCCCCGAATATGACAGATAAATAACAAATAGGTGCAGACACAAATATAAATGGATAAAGATATATTTTTAATGACCAGTATTAGAAATAAACATATTTGTGAAAAAAATTACAATATTATTTTTTAAATATGTACTGTGTACGCTCGAGTATAAGTAAAAGTTTAAAGTAATAAACACTAGACAAGTAAAACACATATTAAAATGTTGCTTTAACAGATTATCATTATGATTCTATGATACATATACAGTCGATTCCGCTTTATTGGGACACATCGGGACCAGGAAGTTTGGCCCAATTGAGCGGCTTCCCCAATTAACCGAAGCGAGCTTAAAATTAAATGATGAATATTTTTCTTTAAATACGCAGGGCTGCCTTCCGGCATAAAATAACGCTGTAACCATGGCTATAATTTTAATTTCTCCTGGTTACTTACAGGCATAGTTGAATATTAATCATCAACGTCTTCTTCATCTAATTTTTGATGTTTCGATTTAATGCTTCAACAATTGCATCCTCATTCTTTATTGGCCAATTGTTATCTATTGTCGAAAACTCTTGATAATAACTTCTAACATGTCCTCATTTACCTCATTGCTCAAAATTTTGGAAATATCTAAAAGTTTAATGATTTTATATGATGTTGGTTTTTATAGCTCGCCAACTGTCAGCGACAAACTGTATTGCTTGCAAAAGGGAAATTTTTGCACCAACTCTCTGGCTTTTGTGGAACTTATTAATAAATTTTAAACGTATGTATTGTAATCTTAAATTTGCTGTCCCAATTAAGTGATGTAAATTACTATTAGTTCCTTGGTTTGGTTTCCGTTCCCTGAGATTCGGCCCAAATAAGCGGCTGCCCCAATTAACCGGTGGCCCAATTAAGCGGAATTGACTGTATATTATACGAGTATTTATATATATATTTAAAACATGATTTTGCATTTCTGATAATGACAGTTTCGACATTCACCTATCACAAACAAGTTTTTGTGATTCGACTAAAAGTCAAAAGTTATTAATTTTTATTACAAAATGACAACAAATTTCTCAACTTATACACGAGTATATACAGCAATTATAATCATGCCTCATAATTAATAAAAAAAAAAAACATAAACAAATGCATAATTAACTAGATAAATGATTAAATTAGTTAAAACATATTATTAAGGCTATGTTGTAAATATAAATAAAATATTATGAAAATTAAAATTGAATATTTTCCGACATTTACAATGATTAAGATGGATGAATCAGCACTGTTCAAATTGTATCTTGATATTTATTCTAAGACAGATATTTAGACAAATGAAGATATTCTAAGACAGATATTTAGACAAATGAATCCACCCTAATTGAATAATTTTCTAATATTTTAATAAAATCACATTTCATTTATGAAGTTGCGATTTTTTAAAACGTAATAATTAAGATAAATTACTTAAAAAGCTTTATAGAAAAATCTAAAAAATATAGTCATCACCGGGACTCAAACCTTAAACTGTCTATTTCCGGTAGAAAGCTTTAACAATTATAATGACCCTGTAGATTATCGTCAAATTTCATCTATACATGTTCATATTTTCAGTAATAAACACGCTTCCATTGCTATGCAGTAACACAGGTCTATCACTTGGCACAGACCGGTGCGGGTGATTGCCGGAGCCGGCGCCCACATCGTTAGATTGCGTACGATGAATACTCGGTTATATTATCATATTTATCAATAATTCACTTTAAATACTCAATATTTAGAGTAAAAGTATGATTACATGACAATTATTTTACAGCCATTAAAACAAGTAAAATCATTATTTTCTCATTTAAAATGCTTACAAATTACACATTCCTTATGGTAACACAAGTTGACATAATGGCTGCATACATGTATGTACCACAGCGTATAGGTATCACAGTACGCTGAGGGTTAACAATGATTTTAATAAATATATGACATTTATGTGAAATGTTTAAATTCCATATATAAGAATATTTAAAGCATCATAAGACTGGACAGAAGACACACAAGAGTAGTAAACCTTGACGACACTTCAAAGACCCATCAAGATGAATGATGTAGTGATTCAGTATCTTGTGATGTGACATAATTTTTTTAATTTAAAATGATAAATGGAATTAATTATATATAGTAACTACGTGCCCCAAGTTACATGCCATAGAAAATTATTGTTATTATTCATATAATTAGTAATTAACTGATGGACAAATATAAAAATCTTAAAATGTATACATATTTGAATTTACTATCATTAATTGACAATTGTGGTGTAACATGATTATTTTAAATAAACTAAACATTGTAATACACACACAATCGAGTACAGTGGAACCCCTATATTCGTCTGTTTCGATATTCGTCACATTTTGATAACAAACAAATGTCTTCATATTCATTAATATTTTCTATATTTGTCACTTTCACCGGCCCGGCAATGCTGCCAAAATGCAGAATATGGTCGAAAAGTGGCACCCAAATGTTGCCATAGTCAACCAAAAGAAAAATGGATTCAATGGTAATGTGATTGACTGCTTCATGAAGGTTTTAGAAAACAGACAGAAAAAGTTCTTTGTTAAATCGAGTGCTACTGAATCATCGACAAACGAAAACCACCACCAGAATTAGAGTTACCTGATGTTTGAATTGTCTCCTTCTAAATATTAATAATTTTCCGCTTCTACCATCACGTCTCCTCAGTACAATAAAGGTAAAGACACAAAATTAATTCATTTTTGTACTATTTTTGGTGGCTGGAAACAAATTAATTGAATTTCTGTTATTTGTTATGGGAAAAACTGTTTCTACATTTGTCAGGTTCCATATTCATCAGGCCCTCAGGAACAGATTAATGACTAATATAGAGGTTCTACTGTATTATCATTAGATATAAATAACAAAGTTGTTGTAAAGAACACTGAATTTTTTTTTTGTTCATTCTGATAAATTGGAAAGATTTTAAATTTTTCAATCAGTGTGTTTATTGTAAGCATAAAAAAACTTGTTAAATGTGTTATTTGGTGGTGCGGGGATCTTCAGATAAATAACACGATTGTCAGGTTCGATAAGACTTTATTGTAAAATAATGCCACAAATGGGCAACCTAACTAGGTCTCTATGGGAAGCCGACTCTCTTCGTTCTGTCTGCGTGTGCCCGCGCTGTAATCCTCGCCTATGGTGTTACACGAGTGGGTGAGCCAGTCTTGCGTCTCACTTCCACTCCGCAAAACATTTTATGCAATTCGGAGGATTAATTAATACTACTTATTTTTAGGAGAACACATTCTTATTGTGAAGTTGTAATTATTCAGAACATAGGTCTGTGATATTTTAAATATGAATTAAATATATTAATTAGAAAGATATACATATACATATATATATGTATGAATTGATAATTATGGCGTCTGCTATCAGATTACACAAAAGTATTTGAGATACTGTAAAAATTAGATTTAAAAAATCTAGACTTTTTTTATAGAATAATTTTTATTATCATTTTTTGAGTGAATTCTATTTGTGATATTGAAGTTTTATAAGCTCCTCCTCAACCAATAAAACCGTATTGTAAATGTGTCTGTACAAACGCGTAATATATTATTTTCAGATTTGAAGTGATAAGATGAGTCTTAAAAATACATAGGCAGTGTTCCTTATTTTGTTTGTAAGATTAGTACATAATATGTTCTTTCCATTTTAGTTTGTAATTTATTATGATTCCTAGGTACTTGATACAGTCTTTTTCTTCAATTGATGAAAATTGGTCACAAGAGTCTTCTTGAGTACAGGCATTGGTGTGAATTTTAATATTAATTTCAGTGTTATCTTTCTGTTGAATAGCAGAACTATACTTCGATGAAGTATCTGAAGTGCGAAGTGAAGTGTGCAGTGTGATATTTCGCGAAGTACACACTTCAATGGACTGCACAAAGTGAGCGGCAAACTCTTTCGTTCTCTAAACATACAGTTCGCAGTTAATTGTGTACGGTGCTGAGTGAGAGCTTCATCATTATTTGCTAGTGTTTTTGATCAAAAACGTGCGGGTGTGCAGTGTGATGCCACATCTTAAATATAAATATGGCTGTACACTAAAAAATTTAAAAGATCACAAAAATCATAAAAATGTAAAACCTAATATTTTCCCGCTTTCTCAAAATTCTGTTACTGATGCGTTCTTAATCTATTCCTTACCTCCTCTCCTCCCGGAGAAAGAGTTAACAGTCAACATGGCACATAAACTAAAAACAAAATTATTAATAATTTCCAAATATACACATGCATAGAAGCAAACAAAACCAAGGCAGCAGATATATCTTTAACCTTCCACTTCTTCAAGAGTAATTAACTATGTGAATCACCGATTAAATTAACTGTATTTTTTTAAATAATGAAATATGGATAAGTGGGTACCATTCTCATTACCACAGTTGACGGACATTTTTGAAACCCTCCAAGGATGTTTATATGAAAGTAATTTAATATATTTTTTTAATATTTTCAACTATGAACGACAACAACACTAACGATTAATAAATCAATAAAATTTCTCCAAACACAGTATACAGACAGTTTTAGACGAAGTCACGTGTTTATAGGGATACATGATCTCATCTGTTATACGTTGAAAATAACTATCGTTCACCGTGTAACCTTATTTGACAGATGGCTAAAACTGTCATTTATCAAATGAGACAACAAGAATTGACAGTTACAGCTGTGTTATAGCTGTCATTAAAATTCATATCCACCGGTTCAATGTGGCTGTTTGCCAGTTAATTTTCCCAACATTCCTGAAGTCCGGTACGACATCCTCCTGCCAGCGCAGTTACGATATCCCTCTTCTTCTATGCCGCTTTGGGTTGCTAGACAAACTATATTTTCCGGTACCTGGTCTTCCACGCGCTCTACATGAATGTCCACAGATATATTTAAAAAAATATATAATAGCTTCCCTTATACATATATAAAAATATCAACCCTCCCAAGTAAAGTACTGTAATTAACAAATAGGTATTTTAATAAACAAATAATACATATCTCATAGATACTAAGGTATTTTTTATTAATGGAAAAATATGGAAGTATAGGGAAATACAGGACTTACGACCTGTCTTCGGGTGGCTTAAGTAATCACTTCACACAATGTAACATTCACCATTCCACCCAATCATTACTTAAAAAGGTACAAATAATAAATCTATCTACTATAAAAATATTGATAAATACCATTGATATTTGTTCCATATATTTTTTGTATCTTTCTAAAATATATTTAGCAATATTTGAACATGTCTAAGAACACACAATTACTGGATTTTCACCTACAAATAATAGATATCTCATAGAGCTGAAGGTATTTTTTATTAATGGAAAAATATTGAAGTATGGGTAATTACAGGACTTACAACCTGTCTTCGACTGGCTTAAGTGATCACTTTACAGTAATCCAGTAATTGTGTGCTCTTGGACATATTCAAATATTAGGTATTTTTTAATTGCTATAGTATTTCACATATATTTGATACATTGTTAAGTTACAGTAATTTATTTTTATAAATTGTCTTCAATTGTACAATATACAGGTGTAACAGATCTGGTCCACAATATTTTATGTGTGGATACCTGACTATATTACGAGTCGAAAATCTTTAAGTAGTATGTACAAATTAGTATAAAAATATTATTATATGAGATTCTTACCAAATCATACGTACTTTGAAATAAATATTTACGAAATTGACACATTACATTAGGCCCTAAATCATACAACAAAATATACTTAAATATTTTATTTATTGTATTTCTCATTCAATATGTAAACATATAATATGGAATCAATAACATATTTCTGTTAATCGAAATAATCGCATAACCACGACTTTTTTAAATGCCCTGACATGGTTGAGATTAGGCACATTTTCGAGTCATATTTAAAATATGTATCAAATACATTCAAAATATTAGAAAATTAACTATTAATTAGTTACGATACATGATACTTTACGTAGGAGGGGTCGATATATAAATCGGGATGGTTAAATGATATATTTCAGCCTCAGTGAGCCAAGCCAATAACAACGAGACATGCAAAAATAAAATTTCAGCAACCCAAGCACGACCATGCCAAAAATAATTTAAACAGTCCAGTGATCATGTGAATTTGCGAAATTGAGCATTTTAATGAGTAAAACTCAATAATTATTGAGTTTATTTGAACAAAGCGCATGCGGCACCTTCCTTACCTCTCTCCTTGTGAATTTGTTAATGCAGATTAGCACAATTCGGGGTGTGATTTTATAAAATGCTAGTGAAATTAATTGTATAAAAGACCATCCTCAACCCGGGATAAACCTATAATAAATACCACATATAACACAAAGGAGCCCACTCCAATTTCGGAATATAAACAGTTCACCTTCCCATACACTTAATATTATGCGAGAGATGTTAGATAGATATGATCTCAGATACATTTTCGAATATCAAAGACACGTCTGTCAAAAAAATAAAAGACATGCAAGCGTATTAAATTAATGTGGTACAATAATATAAAAAATGAAAAAATTGTGTGTACAAAACACTGCGATTTTAAACATCATTACGAAAAGGGATGAAAATGATTGTTCTGTTTGAATGATCACCGGATGTTGTGTCAGGAACTTACCCATGACTGACTCTACTGAAGGTGTTCATTAAAAAGGTAGTTGGTTTGCTTGTCCCGCTGAAATGAAGACACACAAAACCAAAAGAAGAAAAACAGCTAGTAATATATACACACACACACTACAAAGAAAAAGGGCTAAACTCTTTCTATAATATATTATACAGAGATATTAACTAATCAAGCCTATTCTCAAACACCGACAAATGTTTGCGGAATTTAGATAAATATAGTCAACACCGGAATTCGAACCGAGAACTGTATTTTACCAGTAGACTGCTTTAGATATTATACTACAGTGACTATAAATTTCGTACAATTTAGGTTTCATTAGATATTTTGACAACCTCACAGGCGAAGAACCAAACTTCAACCAAAGAAATTGAAAAATAAATACTCAAAACATAAAACTCAATAACACAATTAAATGTAAATGTTAGATGATACTTTGTTGTTCCAAAGGCATGAAATATGTTATATTTATTAGTGAAATATCGATTTTTTTTAAATAGACTAAGCTACTGGCAGTAGAATGTTCCGGATTCGAGTTCTGATGATGACAATGCGTTTTTTTTTTTGATAATTTTTTTTCTGTGAGTTTCCTAAGTGTTTAATTAAAATGTATTTAATGATTTAATTAAAACATTTTTTAACTTTTTTCCACTACTTATTATTCAGCCTGTCACGGCCATCTTCAGACTGGTACATTTTTCTTTAAGCTAAGGTGTTTATACCATTTCAATACAGGGGTGTTTAACAGTTAGTCTATATAAGCACATAATCAATAAATGAAAATTTAACGTAATAGTTCAGTAACTACCAAAATTGTAAAAATACCTGTAATAATCCCAACATCAGATACAAATTATCATCAACCATTTAAAATTGCATAGAATCATTAAACACTATATAAACGTTATATAGACTCACTGTTAAACACCCCTGTATTGAAATGCAAACCTAATTAGTAATGGGATGAATCTTGTTTTATTTAAGGAATTTATTCAGGTATGGGTGACTCGTTGGAGCTCGTGGGTAGTTAGGCCGGCCTGCGCGGGTGAGACTCCACCTACGCGCCTATCTCTCACTCTCTATACCTCGTGTTTTGCAACTCCGTTAGTCTGTCCGTAAGAGCATGACTCAATCCATTTTGTGTTTTGATGAACGGATCCATGAGTGTCTGCCTTGAACTACTGCACCATAATTTTCCATTAAATTTCCATCTGTATGTAAACTATGTTCTATGGATTTGTTATATGATTTCTTATGAATAAAGACAACACTTAAGGGACGCTGGAGGATCCAAATTTAAATCTTAATTGCTAATAACCACATTGAATTTCTTCTCCTTTTTCGTTTTACTTATACTTAAATATGTAATTGAATTAAAGTCGCATATTTTTATTAGCTTTGATGAGTGGGACCGGCAAAGAAGCCCTAGCTTCTAAACCGGTCCCGGTTAATAGTGGGTCCTCCCCCCTCCAGCTGTCCTTTTATGTATTGAAATGGTATGACTACCCTGGCTTAAGAGAAAAATGTACCAGTCCGATGATGGCCGTGATAGGCTGAAACCGGTAATGGTCAGAAAACAATAAATTTTGTGCTTTGATCGGTATTTTATTAAAACATTGATCCTTTTGTCAAATTGTAATATATGTGTAAGTGGAACCGCATTATAATGCAGCCGTCGGGGTCCGAAATGCATCATTCTGAAAAAATTGGAGTCACGCTAAACCGAGATTTAAGAAAATCAGCATTCACCGTATTCTAAAACAATTATTTTCATCTTTTCTAACCTGTTTTTTTTTTACAGGTTTGATTTCTGACAAGTAAATTACTTTAGATTTAAATAATTTCGCGCATAAATTAATCATTAAGCAACAGGAAAGAAGACAGATTAATTTTTAGTAAAGCGTTTTATTAAACAAAAGCATTCAGCGTATTAGTAATCATAATTTATAATTTATTTTTTGCGTCATTTACATGTATCGACGGGTGCTCGCATATCTCACAAATATGCTGATATTTACGGTTAACATTATTATTCAATCATTTTTAAAGAATGGATGACGCAATGATTCATTGTGTTGTGTCTGAATTTGGGTTAAACCGGGGTGCGTTATAATGTGGCTCCACTGTACTCGGATTTCATGTTGGAATCAATATTTCTAGCATAATGATATACATAAAATTGACACTTAACAGATAATGTTATTTTTTTAATATTCAAATAGAAACGTTACACGGACGTAAAGATCAATGTCCTCAGCATATTTTTGAGCGTTTAGACGACAATCACATCATTTACAAAATAGAATTTCAGAATAGGCTGGATTTCCACTCTATTAATTATTTCTGACCAGACAATTAAATATTTGATCAATCACATGATGTGAATGCACTGTTCGGTCTCTAGAAGAAATTTGATAACATGTATGTATCATTTTAGATATACAAACCTGAAAACTATTGCTGTTCAGGTGATGAATTTAAAAAAGAGAGTATTTAAATACTTTTTGAAAAAAAATTATTTTCACTCATAGGAATTCGTGGTTGTCAAATATTAATACAATTTTTTCCTAGGTTATTCTGCCATGGATCGGAGATAGGCTAAAAGTATTCGGGATATTTTTTCCCTGAGGTAGCGTATCTAATGCATTTATAGTGTCACATGTGAACTATGACCTGTCAATATTTCAGCTGGACAGATTATAATCTATTCTGAATGCGGCAGCTCATATAATATATGGAAAATCAAAATTCTGACATAATATCCCGTTTGCATGAACAACATTGGCTCCATTTTCCTGAAAGAGTAGAATTTAAATTGTGCAGGTTGATGTACGAGGCATGTTTTTTAAATGAGCACCGTTGCTAGATATTCCCAGTATAGCGATGCGGTTGTGATGTTGCGCATACGCAATGGTTTCCTTCATCTGTTGACTAACCACATGCAACGTTAGAGACATTTACATAGTGTGGCCATCATATAGTGAGTGGTTTAAATGTTTGAGATAATAGATCAGCCCACCGACTGTGACATACGGTCCATGATTTGTTTCTTGAATGCACGAAACATGAAACCAGCTGACATTCATCGCCAAGTGTGTCCTGTTTTGTCCTGATTTGGCACCAAGTGATTTTCATATTTTTCTTCATCCGAAGCGGTTCCTCGGTGGCAAGGATTTTAATGACGATGATGAACTAAACGGAGTACAGACATGGTGTACAAAAATTGGTGCCACATTATAACAAGTGCATTAATAATGGTGGCGTCTATGTTGAGAAATAGTTTAAGGTGTGTAGTGTCCGACGAAAGTAAAGAGTTGTAAAAATGATGTTGCTTCTTTAAAAAAAAATAATCCGGTACTTACTTAACAAACGCACCTCGTATAAAGCGACATACAATAAGGCACCTCTATATCTTTAAGAGCACTGCGTTCCAGACAAATTGAATAGTAGGCAATAAATTATTAGGTCACCCTCAATTTCAGCTGCAGGAAGGGTTATAGAGTTTATCAGTTATAGAAGACTAAGTTCAGCGAACAGGCATTTGCAGCGGCAGGCCCAAAAGCGTGAAACTCTTTACTCTATGTAATAAGGAACGGTGCATCGGAAACTTGATTTAAAAATGAAATATTATTGTAGGATTAAAAATTTTTGTTGAAAAGCGCTCTCGAGGTGAAATTTTTACGAAAATGATGCTTCTCTAATGTAATTATTATAATTAATTTTGTCATGCACCCACATCATATACACGCGTTGGAGTTTGTACATACTTTACGAATTAACAAAAATCAACATCCTAAAGAAAGTACTAGAAATTTATAAGCATGCAGACATCACATGATAGCCTGAAGCTTAAACAGGCATCGTATCCGGCACTGACGCCAGTGCCGTTGACAGATTTACAGTGATGTTTACGTGCCGTCTATAAGGGTAAGGTCGCGTGGTGACAACACTGCTGAGGACCTAAAGGCGCAGCAAAATTTTAAAATTTGACAAAATAAAAAAGAAAACATTAGAATTGTTTGAAATGGTTTGCAAAGTTTTGAAAATTAAGATATTTAAAAGATTATGTGGGCTGTAGTCCAGGCCGTTCCTTTGGAGAAGTTATTTATATTAACAGTATTTGAGTATGTCCAAGAACACACAATTACTGGATTTTTATCTTCAAGGCATCGTTATTAAACAAATATCTCATAGAGACGAAGCTATTTATATTACATTATATGAGAAAATATGGAAGTATGGGTAATTACAAGGCTTATGACCTGTCTTTGGCTGGCTTAAGTGATCACTTTACACAATGTAACGTTCACCATTCCACCCACAATCAACCTTGATATCTATCAAATTTTTGGAAGTTGTATATATGTTATGTATATATGTTAACATAGTAGAGTATTTAATTACAACTTCTCTGTCGCCGGTCTGAAATTTGATATTAATTTCCTTAAAACAGCAGTTATTCATACATTGGTGGCTTAATCCTATTAAAAGTTTTGATGTATCAGGAGAGAGCATGGCTGTGAGAGACTTTGCTTCCCTGGACCCCATATAAGACTACACTCTTATAACTTAAGGACGCCTTCTTATATTTGCATGGGGGTACTCAATAGGCTTGGCACGACCTTGTTTATGTGTAAGCATATCTTTAACACGATATTGCCAGATAATAAGTTATTATTATTATTTTTTATCACGTCAGCCATGATGCGGTTTGAAACATCGGCCATGATAAAAACCAACCCTTGGCAAAATAACCCAAAATAATTTATATTATCGTAAGTGTACATTAATAAGAAAATAAATAAAATACTCCAGATAAAAGATGGCCACAGAAATTTAAATATAAATCAATAATGATTCTTGTGAATATTACAAATATAATAATATCATCTGTCAGGCTAAATCGTAGAATCTACATGTTTTTAGAATACGGTTAAATTTATCACCAAATTAATTAAACATTGTATGTCAATAATTTAAAGCAATATTAAAACAAACAAAAAAATATTAAATTCAAAGAACCTCGATTATAAAAGTACAAGAATAATAAAGAAATTAATAAACCAACAAAAAGAAATGGTTAAAAAACAAATGTAGACATAGCACTCTTAAAACCAAAACCAAGAAATAAAAAAAAACTATTTATATAACTTTAAAATAAAAATCAAGAATTAAATCCATTTAAATATGTAAAAAGCTGCTGGAAGCTATGTTCACTGAATTTGTGCTATAGCGGCGAAACCTTCAGTTTTGTAAAAATAAAACCTTAAGGTAAATATTACAAAAAATGCAAGATAAGTTGACATAATAAATTCAACCTGAGAATTTTAATTAAGAAAAAAATATTAATTATAAATTAATTTTTATTTAGACCGTTCTTGTGACTGTGATTGTGTTCAATTGTAACAATGATTGGTAACTGATTATTCTGTAATTCTTCGAGCAATGACCGGTACACTAGAAAGTATATCTCCAACAGTTAAATATTTGTTACTAATCATCATTAAATTTTAGTTACCAATCATTGTTAAATCTAAGTTACCAATCATCGTTAAATCTTAGTTATCAATCACCTTCACATTCACATCAGATAACGCTTTACCATCACTACTGTTAACTGATATAATTATAATTATCGACGTATAATTCCATGTACATATTGTCAAGGAGATATTAAAAAATCTAAACCAAAGAAAGGATTAAATTAAAATTTAACAAAAATAAATTATCAATTAATTCTGGCTTCTCCTATCGGATTACTCAAAGGTGTTTGAGATTCCGTAAATATAAAGAAGTTGGCTTTCAAATAATGGAACGATAAATGTATCAATTTGGAAGTGCAACATATATGTTCGAAAATTTATTATCAACACTCATTGTGTTGGTGTAGCATGGTTAATGTATTTCTCCGGATAGGAAGAGATCCAAGTTCGAATCCTGGTAGCAACAACAATATTTTTTCAATAAATTGATTTTATATGTGTATCTTTCTAATTAATACATTTAATTTGGATTAAATCAATACTAATAATTGTAAAATTACTATCTTACTGATATAAATAATTGTGTTAAAATATTCAGTCAGGCATATCTACTTAGTCTTGCAAATTCTATGTAACTACTGCATTATAATATTATACGTGAGTGCAAAGATAATATAAAAAATACGCAAATATGACTTACTTGAGAAAGTTTTCATTTTCTTCATTCATTTTGTCAGCATCCTTGGCTTTGTATTTTATAAGTCTCTCAACGAGTTGTCTATTTTCATCCTGAAAATGTTACAATTCGATATGAATACAATTAATGGTGAACCTCTAGCTGGAGTCTCATTTTTCCTCTATGTGTGGAGAGTGAGAAAAGATCTTTTGTGGAATTTTAAAGGCCGACACTATTATTTGTAAAAACAGTACCATACCCATATAAAGTTATTCGTAGGGCCTGCATTGACCACACTGCTAATGAAGATGCATAAATAAGTCAATAGAACTAACAGTAACTATCAAGGAACGCTGCACACTTTGGAAACATTCTCCACAATGAAAATATGATATTTTACAAGTCATTATGCAGGGGAAGCAGAGGTAGTAGTGTAGTTAGAAAGAGATTATCTTGGCTGTGTAACATCATTAAGTGGTTTAATATTCAAAATGTTGGTAATCATATACGAGATAAATCGACATATTGCAACACGGTCGCCAAGTCTTGTTAAAAATTGTGCACGCGCTATATTTGCGAGAATGTTGCTAGTAATGTCCAAATTTTTTTAGATCTTACTATAATACATATCATGGGGAAATAAACGATACTTTACTATATTTGTTTGTGAGTAAGTACAATGTTAAATATTTTATTATTTTGGCGCCTTTGAGATATGCAGAATGCCACGAACCGATTGACAATGGACAAAAACTATTTTTTATTATATATTCTATATGTATTTTTATGTATTCTATGTTCTATTGAGCACAATATATAAAAACTATTAGTAAAATATATAAATATAAAATTACTGGCAATAAAACAAATGAAAATTATTTATAATAATAAATAATTCATTAACTTTGTATTTAAGCACTGTGAGTGAATTATTTTCACTAACCGGTTTCAAAAAAACACATTTTTTTCACAGAGTGATTTATATTGGTGATGAAATTATTAATAACAATACTTAGGTCCAGTTTTGCGATCAGTGGAAAATTTTTACTATAGTAAAAAAAAGTTGTAAAAAATATTGAAATTTTTTTTTTTTTTTTTAATATAGATGTGTAAACGGAATACACATCACATCAATATTCTTACTATTTCTATTACTATAAAAACTGGGACTCAACGTAGGAGGGGTTGTCACTTTTTTGATTAAAATGTGTGCCTGCGATAGAAACCTGATTAGTTGGGTCATAAATTAATAGTATCAAAATAGTATATCTGTTTTTAAGTAAAGTAAAACTGTAAGACATTAAAAATATGATGAATTAAAGAAAGACACTTCAATATATGTGTTAGAAATATAAAACTGACACGTAGAGCAATGTTAATAAATGTAGGTGTGAAGCCAATTATAAAGCGTGGTCGCAAAGTGTGCGGCATATTTTCCTTAACTTCTCATACCAATTTAAAATACAAAATTATAAATGAAAACATATTTTTAACACCTTTTTAGAAGGATATCACACATCACAATATCACTTTACAAATAATATAAATTTAAATAATATTGCTCGTACATACAGACAACTGCTACTAACGTGATTTATGAGCGTGATTTAACTACATTAATGAATCGTTATAAATTTTGGCTTTGGGTTATGTGAAATTTTGATTCTTAGCCAGTTGTATTTATTTTGTATTATTTTCAACTAACATCCATATTAATATATAATATAATAAGACTTTTAAAAGTGGGAAAAAAGAACACTTCGATACTATCTGATGAAGATTTTAAGTATTTAATTCTACAATATTATCTATACAACTAAACGATATACTAATTATTATGCTTATCAAAGGTGAAGAAGTTATAAATTTGTATGATGAATTACAACAGCATAGCAATACCGTAACGATTAGTATGAAATTTGCTAAAGTGCAATTTATAATTTGAACCTTTCATTAGTGCGTGATATTGATACAGATGGTACGATTTTTAGTAGCTGAACGAGTGAATGAAATAATGCACACAAGGAAAATAAGAAGAATGAAATGATCCAGGGGAGGCCATAGTGTCAAAGATAAAGAAAGCTTCCAGCATAATTATGGATGGGGATCCACACATTAAATGTAGCATTAAGGTGTGACTTGTGTTTCCCATGAGATATATCTAAAGTCTGCTGCAGCAATATTCTACTGATAAATAATAAAATCATTAAAAAAATTAAACATTTACATATGCATAACTGTTAACACCCAAAATACATGGTTTCTATAAAATAACAGCTTCAATAGTGGTGAAATATACGTGTTGATTTTCGCATGAAGTGTATTTGGTACATAATGAGTTTTACATTTACTGCGATATATTGGTGTATGTAGTAATAATGCAGAAATAAAATGTGAATTCAAATTTAAGATCACTATTGTTCAAAATGTCATTCCATCTGATTTGAATAAAATTTTATTTAGATCAGTTCCAATAATATATTATAAACAAATGCGTTGTCATAGAGATTAAAGGCTTTGGATATTTCTCGAGAAATTATAATATGATAAGGTTGTTACATTTGAAATAAATAAAAAAATGGAAATACTATCGAAATTTCCGTTAAAGAAATTCCTCATATAGTAAGTGGTATCATTTCTGTATACATTGACAGTAATAATTGGGATATGTCATACTATATACATTGACAGTAATAATTGGGATATGTCATACTATATAGTAATTATATTACATACATATTTTTTGTTAAAAAAAAAGGATTTTGTGGTATCCACTCAGATGCTCAATGAATTAAGATAACTGAAAGAATCACATGAAATAAACAAATTAGATAAATTTCTAATATATTATTTTATTTTGGATGTTGGCCAATCAAAAAGCTAATCATGTTGAAATACATTTTCA
Source organism: Eubasilissa splendida (assembly GCA_031772225.1). NCBI lineage: Eukaryota > Metazoa > Arthropoda > Insecta > Trichoptera > Phryganeidae > Eubasilissa > Eubasilissa splendida. Next base: position 24,975,557 of record CM062857.1, on the reverse strand, counting down.
ACACGAGTAATCAGCATACACAAATTTGAATAAATAGGTCATGTATCGCATGACAAACTTAATGCAAAAAAATAAAAAATTCATAATCAATTGAATATTAATGAACCCACTTTTGGAATTCTGCCAACACGATCACAGTCACTGATTTCAAACATAACTGCACAAATTAACTCAAAATCTTCAAACGCGAGTTCTCCGGTAGTCTGCGGAACCAGAGCGGACACTCTCGGCGATGCGAATGTGCGAAAACTAGAAATTTATCATCCAAGTAGCGAGTGAATGCAACAAGACCGGTAGTACGACAAAAGTTTGGAAATGAAAATGATTTGCCAAGAGTCCATCTGGAGAAGTGTGGGAGGAGTAAATATCAGACGCATTACAGAACGGATGCTGAATATCAAAACTATTCTGGTGTTTCTCGTGGCGGTGTTAGTGTCCTCAACTCCATTCAAAAATAACCCATGTATTTTATTCCACCATAAATACATTCATAACTGCGGGTTTACCAAATGAAGAATGAATTTAATTTTTAAAAAACACCAAAGTCCCAAAATTACATTTTAAAATAATCAATATTAATTTAATTACAACGTATTTTTGTCAGATAAAAATGAATTTTTATTATTCATATATGTACATATTGGGAGAAATATTTATAAAATAAATATTATATTATACTCAATTCATTGTACGATTAAAAATGAAAATATTTCCAACATTAACCTAAATGAAGTAATGACTAAGACCAAACTATACATCGACCCCTCCTATGTGAAGTGTTATAACTAACAAATACAATTCAGATGTTCAAGTATTTTGCATAATTGTATTTGATATCGGCGGCGTGCAGTCAGTACTTTGAAATAACTTGTACTTGCGAAATAATAATTAGAAATAAAATATTTATTAACATGTCTCACAGAGACGAAGCTATTATTTTTTTATGAGAAAGTATGGAAGTATTGGGCATTACAGGGCTTACGACATGTCATCGGCTGGCTTAAGTGATCACTTTACACAATGTAACGTTCACCTATTTAACCATGCTACCACATGTATAAATTTTTTTTGGAAGTTGTATATATTAAGTCAAGATGCCCAAGACTTCCATACTTTCTCATATAAAAATAATAGCTTCGTCTCTGTGAGACATCTTAATCATGATGACAATCCCCCAGGGGATAAAACCCAGTAATTAGTTCCTACAAAGATTTGGACATACTCAAAATATTGTAAAATATTTATCTTGTAAATATTATCATTTTATTCATATATCGTAATATTATGGCAGATATCAAAATGTCATATATTGTCATGTACAGTTCATTTCAATATACTGACTGTATGCACCTGTTTTACATATATTTTAAGCAATACAGTAAAACCGCGATATAACGAAATCCAAGGGCCCAAAAAATAAAAATTCGTAATAACGAATTCCCACATATAACGAAATAAATTTAAAAAATCCTACTATATATTACGCGCCGTCGCAAAAAAATGTTGCGCGGCTTCAAAAAAGATCGCAAATTCTGCAAACAAAGGAGGAAGAAGGCCGTAGGGAACTGAATACCTACATATTTTTAGTAGTTTTGTTATTATAACAGATAATCAAAGAAATTAAATTAAGAAAAGAACCTATTCAACACCAATTGGAAGATATTTTTGTAAATTCCAGAATATTGCAAACACAAAACAATATTTTAATTGTGTTTAAATGTAAAGCCGCTTCAAACATAGTTTTGGGCATGAAACATAAAGAATAATTCAAAAATAAAAATTTGACAGTTGAATCGCGGCATTTTTATAAAATGAGTCGTATATAAATTACGAAGGTACTTACCGGTAACGGCGGCAACCACTTCAAAATATGATACTATGAACCCATGAAGAAGTTTGAATTGTTTTACTACCTTGTCGGCAGACCGCCGCGCACCGCCGAAAAGGCCGTGCGCGGCGTTTCCGTTCGCATACGGCAGATGCAGCGGCGCGGCTTTGTAAGTGCGAAATAATATTTTCATCTTTTAACATTTTTTTATTTCGTTATAAATTTACGTAAATGTATTGGCATTTTTTCGTACGGGACAAAAATGATTTTGTTATAAATATTAACGGGATTTCGTTATATAAATGCATTTTTGTATGAAAAATTGGTTTTAGGGACTAAATTTCGATTTTTTTTTCGATATACGTCATTTTTCGCTATATCGGGGTTCGTTATATCGCGGTTTTACTGTATTATGATTTTAAAAAAAAGTATATTTTGTATTCTACTATTGAGCACAATATGTACATATAAAAAAACACTACCACTTAGAAATGTATTAAATAATAGAACAACTAATATATGTCGAATTAAATATATGTCTGTCTGTTTATTCTCTGTACAATACTAAACCTTTTGAACAATCTAAACATAATTTTGCAAAGTTACACTTGAGGACCCTACGGGACAGGGGCACCTTCCCCCCTAAGAGAATACAAATTAATGTAACAGAAAATTAAAACTGGCGAACCGGAACTGCAACCGGAAAGTGCGCGCTTAGATTCAGTGTTTAGTTTTGACGCAAGCGGGCGGACACACTGTACCATATTATAAATTTAAATTATGCATGCATAGCGGTCAATTTATTACTAATAATTAACTTTTTTAATTGTTCATACTCATACACATCTCAAATTTGTATTTTTGTATTAGGTAGCTGTGTGCGCTAGTTTTATGTATATTTTTTCGACTTTTTAATACTCTTTGGTGAATTTTTACTGAGTGTTTTGGCCAAGATTATCTGTTTTTTTTTATTTATAAATAAATAAAATGCAATGTCAATTATTATTAATTAATATTAGATACTATGTATCGAGATTCTGCGAAGTCATTTAAATTTGCAAATACAGTTCCTTGCACAATGCTATAATTTACGGTGGAATATTTCTGTGCCGTTGTGACAAGCACATATATAAATATGCATTATTATTCCACAGGAATCACTCGACTGAAGAAATGAACACACTTGGCCCCCTGCCAGGACAAGCTCCAAGCCCTGCATGACGTCTGGCATTCATTTTATATACGCAACTGTCCAATATATATGTCTAACAAGTTAAGCATTGCAATTTGTTAGTTTTTTTTTTTCACATGTGCGGTATTTAAAGTGGAATTTAGTCATTAATCTGAAAATAATTTGCGTGGTACATAATATTGTTAGCGTTTAATTTGCAATTTTATCAAAAAGTAAATTGTATGATTTTCAATTTCAAAATTGTTACATGATAATGTTTACTTAGGAAAAAGAGGAAGAGCAGATACGGAAGCAAGTTACAAGAGCTGACGATTCTGACAAAAAAGTGGGTTGAATGAAGATTGTTACACCGACAATCACAATAAAAACTTAGGCACCTCGTTTGGGCGTGAGGTAGGTTAGTGTATTAAGAAAAAGAAGAAATTTAGTTAATGAGCGGCACATGACTTCACACAAATAGTATTGTTTTTATTTAAAAAATATTATTTAATAAACACAAATGTAATTCTCGCCATTTGCATGTCGCATTTTTTATAAAAGACTGCGAGCGTAAGTTAAACAAATAAAATAATTATATAATTGTCATTAAACAAATAATAGATATACAAAGTTATTTTTTATTAATGGAAAAATATGGAAGTATGGGTAATTAATTACAGGGCTCACAACCTGTCTTCGTCTGGCTTAAGTGATCAATTCACACAATGTAACGTTCACCATTCCATCCAATCAACTTCCATATCTATCAAATTTTTAAAAGTTAATATGTGGAAACACTTGAATACCACTACACCTTTCGCCATCTATGGGCTAAATTTGATATTAATTTCCTGAAACAACATATTTGTCACAATGAGAATCTATATATATTTTTTTAAATTATTTAAAGCAATATTCTTTATTTGTTAAATGTTTTTAACACATTATACTTGAATACGCCTGAAAAATCAATATTTTTCAATTTTTATATATTTTCTTATTTCGACCAAAACACACAATTACTGGATTTTCACACATAACAGTGCCTTTGTAGGTGAAAATCTAGTAATTGTGTGTTCTTGGAAATATTCAAATAATGCATATAATTGTCACTTGACTGCATATGAAAAAAGTAATGCTCTTTGGATGTTCCATTTTTTTAGTGAATCAACTGAGCTTTGCGTATCCAACCTCAGTGGGTACCTACTTCCCATGTATTCAATACTTGAAGGTAGGTAAGTTCCAACTATTCTGTATAAATTTTAAAATGTGATTTTTTCCTGTCATTATTACCGGGCTTGCGAAAATTACAATAATTAAAAATGACCTTTTGTTAATTACAATTCTTTAAGTAGGAGGTTTATTTGACTTGTAATATTTAAAATAATTGTATTGAATATTTGAACAATATCAATTTATAAATTATCATCTTTAGCATGTCTGACAATTATAATGCGGAAAGATCATTAATAGTAAGAATATACTTTTCTGATAACAACAGTAAACTGTAGAAAATAAATATATTTATCTAAAGCGTAAACAATTATCCTAGGATGGGCTACACGTTAGTTAAGTAATAAACGTACGCGAATAATGGATTTTATATAAAATTATGACAGCATTGTACAAGTTGCATTATTAAGTATTAACCTGTGCCTTCCGCAGCTTCTCCTCGAGTGCGGCACACGTGATCTGCAAAGCTTGGTGTTCATCTCGCAGATGCTGCTCTAAAATCTTCAACTCTTTAAGACTGGTCTGAAGTCGGGACACGTCCAGCTCGAGAGAAGAAATGGTGACCTTGGACTGCGATAAGCTGAAATGTTGAGATTGATTGTGATTGTTAAATAATTGTTTCAGTTTGTTTGCATGAATTATCTGATCTGATTGGGAAGAGGAATAATTAATTGATTACCTAACTGTGCTGTCAATACAAAATAATAAACTGTCAAATAAAAAAAGTGCTTTTACGTAAGTAGGTATCATAAATTAAGAATATGAAATGTTGATATTGAAAAATATCAACAGCCGAGGCAAGACTAGTGGTGCACAATGGAATCCTGGTACCGACACTGATGTATGGAAGTGAGGCCTGGAGCTGGCAGAAAAGGAACAAAAGTAGACTGAATGCAGTGGAAATGAGATCACTTAGGCGTATTTCTGGCAAATCTATTTATGACAGAGTAAAGAAAGAAGAAATAAGGAAAGAATGTAAAGCTGATGTTAGTAAAGTGAGTAAGATTAAGAATGAATCACTTAGGTGGTTTGCCCATATGAAACGAATGAATAAGGAGAGAATGGTAAGAAAAATATATGATGCAAGTGTTGATGGCACCAGAAATAGAGGATGGTTCTGTTAGAAGCCTCAACAATTGGCGAGCTTGTATGAGAAGATGTATAAATGTGGATGAAGTGAGAATTGTGAGTCAAGACAGAAGAGTGTGGCGCTTTATCCTCTCTGCCTACCCCTAATATACGAGGGCCAAGTAAAAAATAAGGTTCCTTACGCTGTACACTCGCCACGCGAGATGCTAGGCGAAATCCGGCAACACCGCCTTGATTGTTGGTCCCTTAACTACATCCCCACTACCGGAGCAAACGCTGGCGACGCTCAGTAAAAGGCCAGACAGCATCCGCGATGGAACCCGCATCGCCGTTACCAAGCCAGTGTGAATCCGTCGGTGATTCGATTTCAAACGCGAAGAAGCTTAAACCTGTTGAAATTCATCGACAGTTGGAAAGAAGTTTTTATGGGCACAGCTTGCATCAGCGTCCAACACTTCCGCAAATGGTGCAGGAGTTCACCGAAGGAACGCACAGACGTCCACGACGAGCAAAAGAGTGGGAGGCCATCGTTGTCGGACGAAGTCGTGCGAAGAATGACCGCATTCTCCTCGAAGATCGAGAGTAACGCTCGGAGCATGCTGTCCAGGTTCCTGAGTTTTGAGAAAAAACCATCGACAAATTTGACCGATAATACTGACCAAGGGAGTTAGGCGGCACCACGACAACGCTCGCCCGCTTGTCTCTCGCCAGACCACCGCCCTACGACAACTTAGGCTGGAATTTGCTTGACCATGCCCCATACAGCCTGATCTGCACCCAGCCGACTTCCACTTGTTTCCGAAATTGAAGCAACACTTGGGTGGACAATGCTTCAATACAGAATGAGAGGTGAAAGAAGCGGTCACCAAGTTCCACCGCGGCCTAGGGCGGAATCTTCGAAGCGGGTTTTTCCAGAAGTGGATAACTCTCAGGAAAAATGCATAGAAAAATCAGGAGACTATGTAGAAAAATAGAATAAAGTACAATCTTATCAGATGTTTACTATTTATTGCAATAAAAAATACCTATACCCTGAAAAACATGTAGGACCCTTATTTTTTTTACATTGCCCTCGTAGATAGAAAAGATATACACACATTTTTCAAAATTTATTTTTATACATACTATTAAAAGTTCAAAATCATCATTCATAGATATCTTTAAGTCACAACAAATGATTTTGCCGTAAATATAATTGTGATTCTTGTCTGAAAATATTGTTGACTTAAATACATATTTATATTATGTTTAATTTGTTTGCGATGTGCAATATGTCTTTTGATTTTTATTTACTTATTTGAGCTAGGAAGCTGTGAATTAAATACCATTTGATGCAAGGGAGAGTTAAATATAAATATCGAATACGTAAAATTGAATAATATTTAGGTACTAAGTTTATTATTATAGGTATTAAGTTTATTCAGGTTTCAATCCTTCTGTTCCCTGTCCACTTCAATAGCCAGTACCGTGTGAGTAATGACAGCCGCAGTTATCAATCTTTGATATCATCCAATATAAATCTCACTTACATCAGTAAGTTATCTAATATGTAACAATTTATCTCTTCACTGTTTAACATATTATTATTTGCGAGCAAAGCAATATCAATAAATTATTTAGTGAATTTATAAAAATGCACATATGTATTTTAATTCTATAGCGGACCTTACACGCTCATTCAGAATGACATTCGGACTGACGGTGTATGATGATGATTGAAGGAATGATGAATATCTAGATATTTTGAAATTCAAACTACAATAATGTTGGGTGGAGGGGAGACTGTCAATCGGAATGATCGAGTAGTGGGATGCATCAGTCCATAGTCTGTCTTGCGTCAACTTGCAATGATGGAGAACAGTGCAAACGTTGACGTTAACGATCTTACCAACTATGAAGATGATAATGTGTTGTAACGATTTATTGAACTGTATGAAACTTTGCCCTGCTGTGTCTTTTGCTAGTTGTAGCGATCTCTAATCTATCTTTATTGATTTAACTAAATCAATGTAAACTTAACTAAATAAACATAAATTGTTTAAATTAATAAATAAATAAAAGCATTATTTTCATTTGAGCTAACATTCATGTAATCTTGGAGAACGAAGACAATTGCCCGACATGTTTTCATTAAAACTTACGAAAAAGTTGATGGAGATATTACAACTAAAAACATGAGATGTTCGTAAGAACGTTCAGTTTTAAGAAACCAGTGTACAGGGTATTCGTTAAGGATTTCCTCATTACTATATTTTGAGTAATTTTCAAAAAACGTTTTGTTCATACGGTAGTAGTTTCTATGTGTGAAATGTCACGCAGCAAGTTCAAATGTGTGTATTTTTCACATTTTTAAGCCATTCTTTCTCCCAGATTTTACGGTTCACTTTTCTTGAAGTGAATGGAGCTAACATAATTGCCAAACACTCTTTTTCCTTTTTACTAATGTGGTGACCGTACATGGCCATGTAAGGGCTCACCTATCAACCATTAGGGCCCGAACCAAAGAGATCAATAAGCAGACGCAAATAAACATTAGCACCAGAAACGGATGCTACTCAAGCAACTAACATCATTTCTCCGCAGGCCGTCCTATCACCAGCATCTCCAGCAAGCCACCCCAGAGTTCAACCGCGCAATTGTAAGTGCTCTTTCATTTGTGTACCCTACTCTAGTTACAACAGACACCCTACATTGCGACACACAATCAACACGCGTGAGACATGAAGAGGTTAGGAGCTTCTGTCTCACAGCATCATCATAACCTTCTGACACAAATTCGAGTCAATCATAATTTGAATAACTTCAACACACACACAACTTGATATTTATAATTTTGGCTAACCAGCTACATAGCACGTCAGTCTGGGGTAAACTGATCTAAAAATATATCATTTCGAATAACATTCAGAACGATAGTGTAAGGTTCTTCATCATTCTGATTGACTTGCCCGTGAATGTCATTGTTTTTTACTTAAATTGCCTATTCTTGTTGTGCCTACAAAACTAATTAAGTGATTACTACAAATTGCTTGACATAAAGCTAAACGATTTTAATGAATGATTCCATACATATGTTTAGTTTGGGGAGGAGCAGCAAAAACAATATTAGAGTCGGCAAAAAGACCACAAAAAACAATTCTTAAGGTAATAGATGGTCGTCCCTTTAGATATCCATCAGATCTTATATTCAAAGAGTACAATGCCCTAGACATAAGACACAATACAATACAATACAAGACAAATGATGAACATCTACACGCCAGTTCCGAGAGCAACAATGATATTTTATCAACGATTATACATGTTCTTAGGTCCGAAACTGTACAACACTCAGTACCAACCGGAAATTGATCAACTCCAATAAGATTACACAAATATGGACCCAATATATGATCCAGTTGGGTAGAGAGCAATCACAAGCATGGCTATCAAACATTCTAACATAATCATTACACAGTGCCTACATTATAATTTTATTTCTGTCTAATCTTTATTAAATAACACCACAACAGCACGAAAAAAACAAGATACTTTAACACAGACTTCAGTCTAGCAAAGTAGCCAGGACAAGGCTGTACATATCAGAGGTGGAGTGTACTCCATCCCACACAATAAACTATGAGTATTTAATTGCAATATAATTGTATCTTATGTTTATCATGTTATATTATAATATATTCACCTCTGTTACAACAAAAATATGTATGTCAATAAAGTCTAAATAAATAAATATTTTGATGTTAAAATGTTTATGAAAATATAATGGGTTTCTCAAACACATCTCATATACCTTTCTATTTTATCTTGTGTTGTACTTTATCTTTAACACATAAATTTCTAATTAATGTTATTATATTTTAATTTCAAATAAATCACCCTGTACTATACAGTGAATCGAGTGTAACTGTTTTAGATAACACTACAAATTAGATATCCAAATACTTACAACTGATATCATTGATTTATCTCTAAGCACCACATATGGGATTTATATAACAATGACATAAAAAATTATTACTTCATCTATCATTATCATGAAAATTCAATACATACAATTGTTTGATATTAGATCAATCGCTTTCCCCAAAATTACCATTAATAAACTAACCAGCTGATATTATTTAGGAAATACATATTTTGTTTTGTCAGAAATCTTGCATTTGTCCTGTGTTTCGGTATTTCATTTTCAAAAAATATAAATCGCTTTTCTTAATTTCCATGTCGTATTTAAAGCAAAATATATCAATAATTTATGTGATGTGTGAACCCCTCACATCACATATCTCAACTGAGACAATTAGAAATTGAAATACACAAAAAACTTCAAACTCAGGATAATATTTACAGACCAACTGATGGAGACATTGACACATTGGTAAAAATAGAGATGGCTTTATTTGAAAATGGCAGTTCAAGAGGAAAATATCTAAAAATTGCATATGATAGCTTAAGGTCTATTCCACCGACCAGAGTGGAGTCTGGGTGGGTGTTTTCATCATAAGGTTACTTGTGTAACCATTTGCGGTTAAAATTAAGTGGTCAAACACTGACACGTTGTTAAGAAAAACACAAATTATTTAAATATTTAATTAATAAAACTATTTAAATACAAAAATTAAGAATATTATTTTTGTTTGTTTGATTAAAGTCTGAAGTTAGACATTTGTGATATTGTTAAAAGCTTATTAAAAATTAAAATGTGATTTTTTCTAAATGTTTTTATTTCATTCATAAATCGTCACTTCTAATCTTGAAGAAAGCTTCTGTAAATATCGAAAATATCGGGATTCCAGTATTCGTAAAACTTCAATATCGAAAATATTGGGATTCCGGTATTTGTAAAACTTCAATATCGAAAATATCGGGATTTCGGTATTCGTAAAACTTTAATATCAAAAATATCGTGATTTCGGTATTTGTAAAACTTCAATATCGAAAATATCAGGATTCCGGTATTAAGCAATCATCAGAATGTTTACTGTAAATCTGTAACAGTTTGTTGTTCATTTTGTAAATGATCTTGTGCACCATATAATTCCAGTTCTTTCCTTCTCGTTGTAGTTCTCTCTGTCGGTCTCTATCATGCGCTAGGTCTTTCACTTCACGGTAGCATCTGCATCCGTTACATTTCAACAACTAGCTCATAAATAGCATTTTCCTCAGTCATCCTCTTCTTCTTCTTATTTCTATCTCTTTGGTTAGGAATATGTTGTGTCAGGAGAAACGACCCAAACATTTTCCGCACCTGTTCGCTATCGTCATTAGGATAAATATATCTTCATCGATTTCTTTCAAAATCTCATATTTAACTAATTTTCAATATTCTCATCCAATACCACAAGGCTCTTTTAGTCTCTCTTTGTATCTCTTCGTTTGGTTCTAGATTTTACACAGATTTCTCAATAGAGATTATTCTCAATTGTTACATTTATATTGCTACTATACAATTGTCTGTTCGTTACGAATGAACGTTTTGCAAGGACTATTTTTTTTCTTATTTCATTTTCACACCTACCATTTTGATCTGCAATACCACCTTAGTATAATATGAAAAATCCTTTACCAATTTAAATTAACAAGATTCAACGAATAATATAATGAAATCATTTTAAACCTTGAAAGCCTTATTCTGTCATACATCTGACAGTATATGACAGCCTTATCAGGGATTTTTTTTAATAACCAAGTGAATACTTATCAGACTACAGCAAATATAGACCAATTTAACTCAGTGATAAAATACATGAAAATAGATAGCGATCGCAAAAAATATGTATGTACATATTTGTATGTGAATAATAATCACTTTGATTGTTATATTTCTACAAGGTGGTTTAAACATGTGTTCTTTTTATTTTCCCATTCACATGGAGTTGGCTCTACTTGTATGAAAGCGTCAGAATGCTCCGTCCCGCACTTATACTGGATGTCCTGCGTCTCCTTTTCGATGTTTGACCACCAGAGGCCTTCTTTACTGTCTAACATTCAGCAGTGATAAATACATTTTTTTAAATTTTATTAGAAGATATACTACATTTTAAAAATAATCAGTAAGATATATGTATTACTTTTAACATTTATTTATTCTCTATGAGAGTAAAACTCATGTACAGAGAAGGAGTATATACAAGAGTGTATAATTTACGTGTTTGTTAGTCTGTGTATATATTTTTTGACATCAAATACAAATTGATAGTAATCTATAATTTTTCTAATTGTGATGGGGAGATTGTTAAAAAATTTGATGCCTTGATAAATATAGTGATTTTGGGTTGCAGTTTTGGAATATCAATTTGGTCTCTAAATCTTGTAGATCGACTTCTAACATTTAATATAATTATAATTTTAAAAATTTGGATTATTGAAATTTTTTTGTACATGTTTATTATTTTTGATACTTTGAAATCTGTGAAGAGTTGGATACTTGGATAGTAATTTTTTTTTTTTAGAATTATTTTTATCATCATTTTTTGAGTGATTTCTATTTGTGATATTGAAGTTTTATATGTTAAGAAAATGTTTAAACATTATCCGAGAACTCACTCAATGTCTGTATCTACTTGCATTTGAATTCACATGTTAAAAGAACACCAGGTCTTATTTAGTATGCGTAACGTCATATTTATATCACGTCCGCTACGTAGTAAATAGCACGTGGATTATAAATCTGCCTATTATAAGACGCAATGGATATTTTTTAAGTAAGCTATAACTGGAGTTATCATTTATTAACCGAGTACATTCTGAATATTCTGATATATAACCTACACACATCTCTTTACTGTGTTTATTATAAGTAAAATAAAATTATAAAATTATACGAAGATTGACAAACGTTATGACAGTTCGAAAATATAGTATTTGTTCTATATGTAACACTTATATTTACAATGATTTTAATTTTGCACATTTGAATGAAAAAACAATTCATCGATTTAAAACATGTCAAGATATTTTTAAGAAAAAAACCTCAACAAACTTAGTCATGTTTATCAAAATCATAAATCTACGATATAATGAGTTTTAATGATTAAAGCTCTTCATTAGTTGTTCGTGGAGAGAAAACGTTTTTAATTCGTTCCATGACCAAAATCTCTCAAAAAGAAAATTAAAAAATTATATCAATACCCAGCACATTTTGCCACATATTTACCTAGATTGTCCTTGGGTGCTCTAACACTAAATACTAAAATAGTAAAAAAATTAATAAAAACAGAAACAAACTGACCTGTCATCTTTGGACTGTAGTGTTTTTTCGGCTTCCTGAAGTTTTGTGTTTAAATTGATTATTTGTTGAGCATTTTCTCCTCTCCTCCGATGAAGATTCGTCAGCTCTTCTTGTTGCGTGAGGAGTTTCTGTTCCAGCCATTGAATTTTTTCAGTGGTCGCCACGGTAACTGCGACTAAAAAAATATAAAGGAAATTATTATTATATTTAATAAACTTTTTGCCATCGCACTATATTAATATTTCCTATTTCCTTGGGCAACTTTAATACAAACAATGATATATAATAATAATAATAAAATCTTGCACATAGATGTAGACGCAAAAATAGAAGGAAATTAAAGAGGTGTAGGTAGAACCTTGTCATAGCTAACCTCAAAAATTACAAATTAATACATTCCCCGCGGGTGACTCAAATATGAGTCGCCGTGTTTCACCCGCCACTAATGCGTACATACGCGCTGAGGAGCGGTGAAAATCAAACTAAAATTATTTGGAAACTTTATCCTACCGACATCTGTCGATATTTGTTAAGGATTATTAGCCATTTTATAAACAAACACAAAATAATAGAAGTCTTCATATCATCCAGTATCGCTCAGTTATTCAAATTCTCAAAGTCAGTTTACGAGTGTAGAATGTAATGCGTTTCAAACTATAGAGTTAAATTTAATGTCAGTATTTAAAAACTTGTAAATAGTGTGCAATAGTCTCAGAAATCATCGTCCACGCAGGTCACTACTTCACTCTAGTACGTATGAATATCACCACAAATGGCGCTAGTGATGGTGTAGGCCACTGCTGTGTTCTCTCATGGATAATTTTGTTTATGTTATTTTGTAATTATGGTTCTGTTTTCTGTATTTTTTATGTTCGTAATGATACTTGACAACATTTGCTATTGATTTCTTAAAAACAAATCATAAATATATTGCATTATCGTACTGTAAAATCATAAATTATAATGCCACCAAAGAGTGTCGCGTATGAAAGATGTCATGCGTATTTATGAACGTGATCAATGAGATAATGGTAAAATTCCATTAAGACATTCATTGCTGACAAAAATTTGATTGCAAACGCAATATATATTTTGTCTTTACCACAAACATTTTAAACTAGATTTTACAATGTGAATGTTTGGCTGTATATAAAATAATTTTAATGTAAGGTAATAAGTACATACTAATTATGTTTCAAAGCACACATAATTAATATATACATTTATAATAACATCAAAAATGAGCTCTAATTATATAGAGAAAGTTTTTAAAAAAATGCAGTGAAAAATGTGTTATGTGTGACCTATTTATTGAGATTGCGGTGTTTGATCCTTCAAATAAAGTGACCATGTCTAATAGTAAATGAGAAATTACCTCCGCCTGATCCTGACCCAACTCCAGACATGCGCAATTTTTCATTCTGAATAGTTAATTGGAGATTTTCTCCTCGTAAGGCATTGGCATTGTCAAATAGTCGATTATCTGTGAACATATAAATATACAAATTATACCCGGGTGTTCACAAGGCAATTAAGAAAAATACATGTGTATATACGTGCACACAAAAGATACACAGAACAAAATATTCATGCCAAATTGCAAGTGATCAGTCATAATAAATTATGCGTAACAATGCAGATACCAAAATAGCACAATTCGTGGACTACAGGAAGATTAATAATATTCTAAACAGTTCAGAAAAATTATATAATCACATTCATAAAATATTGACATTTGTAGTTTAAATTGAATATTTACATGGTAAATAATGCTAATAATTTTGGAGAAAATGTTAAATAGTGCACTTTGGTGTTAATTGTTTTGGAGGAATTGTTAAATAGTATATTATGTAAATGATGTTAATACTATTTCTGGAACTGCTATACAAATTTAAGGTTAATTATTGATGCCTGGGTTAATAAATTTTAAAGACTTATTCATAGACGATTTTGATGTAACAAAACTTACAAAGTATAATAAACAGTAATAATATTTTTTCTACTTGCTATTGTATGTCTGAAAGTAAACTGCATTATTACTTAAAATTAATTATTAATTTATGTACACGCATAAAACATAAGATGAGTAAAACTTTTGACTATTACAAATATAATATTTAAACTAATTACTTATAGGGTTTAATGAGATATGTTTATAAGTGAAAAAATATTTTCTACATAGTCATTAAATTAAGAATGGCTTTCGCTAAATAATTATTGAAATACAAATACATATTTTTGCTACAAAGGGCGTGTAACAAAAACTACGTGCAATTTTCAAAATCAAAACAAAAATTAAGGTTATGTTTGACTTACGCAAAGCTATGAGATCTTGAAAACAACCTGTTTCCAATTTATTCCTCTCGTGTAGACTATTTAAAATTGTACTTCTCCAACCAGAATCATCAGCTGCCATAGTACTTTCGAATCAACTTTTACTTATAGAAATAAACATATATTATGACACCCAGATTTGACTGGCGTATAATGTTGATTGTTTACAAATGTCATATACAAAATATTTGCTGCACCGGCGACAGGTAATAAATCGAAAAATAATGTAGCACTTTCACCATATCTTTAATATTTGACATTAGCTTTCCACATATATTGAATCGACATATGTTATAATGACATTTCAGACCATTTGTTGACAAGAGCATGGAGATAGGGAGATGCACCGTGAAATTAGTATCAAAACAAATATTTCTGGAATCTGCAATTCGACCACCAGTGCCATCTTCTTCATGGTCGATAAATATGTCGGTAATGATATTTCCTTTGAAGTTTTCAAATAGTTTCAAAGTATTTTTAGATCCTTCGTGATAGCTTTTGCATGTACTCAGAAGATGTCACTAAACAAATATATTTTGAAAGCATGAAACATTTTTATGGAATCATTAATCGAAACCACAAATTTCTTTAAGTTTGCTTAACACTGATGGTGCCTGTATACGAATGAGACCATTAATGTCATGTTTTTCTTGGTCTATAAATAAGTCGGTAAGTTATGTTTCTGTTATAGTTTCTAGACGGTTTCTATTATCTTGGTTTCTTTGTAATAAGTTCCACATCTACTCAAAAGATGTCATTAAAAATATATTTTTAGCATGTAGGTACAGTAATGGAGTATTCATTTCCAATAGTTTAATGGCGCTTTAGCATTGTGATCTGCCAACAAAATACAGTGGCAGCGGCAAATTAAAACTAGGGACAACAGAGAAAGTGAAAAGAAAAGTAGGAAAGTTTAAAAAAAAATAAGGCCTGAAACATTCATCTAGCTCCAAAAATACTAGCAAATCTGATTATGCACAGCTGCAGTTGAATATTTATGAATTCGTGTAAGTTCGGTCTTTGTCGGATGGGCTTAGAAGCTCTAAAGTAACTTTTAGGGTTTTGAACACAAAATACTAAGGAAAAAATATGGAATGACACAGCAAAATGCAACTTACAGAATTAGAATGAATCATGTGCTGGAAAATTTCATTGAGCAATAAACAATCGTCAGATTCTGTAGGGGGCAAAGGCTGCGATAGGCTAGCCATGGAAAATGACAGATGACAGGACACCAATGATCGGTAAAGAATAGCAAGGGATAGGCAGTAAGTGAAGAACAATTGTAGAGGACTCCAAATCCCCCCCTGGGATGTAGTGCCGTGAAAGAAGAAGATTTTGAGGTCTCTTATCTTAAGGCAAGGGCATCCCAAAATGTCCGGTGAGACAGGCCACTGCGTCACAAATCTGCCTTATTACGAATTGCAGTTCGCCTTCTGTACAACCCTATACTGTTCATTAGGCGAGTCTCATTCGTGTACTGCACTATATGATTATTATTAGGAGAACACATTCTTATTGTGAAGTTGTAATTATTCAGAACAGACGATCTGTGATATTTTAAATATGAATTAAATATATTAATTAGAAAGATGTACATATAAAATCAATTTTATCAAAAAATATTGTTGTTGCGCCACCGGGATTCGAACATTTAAAATATCACAGACGTATGTTCTGTATAATTACAACTTCACAATAAGAATGTGTTCTCCTATTAATAAAGTTGTGTCAATGTGTCCAAAATTTAATAAAAATGTATTGATAATTCTGGCGTCTGCTATCAGATTACTCAAAGGTATTTGAGATTCCGTAAAAATAAGGAAAATAATGGAATGATTAAATGTATTAATATAAAAAAAAGGTAACATATAGGTTTGAAAATTTGTCGCTAAAAATATCGTCGCTGTAGCATAATTGGATAATGCACCTTCCCCGGTTTGGAAAGAGATCCAGGTTCGAATCCCGGTTGCGCAACAACAATATTTTTTGATAAAGTTGATTTTATATGTATATCTTTCTAATTAATATATTTAATTAATTATTAATTTATAATTTTTTGTATTCATTCTAAATAACGTATCATAGTGTATGTGCTAGCATGTACTTTTTTTAATAGTTTCCAGCTACTATTTTATCGAAGATTGCATCTCATATTCCATTATTATTTTCAATCGCGTGGAGGTGTAGGGCGTTGCCAAATGTTTTCAGTTGTGCGGTGTATGATTACTCGGTGTTGCCAAAACATTTAAATGCTATGTAAATTCTAATTTAAAACAAACTAGATGTTTGGGGAATATATTTATTTGTGTATAAATATTAATTATTGAACGAAAATAATGCACTGTGCCTTCCCCCCCCCCCTCCTTCCCTTCCAGTCAATTGGCGACCTTGAACCAATACGGTTACACGTGTACGGTACAGTTTACAGTATTAAACTAATCTCGAGACTTCGCGTCTATACTTTGTGTTGGAACCATGACGAAATAGTGAGTAAAAATATACAGTCCACATCTTTGGAGATGCCAGCAGAATACGGATTGTGGTGAGTGCCAAACTCCTTCTCGTCCTGAAATTCTTCCAGCATCTATTCTTAAGCAATTAATATTTTGAGATTTTTTCACACATTGACCGTGCGAATTAATTAGCTCAAAATCACGAATTGTGAGTAAATCATTTATATATTTTTCATTATCGTTAACAGTGATGGAACATGTGGACACGGATTAACAGTATGGAGTATGTTAGCGAGATGCACGAATGTCTCTACTCTGCAGGAACTGAACATCAAGAACAGACTCTCAACCATTTGCCTGACACAAATCCTTCAAATTTTTTTGGCATCTTGCGAGAAAGGAAGGCACATTTCGAAGATTTCGTTTTTATACTTTCTCACTTATTCAAATATAAATATTTTATATTAATTGTATTTGTTTTTTTCGATTTTTTTAAATGTAACCATTGATAAGAAAACGAGCATTTTATAATCCCCGGACTGACTCTGGTATTATAAAAATCTAAAAACGAAATCCCGAGATTGCAATTTTGGCCGGGAATTGCATTCACTAGTTGTGCTGTGCAAAATATAAAAGGGTTTCGTAACTACGCTTAATCGGGAAACGCCGGTCTAGCTTATAAATATGTAGCGACACATAATTCAAATCTACCGCCATCTCAGTCGGCATCGACGCTAGCGACAGCGCTGCCCGGCTGCTGCCACAAGTCTGGCTCAATTCACCGTCAGACAGTCTCTCCAGTTTCAGCGTTTCACAATGGCGGTCTTGCCGGCTCGCCTTTGCCGAGCAAGACTGCCAATTCATTTCATTTCATAATTTCCTACATCTTCGTTCACTGTATTCATTTCTATCTGTCTTCATTGTTTTTATCATTGGTCACAATAAACCTCAACACGCGCCCAGTCACATGTATTTCATTTAACCACCGTCCTAACCCCCAAAAATACATGTTAACATATTTTTTTGTACGTTGCATACGAGAGAAGTTTTTCCATGTTGAAATGCGCTAGAGGAGCAGTCTCTAGCGATAATATAAAATCTTTGATGTTAAAAGCAACCGAAAAAGACCCTCGTTTTGGATGAGATTATGAGAGGTTATGAAAGATTGTTTGTGTGGATGTTTATTGTAGTCATATCGGAAGGATTTTGGAGGTTATGTTTTAAATGATGTGGTGTGGATAATGTGAAAATAGTTGATGCTCTAATAATTCATAAACCACCCTACAATACAATACCACATGTGTCCACGTGTGGGGCCCACCAAATTTCGGTTAAAGAATAATCACACTGTGTGTGTGTGACCTGCCGCAGTCCAGCCACCGATGAGAAACCAGCACATCGGCCATGGTCGTTCGTGGAATGGATGCGATGTCCGGTCAGCTTGTGCCGAACGTACGTGAATGTGACCAGAGCAATAAAATATTATATATGGACACAATAAACATAATATAGATAATATAAACTACTTACAGTTGATAGACACAAGTACAAATTAAATATGTGTTGTTCCATACAGGAGAACAAGAACTATTTTTAGGATGGTTCACAGGTTCACTCTTGTGGCTCGGGCTGACGATGTCTGTGCAGCGGTGTGCAGGGCCCAATCCAAGATCCGAATCGTAGTCCAGTGTAGCAGCTAGTAGTCGAATCCGTTTCCAAAAAGTCTAGAGTAAAAGCAGAGCTAAAGCGAGGTACGACGGTTTATTTGTACCCAATAAAGGACTTCCGTCTTACGCCAGACCAATTAAGGCAGACTTAGCTATGCCTCGGCGGCTGGCGGTCAAAACTGGAAACTATCGCCCATTTTTGAGACGCAGCCCCCGGGCCGACAGATCTCAGTTTCATTATATATTTTTATAATTTGTACAAACATTATGATTCTTAGGCATATCGCGGGTATTTTGTCCTCTTATTAATACGCTTGCCCTTGATGTTTAATAAGTTTCAGTTTGAAGCAGTCGCCCAGGAGTTATTTATTTAACAATAAAAACAACAAGTGTACATAAATATGGACCAATACAAATTATATTCACTTGCGGTTGACAACCCCACATTAATCCTCACTTTTATTACTTATCCGCTTTTCTTCTGATCTGGCTCCAAAAAGGCTCATTTCAGGACCGCATCCCGGCATAGCTGCCGCGAGCGTGATCCTGTGCGACACACATACAGTAAAAACGTGAAGCGTCTGCTGGAGAACTGATTGGGAAGCCGGCTGAGTTAAATTAAAACAATCGCCTTATTCCTCATAACGAATTATTTGTGCAATAAAAAATAAAAATGTAGCAAGGTTAGGGACCGACGTGCTGAACGGCTGCCCGCGCATATTATTGTCAATATTTATATAATACATTTTATTAAGCGCAAGTACATAATGGAGCTCTCGCTTATAAAATTAGCAGTCACCGACATTCGCTAATATCCGACATGAAGAATATCTTGGTAAATTTCCGCGTCGACTCTTGACTTTCGGCAAAAATTGGTTTCCATTATTTATTTGTACAAACGACGCCACGATCGAGAAATTAATTGTGCGGAAGCGGAGATTGCTTTATTAAACGGAAGAATTGGCCATTTGGCGTGAAAGTGCTTCAAAATAATTGACATCTGGTGCTGACTTGATTATTTCATTCGTGTTCGTATTTTGCGATGCTGGGAATTCGCGGATGTATTAATTTGAGAAAACTTTTCCTCGCAGATGTCTCCTGATTAGTGGAGACCGAGCGGGGAAAGCCTGCGATGGATGATGCAGTGAAGAAATCGAAAGGCTACATGTGAATCTGGCGATTCCCTCAGAGACGCAGACAATGTTCCTTATGCGTGCGCAATTTTCCAACGTAGGGCACACACAAAATATAGGGCATGGTGGGGTATATTAAAAATATGGTTTAGTTGACGCGACCCGAATTCGATTCAGAAAGAAATAATGGCAGACGGATCTGGCCTGCGATGATCTAAATTCTGGGTTGGACGACAATTTTCACCTCCAGTTGACTCGCACTTTTGTAATTAAGAACGGAGATATCACTGCACTCCCGATGAACACCGCTTCTTTTCGTGGGCCTGGCGTTTCGCACGGCGTTACTCTCGACCGTTAAAATAAACATATGTGTTGACAGCTCGGCGTCGGAATGCAATCTGTTTCCACGTTGGCAAAATACCTAAGTAATTAGTTGGCCAGAGCGGGAAAGGTATATTACAGTTTAGTAGATAGACGGTATGCACTTGGAGTATTGCAATTTTAATCTTTGCACAGCTGCTAATTCCTCGTTATATTATGTCATTAACTATTCTATCAATTCTTATTTAGTATTGATTGTGTTTATGACCATTTCTCATTTTATAAAGTCCCAAACATTTTAATTTTCGGAGAATTGCTAACAGGCCGATCCAAAACATTTTTTATTTATTTGGATAAATACCCCTCCCCAATGTAGTCGAAAAAATATCTTCTAGTTATAAGATTTAGTTTATTAATGAAGATGACTCAATAAGTATCGAAAACGTTTTCATTTTAATTAAAGTATAGTGTGAATTAAACAACATTGTATTTAATTCAATTAATTAATTTTTCTAAAATTGAATTAATTAAATGTTTACAAATTTAACTTTCAGCGACGAGCTCGTTAAGATCGTATTAGCGGCCGCTTAACTGATTGCTTTGTATTCGCCAATCCTTAGATTTGAAACGATAATTTTAGTCATTTTAAATGAAAATTATTATCAGTTAGAAACAAGCCTTCGCGTCGGAAACATGTCTGCTAATAATGATAATAAAATGCCTTTAATTCTTGTCATCGTTATATCCGAGTCGATTGCAATTGTTTTTTTTTTTCAAATACACTCGGGTCTCTTTTTATGTGTACTATTTTTATGCGGTTTTGAAGTTATGCGGTTTATATTTCAAGAAGCATTTTTTTTTTTAAATAACTATTTTAACTTATTTTACTTAACATGTCTGGATGCGTTTCTCTCCTCCATTGTTTTCAGAAATTATCAGTGAGCAGAATGCAGAGGATAATGTCATGAATAACAATGATATCATCAGTATAACTCTTGATACCGTCGAAGAAAAGGAAAACGAAAATGAATCGGAAGAAAGTGAAACTCCAGTCACCCCACTGCACGTGTAATTCTAGAAGGTCTTAAACTTTGCAGAAAATTAGCAAACCATTTCATTGAAAAATATGATAATTCTGAACGAACATTCAAGTTTCAACGGGAGCTTCAGAAATGCATTTAATGCATTTCTGGATATCAGGAATTGTAGAAAAAATTAGCAAAGTCATCGCAAAGTTTAAAAATCTAATTTTATTTGTGAAGAATCTTCAGGACATAGATCTGATGCGCTGACTGTCTCTTCTAATGATGAAAGTGACTGAGAACCAGTTCGCAAATTATGCCGAACATGGTCATATAGCGATGATATGTTAAGATTATATTTTTCTGAAATTTATATATATTTTAACATATTTAATTAGTTTTATGCTATTTTAGAAAATTATGGAACGCATCCTTTGTTTTAATACGAGTGTCTAGTCTTTTTATATGCGTTTTCCTGTGGAACATATCTACCGTATAAAAAGAAACCTGAGTGTAGTTTTAATATTGACAATTTTTGCGGATAAAAATTATTTTCCTTGCATGGATGGAGCATCAATGGAACGTATCACAGAAAAGATCACTCGGCTAATGTGCACTGATAGATTAGTGATAGTGACAGAGACACCCTCATACGAGGGCATCCAGGGGTGTGGAATAGAACCGCAATAAGCCAGTAGGGATGTAATGATAGATGGAAACTGTGTACCTAACTGATAATACATGCAAATGCATTACTTTACACCAAAGTACACATGCTATCCATTGAAAAGGTGCATTGCATGCATCATATCACATCTGGTTCGAAAAAATCAACATTTGAATATACTGTACATTAATTTATTTATATAAATGAAATAAAAATAAAAATCTCCCTGACGGAGAACCTATCCTTGGTTTCCCTCGTGACAGAAAAGAATACTAACCATAATACTGCCTAGTCAATGAAACGTGCGAAATTAAATATTTAGCTGACAGAACATTACGATATATTAAAATCTGAAACATGCGCTATAAATTGTGGTAGATATTTATTTTATTTCAATTTACTTGGCAGACATTCAAGTTTACATTTTATTTCAACTTTATCAGCTAAATATCAGGCCCGCGCGCGCTGCGGAGAGATTCATTCGCATAGAGACAGGCCTGGCGGTTGGTCACGCTGATCGCGGGAGGCTTTAATCGGCTGCCAGGATGGCGCTGGATGGTGGCGCTGCGATAGAGTTAATTTATATTCGTGTAAATTAATCAATCCATAATGGGATACTGGATATTACTATTGCATCAACTTATGATAAATCCTAATTTGCATTCTATTCATATCTTTTGTAGAAATATATTATTTCCCTCTTGGGTGCGGGATGAAAAACTCCAAAACTATTGTTGGACGATGTCGCAAACGAGATGTGGATGGGTGTATGATCGCTGGCTACGATCTACTGATAAGGGCAGCGGATGACCCGGGCCTATAAGCCAATTCATTCCAAATCAGTAGGCGGCGACAAGAAACAATAAGTAACGAGTTCAAGACGTGTAATGTATTATTATTGATCCATTTTTTCTCTGTGATTGTGAACCTACCGTGATGGCGGTTCTACATCTTCAACTTCGGACATTCCGAGCAGACTATATTTGTTTATGATTACTCTAGTTAGTGCTCACATTTCATGTTTTCTCCGCTGATTTAGCCGATGAATGTGAATGAGACTCTGGTTACCTACGTCACAATATATATATATATATATATATATTATAATTAAATTTTTTGCCAAACTGTACGACAGTTTTACGGCAAGGATTGCCATTTATATATTTATTATTGAGGCTTTATTAACATGTGTTCTTTTATTTTATATTTTAGTGTGTTTACATATTTAAAAAAAATATTTAATAAGTCTTAGTTAGGTACAGCTTATTTCAAAGTACTGACTACATGCCACTGATGTACCTATTACATCTGTTAACAATACTTGATATTTTATTATTATACATAGTAGAGAAACATAATATATTGTTACGGACCATCTGGCCCTAGACGATAGGATGCCAGAAGTACAGCCACCGATCTAGCTCAGTCTGGGTTCTGTAAGTATATGGGTATTCATGTATCGCTTGCTATCTCGGATAAGTGGAAATGGTTTTAAGAACAAACACTGAAGTGACACATTACACTCTTTATTAGATGAAACATAACAAATCCCGACATTGTAAGCACAATAATGATCTTTGAAATCTTCTTTCTTCTTGTTAAACTTCCCTCTCAGTGAGGACACACAATGTTACCGATTTAGCACAATGACCGATGCAATAAGCTCAGGGCTCCTATTTTGGTCCTACTCAATCGCCGCATGGTTGGCATTTTTTAATGCTTACAGGCAGCTGTTCGATAGTGCCCCGATATGTGTCTCATCCACTGTCCCTCTTTTGGGAGTGTTTTTGATGAATGGATCCCTGAGTGTCTGCCTTGAACTGCTGCATCTTAATTTTTCATCTGTATGTAAAATTATGTTCTATGGATTTATGTTATATGATTATTTATGAATACAGACAGCACTTAAGGGACGTTGGAGGGTCTAAATTTTAAATCCTAATTGCTAATAATCACATTGACTTTCTTCTCCTTTTTCGTTTTGTAATTGTATAATGTAATTGAATTAAAGTCGCGTATTTTTATTAGCTTTGATGAATGGAACCGATAAGAAAGCTAAAGAAAAAGAGTGGATCCCTTCCTTTAGCTGTCTTTTATTATTAGCGCCCGTATATTGACAGGACGATACCGCACAGCTGCCAAAATAAGATTTTCTCTCATTGTCCCCGGTTGACTCACTTTATTTGTAAATAAAAAAATAATATTTAAAATACATAACATAAAGATAACATAAAATAATACAATTACCGATTAACAAGGCCGGGGAGCAGAGGGAAAGTGAAGAGGCACTCCTTTCCGGGAAACAATACGGCACAAAAGAAACACATACGAGACTCACCCTCCACGCACCGCTGCCGACAGATTTAACCCACAAGAACGGTACATTGCAGATCATATTTGGACAGAAGGTAGAAAATAAAAACAAAATAATAATGATGAAGCTAATTAGCAGCAGTAGTTCTCCGGAGGATCTCCCATCTGGAGACCCACATTCGAACAATGGCCCTAAACAACGCCAGATTTTTGCCATGCGGAACGGAACATCGATCTACTCCCGCAAAACCTTCTAGCATATCCTTCCTTGCATCTGTCAGAGTCACGCAACGCCAGGCTGTAGGCACATCATGGGTCCGGGTCAAGCGCTAAAATTGATTTAGCACACATCGACTTATGCCCAGCTTGCCAAGGAGTGAAGTCACAATAAATGTCAGGCTGCCATGGAGTGTCGTCGCAGCCTTGGTCCAGGCCGTCACGCTCTCGTACCTGAATTGATCTCCTCCTTCAGGAGGTAACCTTGACATAATTTCGTAAGTGTGGAGTCTGTTGAGTCAATCTGTCTACCATCGCGCGCATGCAGACTCTCCACTGAAGTCTTCTCTAACCCCGCGGATAGATCAGGCCCATTTTCAATCTCTGAATCCACCGCGGAAACTTCACCTTCAGGCCCAAGAGCGCCCCTCGTAAGAATGATATGTTCCCCCTCTTCACGGATCGTCCTGTCCACCGCCCGTGTCGCCAATCACCGCATTATTCTGCACGTCGGTAAAACAGGCCGCCCAGGCGTCGGCACGTAGATTCAAACACCACATCATATTTAACACTGCAATATAAAATTCATTTACAATCTTACATGAACATCCTAGAGCTTGTTGAGTGACTATATCTCAGTGGCGTGCAGTGGGTGCAAACTAACGTTATGCTGTTACCGATGATGCTAATCAAGTAAACTAGGTATAAAAAAATAGTTTAATTTTGAGAACAGTGTTATCAATTTAAATTTAGAAATGCAAACTAGCTCACTTGACCTATAATTGACGAGCATCTATATCTTTTATCTATGAAAATATCATACGAAATTACCCTGGAATACACCATGGAAAAAAACGTTTAGACTGTAGAATTGGTAAAAGGTGAAAACTATAGAAAATTGGTAAAAGAGTCGGTAAAGAGATATTAAATCCGCAGTTGTTATGCGGATTGAATAAACAAAATTGATGTACGAAAATATGCAAAAAATAATCTCGCAGTATTGTTATGACGTTTATTGGAATTAAAAACTGTAGCCGAGGGTTACGCTAAAGCATGTAATAACGGTTAGAATATTATAAGGTAGGTAAAATAAAGGTTACTTATTATTCTTTCCTTCTTTATGTCTATGACTGACGCGAATCGTCGATCATACTGGGGGTAATGGAATCGGAACGAAATGGAATAGGAAGAGACAATGGGGATGGGTAGATGGATGAATAGGGAATGGAATAGGGAGTGGAATGAGGGAATCCTTCGATAATAGCGGACCAGAAGGTTAACATACGGGATAAGGAAAACTGGTTGACTCACCTGATGATAATGTCTCTCCTGAAGTTCACTCAATTTGAACTGCAACAACAGGCGACCCTGGTGAATCTACCGTCTAATGTTCAATTAATTACACGCACAAATACTGTTTACGCACCTTATTACTTCGGTTGCCACCACAGGGTTTCCTAGTTGATAATAATGTGCATGTGTATGCGTGATTATTGCCGCCTCTTGTCGGAATCGGAGAAGACGGTAACGAAGGCGTGATTCTCATTACCTCCGGTGCTTCGACCAGCGGAGCAGTCCTAAAACCACCAGTGCACGCTTCAGCCAGCCGAAATCTAACGACATCAAAGTTAAAAGGTTAGTGCAGTTCATGTATCATACGTGTACTTATTATTAATCGGAAACCTGGGAACCAGCGATCAAAGGCGTCTACATAAACAAATATCCTGTTGAGTACATCCAAATCATAATGACGAAAATTCAATCCGAACCTCGGCGTATTTCAACCCAATGAAACACTAAATCGTGTTGAGGACACACGTGTACTTTACAAGTGATCCAACACGAATGATCACAGCGAGGATGATACTTCCACTCCAAATTTGGGTGAACCAGCCGAGCTGATAGAATAATATGTACTGACGAGAGAGTGGGCCAGGTGAGAGGACAAACAAAAAAACGGTGACAATAATACTACATTTTAACAATAATATATCTTTTTCAAGCGCATGGAATAAATGTATAAATTATGTGATTGGATAATTGCGAATACGGAACAATGTCATTACTGACATATAGTGACCTCTATCAGATGTGGTAATATACGTCCACAAGACCCGATCCTGGGTCATCTGACTCCAGGGTCTCTGCAGCCAAGTGCAACGTATCTATTTACCGTTATGGTACTCTTCTATATCTTCTTTGCCCCCAGGATAATCTTTCTTTCTAGGATATCAATTTGACACATAATATGAAGAATCTTTTGTCCGATGTTATAGTTAAGGCTCACTGTGGTTGGATTTGTTGCAGGGTTGAGGCAGTCATGTGTCATGCTGTCTACTGGATGCGAAACGTCCTTCTCCAGTAATGACATCTATTTTCCGCTTGTCGCTATTGCGGACTACTCTCTGTATCTGATTCGATTGTTAAAGAGGGGAGGGATAAGGGCTTCTCCGACATATTTTGGGGGACCCTATTCTGGGAACATGGTGGAATTGTTTTTTTTTAATATCAGGTAATTTTAACTTTGTATATAATTGTATAAAGTAGTGACAAAAATGGGTAAAGTTTTTTTATATAATACATTTTTTAGTGCATATTTTGTTAATTCTTGTTTTGTTTGTTTGATTTTTTTACAGAATATTTTTATAAATTTAGATAATTTTATAAACAGGGTAAATAAGTGAAATGGGAAGAAGATGATAATGATCGGATGAGGGATCATACAGGCCGAGGGAGTTTAAGGGTCTGGGATGGAAATTAATTTAGGATAAAATTTAGACGATAAATCGTGTATAGTGACCGTTGAAGGGGGGGGGGGGGGAGGCACCCTTTCCCGGGACCGGTTTAGAAACTAGGGCTTCTTTGTTGGTCCTACTCATTGAAGCTTATAAAAATACACGACTTTAATTCAATTACATTTTTACAATTACAAAACGAAAAAGGAGAAGAAATTCAATGCGGTTATTAATAATTAAGATTCCAATTTAGTGCTGTCTTTATTCATAAAAAATCATATAACAAAAATACATAGAACATAGTTTTACATACAGATGGAAAGTTAATGGAAAATTAAGGTGCAGTAGTTCAAGGCAGACACTCAGGGATCCATTCATCAAAAACACTCCCAAAAGAGAGACAGTGGACGAGACACAAAATGAATTGAGTCATACTTACACGGATAGATTAACGGAGTTGAAAAACACGAGGTATGAAGAGTGAGAGGTAGCACCCACGCATGTCATCCTAACTACCCACCAAGGAGCTCCAACGAGTCACCCATACCCGAATAAATCACTTAAATAAAAATGTGAACGCAGACTATCCAAATCTCAGCTGCATACATGGAGATTGGCAATATTGGATTGTTTAATTAATATTTATTTGACAGAATCTTTTGTAGAGCATTGTTTGCCCCTGTTCGATGGACCTTTATAAATTTAAGCAAAGTATCGATGAACTCGTAACCAAGTGTAGTCCGACAAGTTTCATCCTCCTGGCGTTTGTCCTGATTCACCCACTGCACACTGCACACTGCACACTCGGCTGGCTGAAGTTTGATGCATTATCCGTGTTCTGCTGTAGGTATCATCTTTCTAACTACATTACCCCGAGCAAACATAATTAATAATGTTCAGCGAAATTTATATTTATATGTTGGTTCTACGGTGTGTTCGGGAGACACTAGTTAGGTTGGAGATCTCGCTCGATAGAGTCGAGTCTTGTTATAAGTTTGTAGAAGAATTTGGTACGATTCCATTAAACTATCTGCAATCAATGTAGACACTTAGGGCCTCCAAATTTTTTTAATAAATTTGTTTAACTGTACAAGTAATTATCAGTAGACAATTTATTATATATAACATTAGGAATATTTTAATATGTCCATGAACACACGATTACTGGATTTTTACCTACAAAGCCAATGTTATTAAACAAATTTCATATATCTCATAGACAAGGCTATTTTTTTATTATATTTAATGGAAAATATATAGAAGTATGAGGTAATTACAGACCTAATTACGACCTGTCTTCAATTGGCTTAAGTGATCACTTCATATATATATATTATAACGTTATATTCGGTACCTACCGGTCACGAGATATTATTTTAAGTTGACATTTGGCAAATGGCATCATTGCACCGCGGGAAGAAATTTCTTTATGGTATTTTTCTATTGACGGCTCTAGAGCATGCGGAGTAAGCTGTTCGTGGATTGATTATAATATAATATGATTAAAATATATATTGAGAATAATATAAAATATTAGGCATCTGTGTTGTCCTATACCGTCGTGAAGGATTTCTCACGAGCTAAGCATAATGCTAACACGATTAGGTCCCCTCTGCTCAATTTATTTTACAATTTAATCTATTTTACAGCAAATGAGGACGCAATGGTTCTGCGCGACTACAGGAGCCACGCCAGGAAGAAGATAACCCAGCCTTCATGACGTTTTGCACATCAAAATACTGAACTCAAACTGTGGATTGCTCCTTAATGATAATTGTGTCTGAATGTTGTGAAGGAAATTTTCGATGTGAAATTTTGAAGATGTAGTGAATCTTTATGTTTATTCTCACATCTAATTTTAAATGGTAGTTGCTAATATTGATGTAGTGGATTTGATAAAAGTCTATTATTTGTTGAAAACGATTGGTTAAAAATCTTTATTTGTAATCACACTGTGGTGATATTATTTATACTATATTTTTATCTGGTAAACTCATATATTTTCGTATCTTACCTTGCTCAAATTTTGTAAGTAAAAACTATTTAATTATAATATTGTAAATTTATAACATATTCTATTGTTTTTCCCTGAGAATGATTGCTGATGTGGATGGGAGACGGTATGGTATTCTGTGCATCTGGACCACGCACCTCATGCTTTACACTGAGCGAACCGGAGGACGAATAAAATATAACGTCACAATATATATATATATATATAAGTATCACCAACTAACGTTCACCAATTCTCACCCCTCAATCTCCACATTTATCAAATTTTTGAAAGTTGTATATATGTTAGCGACCATGGTGTAGTGACACTAGAAGCGAGTCCACATACTAACATATATACAACTTTCAAAAATTTAATAAATGTGGAGTCTGAGGAGTGAGAATTGGTGAACGTTATATATATACATCCCTCTCCAAGCACAAGAACTAGTCTCTTTTTTGGAGAGGTAAGCGAAAAAAAAAACATGTAATTTTAAACATGTAAAATACGTATATAATATGTATAAAGTGATCACTTAAGCCAGCCGAAGACAATTCGTAAGTCCTGCAATTACCCATACTTCCATATATTTTTATTGTCTATTATTTGTTTAATAACAGTGTCTTTGTAGGCGAAATTCCAGTAAGTGTGTGTTCTTGGACATATTCAAATGTTATTGGTAAATAATAATTGACTTAATGATCCAAAATTATTTGAAATACAATTGAAGTCAATTTCTACATCTTACATCATCGTAACAATTTAAGTCATGTGTATAGGTAATAGATTTATTTTTATTTAAATTGAATTTGAAAAAATTACAACACTTTGACATATGGTTCTAGTTAGTTTAATTGACATCCTCAGATGAAGGAAAGAGTATTTTCCGAAAGCGGTCGGTGTATTAGATTAACTCATGAAAGTGGTTAAAAACAAAATAATTCAATAATAAAAATAAATGTAATAACATTTAATTCCTTCCTTTTTTCCTTCCCAGTGAACTGTTCACAAGACGTGATGTGTACACATAACAATGAGAGTACTAATTGTACTCGCTTTCATTTCTTTTTTTACCATTTTGACAATGATGTGCCAAAATCGATGCTTGAGGTGTCAATAGGCCGAATCTCTCAAGCTTTCACTAGACTTCAAGTCAGCTTCTCGAGAGGAATATATCTTCGGTGACGCCATGCTCAACGACGTTAACTGATGCATGTACGGTGTCATAATGTATACGATAACCAAAGAAGTGCCTCTTCTCCTACACACGCTGTATGAAGCTAGAACCAGGAAGACAAAGGACTGTTTTGTTTCTCAGTAAACAGCCTTTGAGACGGCGGGGCGGGAAAAACAAAAAGCAAAGCAGGGGTAATCTCCTCGGCAGATTGTATTTACCATGAATACCTTCACCGTTTTATTAATGAAGAAAAGTCATTTTAAATTCGTTTAGGCTAACAAAAGAGATTTCTAGCCATTACTCGCTACAAAAAGGACTCTCCATAAAGTGTATGAAATTGTGTACTTTTGTTAACTCAGTAGACGGTTTTTAAATTAAATATTATGTAGATTTTTTATCAAGACATTCAATATCTATCTTATTTTTCTCATGCGTTATTCGTTGTTCACTGCGGCCCGGAAAAGCTCTACAGTAGACTGGCCAAACCATTGTTTTAGGTTCTTCAGTCATGATTTGTACTGTTTCCTGAATAATATCTGCCGGCAGTGGTGCTTGGGTGGAGAATCAACTTTTTTTTTGAGCTCGTCTTGTTTCTCGTAAGGGAGTGTTTGTGAACATTCCTAGTTGCTCCTTTTTCCCTTGGCTTTTATGGGTTGTTTCTTTATTGGGATTTTTTTACAGAGTCGAGCGCGTAATAAGGAATGTTTTTGGTTGGCGGCCATGTGTCGTTGCTTGGACGCTCATACGCTAAGATGCGTTGCATGGGCGCCTGTTTAGCATTAAAAAATACCAATCTGCGGTTAATGAGTAGGACGGATATGGGATATTTTTCTTATAAAACGGTCCCAGGTGGGTTCCCCTCAATAAGCTAAGATGTTCTCCTTCTTCCAGAGCTCCGAAATCCAGCAATATTTCCTTGCATTATGAGGTGCAAGATGTGATATTAACTTTTCTGAATGTCTCATCTGAAGTTTTCAGATTTTTATCGTTCTAAATACTTATTTTTCTTTGTTCACCCGAATCAAAACATCTTCATTGGTAATTCTATTCACTGAGTTTATTTTGAGCATTATCATTTCTTTGGTAAGTGTACATGGTTTCATTACATAAAATAATACTGAGAATATTCAGTATCTGACCATTCGCATTCGTAATCTAAGGGCTGTTTCGAATCGTACTCGATTAGTAAAAGTAATAATGAATTTTAATATTTGCTTACAATATTTCCGCATTGTGCAATAGATACCACATATGTCTAATATTTTAATTTAAGATAATTATAGGTGCAAATATGTATATAAATACTGATCCTCACCATAGCTATTCAACCAGATCGTCCGGTACGGTGAGAGAACGAGAAAATGTATTGTTCCACAAATATTTAATAAAATCAATAAGGACTTATTAAACATAATGAAAATAATTAAACCTCAGTGACCACCCTAAAATATAAATTAAAATAACACATCTAATTTTTGTTTCTATTATTGTATTTCATTTAAAAAAAAAATGTTTATAGAAGTCTTTAATTACTATATGAAGGACAATTCTTACCATAAAACTGTTCTGCAGTTTGGCAAATATTAAAAAATTATTATGTATATGTATGTAATAAAGTTGAAAGTTGAAAAAAATATAGCACGTATCATTTTACTAATATTTTATTTTTTTGTATTTGAAATAAAGACAAATTATACTACACGGTGCATTGTTGAAGCAATATACGAGGGCCAAGTAAAAAATAAGGTTCCTTACGCTGTACACTCGCCACGCGAGATGCTAGGCGAAATCCGGCAACACCGCCTTGATTGTTGGTCCCTTAACTACATCCCCACTACCGGGAGCAAACGCTGCGACGCTCAGTAAAGGCCTGACAGCCATCCGCTATGGAACCCGCCATCGCCGTTACCGCCAGGTGTGAAATCCGTTCGGTGATTCGATTTTTAAACGCGAAGAAGCTTAAACCTGTTGATATTCATCGACAGTTGGAAGAAGTTTATGGAACAGCTTGCATCAGCGTCCAACACGTCCGCAAATGGTGCAGGGAGTTCTCCGAAGGACGCACAGACGTCCACGACGAGCAAAGGAGTGGGAGGCCATCGGTGTCGGACGAAGTCGTGGCGAAGATTGAGCGCATTCTCCTCGAAGATCGGAGAGTAACGCTTCGGGAGCTTGCTGTCCAGGTTCCTGAGGTTTGTGAAAAAACCATCGACAACATTTTGACCGATTATACTGACCAAGGGCGTTAGGCTGCACCACGACAACGCTCGCCCGCATGTCTCTCGACAGACCACCGCCCTACTGGACAAATTCGGCTGGAAATTGCTTGACCATGCCCCCTACAGCCCTGATCTTGCTCCCAGCGACTTCCACTTGTTTCCGAAATTGAAGCAACACTTGGGTGGACAACGCTTCAATACAGATGAAGAGGTGAAAGAAGCGGTCACCAAGTTCATCGGCGGCCTAGCGGCGGAATTCTTCGAAGCGGGTTTTCAGAAGTGGATAACTCGTCAGGAAAAATGCATAGAAAAATCAGGAGACTATGTAGAAAAATAGAATAAAGTACAAGCTTTCAGATGGTTTACTTATTTATTGCAATAAAAAATACCTTATACCTGAAAAAAATGTAGGAACCTTATTTTTTACTTGCCCCTCGTATCTATACCTTACCTCAGCTAACTCCATTTTTCTAAAATGTTCAGGTGCAACAAAAAACTGTTTAATTTTGTAATTAAACAGATTACGAAAATTCCAAAACACACTTTGGTAGATTGTTGATGCAGAAATAGAGTGGCTGAAAATTTTTATTGATATTTTGATTTATCTCGTTCTTATAGGGAATATTTGAAGTTAGCTGAATTTCTTTACCAAAATTGTAAATTGGGAGTTAGCCGATTTTCCATGATAATGTAGTGGTTATGATTTCCGCGGACGTCCTCCATTTCTGGTGCCATCAACCCTTGTAAACAGGTAAACATTGAAGGTTTTTGCATGAATCAATCGAAGGTTTTTCAGCACGTAGTACTTATTTATTATTTTAAAACATGTGATTTCACGTGTTTTAAAATTTATGGGAATTTTTGGCTTTTAGTTTACCATAGAACAATAAAAGAGGAAAATAATGGTATCAAAAACGGTTTTTTGACCATGGGTGGAGTTAGCTGCTTTGCAGATTAAGGTGTAGATATGTAATAAATGATTTAAAGGGAATGATTTAAACGCAGTATCGAGTTTATATAAAATTAATAAACAAAAAGCAATATTTTTTAGGAGAACACATTCTTATTGTGAAGTTGTAATTATTCAAAACATAGTTCTGTGATATTTTAAATATGTTAAGTTGTATCAATGTGTCCAAAAATTTGATAAAAATGAATTAATAATTCTAGCGTCTACTATCAGATTCACTCAAAGGTATTTGAGATTCTGTAAAAATAAGGTAGATGGCTCTGTCAAATGATGGAACGATTAAATGTATTGATATCAAAAAGGTAACATATAAGGTCGAAAAATTGTCGATAAAAATAGTGCCGCTGTAGCTTAGTTGGATAAAGCACCTCCCCCGGTTAGGGAAGAGATCCAGGTTCGAATCCCGGTAGCGCAACAACAATGTTTTTATTTTTCGATAAAATTGATTTTATATGTATATCTTTATAATTAATATATTTAATTCATATTTAAAAAGCAATAGGCTATCGTCGATGGCCTTGTGGGTATCACAGTACAAACTAACCTCACATTTTCATCAAATTATTTAAATACGCAATTAACACGTCACACACATTCATCTCCATCATATTTCATGACTAAAAGCTGAATAATTAAAGAGTTTGAAACAGTACTGAAACTAAACACATAGTTTTGAAAATGTTATAAAATGAATTGAAAAACTGACGGTGTACCCGAAACATGTAAGTTAATCCAAGTAAAAAGAAAAGTAAGATATGTTTGGGGTTTGCTGCGGGGAAGGTTGAGGTAATACCTTTCACTATAACCCTCGACTGACGCGCAGGCTTAGAGCGCCTTCAGGAGCCGTTATGGTAGAAAAATGATTCAATTTTCTCAAAATAAAATGAAAAAAATATATAAATTTCCTTAATATAATTACTCATTTTAATATTTAAAAATATAATTTTGTTTGTTTAGAATATAAACAACTCCACCTTATACATACGGTCGCCGATCTCTTGTTCGATGACTGGTGGAAATATGAGGAAGAAAGGAAGGCACTTACTTTTCATCTGTTGGACGCTGGTTCATTGATAGATTCCTCTCCATCACTTGTACATGCGTTGCGGCGTGTATACTAACACTCGCGAAAATGATTATTATATATAAGCGGAATTAAGGTAAGATTAATTAATAAGCGTTAGTGGAGTAAAGTGGAGTGAAACGATCGTACTTATCAGTACAAAAGTTCCAAGAGCACTGAACTTGCTGCAGTTGGAAGACTTTGAATCACTGCGACGTCTTCTTTCTTCCTTGTGCTTAAAGATAGGTGAGGAAAGAAAGAGAAGGAGATACGCAGGTTAAAATTTGGTAAACTGGGAATTAAATGTAAGCATGAGGCAACAAGTCAAACGCCAAAAATCTTATAATTAAATTTAAACGGCGTTAATGATGACGATGATACGTGATAATTTTGTTTGTAATTGTAGAATCTGTAGAGCAATCTGCAGAAATTGCATGAGTTTGCTTTGCTTTATGTGTTAAGACACCAGTATGCGTATTATTTCAGCTAACTTCTCGAACCGGTTGCGTCGCGAAGTATTGTCGTCTAGATTTTCGATCGGTACTGGACTGACATGAATGGGTGTAGAGCGCCTGGCTAAACGGTCAGGTACTGTATGGCGCATTCAGGACATACACAGGCACAATTCAGGGTTCATAGCGAAGTTCGGCAAAATCTCATGGTCTAAAGACAAAGACAGCTGCCGGATCGGGTGGAAGAAATAATAAAGTGTGTTGACGGTTCCAAAATAGAAGTGCCGGCCACACCTTGCCATCAAATCATTGTACAGACTTAAATGCAACAAAGCTCATCTTTGGGCACACACGTAGCAGCCAACCTGTGATAATCTCTCAGTCAACCATGGCATCGGTACAGCGCAACTACGATGATGCAGCAGCGCCAGTAGGTCTTCTCGTCATCCTATGAAAGAAAGAAAACTGAGACAAAAGTGATGTAAAGAATGGTTGTTAAAAATAAACCAATACAATCACGTCAACTTAATAAAGGAATTAAATGTAGAGTGTAAATGTAGAGCTCATTATTTAACAGTGGATGGCTCAGATTTATACAATTCAATAAAATCTTCATGTTTACGCACATTCTTATTCCTTTGGTTGTCACCCCTAATTTTTGTGTGTTGGTATGAATTATTATCCGTACGAGTGTAAGGTTGTCGCTGATCCTGCAAGTATCCGATAAGAACATACAAACATGCCACGGAAGTTAATTATTTTCGTCGCAGTCGGCGTATCCGGACCAGATCGGAGCCCAAGGAAGAACAATACAACACGCGATGAACAAGGAAACAAGCATCTTTAATATCAGGTTAGTGGTGATATTTATGCTTGTATTGACTTTCATATTTGTTCCGAATTCATTAGCACACATTTAGCACGTCTTTTCG
This sequence comes from Eubasilissa splendida, assembly GCA_031772225.1. Classification (NCBI taxonomy): domain Eukaryota; kingdom Metazoa; phylum Arthropoda; class Insecta; order Trichoptera; family Phryganeidae; genus Eubasilissa; species Eubasilissa splendida. The sequence continues at coordinate 24,939,338 of CM062857.1, read as the reverse complement.
ATTCAGCCGCGACCACTGATATTGACACATTTCCGCGTCCAAATTCACATTCATAAATTTTTGAATGCTCGTCTTTTCAGTGCGTCAGCAGACGTCAACTTGACCGATATTTGTTCGATCTCGATATCGCGATAGCATTCGCGGTATTTCAGCTCCGATGCACAAGCACTGTATTTTGTGATATTGTGTTTCGATCACGTATTGTTTGTTGTGTGTATCGTGGGTGAACTTGTGACATCGCTGTATTCAATTGGGATCGGAGATTGGCTCATCCGCGTGTCTCGTGTGATCACGGCGGCGACTGCGGGGATGCGGTTCTTTCGAATATCGGTTTCCGAGATCAGACTTCGACTAGAACCCCTATTCCTTCACCGACCTCATCCTGCACCGCGTTTCTCTACTTCCCTTCCCTACCTCGCGGTGATTTAGATTTATTACCAGAATTGTATTCCATTCCGCGAGACGCGCGATCCGGAGTTTGCGTAATTCGTTTAGATCCTATCGATCCGGATTTACAGTTCTAATTAAATATTATTAATAGGAAACCTGGGAAACATCAAGCTATCGCTTCTCTAGTACACTTCCACAATTACACTGCGCTTGCGAGACGCCATTCTTTCGAACTATGCAACTCTGTGTCCTGGACTGGAGTAACTTTCACGCTCAGTTAGCACTTAGGCACAGGTAGTCAATATAAATTTTTAATTGTTGTCAGGTCGCCTGTACAGGTAGGGATACCGGCCAGTTTTATTACATACACGCTCCGGTTTGTCCAAAAGGCAATCTGAGCAGGTATACCGTTGCGTGTATGGGCGTCTTAATGACCTAAAGGTAGTCGTGCATTAGAAAAATAAAATAATTAGCCTCGTAAGTATTCGCACGACATTCGAAGAAATAATGATATGGTTGATTTCTCGTACTTACATCAATCTAAAGAAATGTATAACTAAGACAATTCATTTTTTTTTTTTTTTTAATAAACTCAGTTTTGTACTACAGTGAAATATCGATCGATCGTTCCTCGAATGATCGTTTTCCCGCATGTATCGTTTATTTCTTCCAGTTCCAAATTAATTTCATACTGAACACCCAAAAATAGATCGCATTGATTATTCCTCTACGCATCATTTTACCGCATTAATCACTGCGCACATTCGAGAGAGAGAGAGAGAGAGAGAGAATGCTGACTGTCGCTTGACATTATGTAATACAAAGTTAATTTTTTTTTGTAAAATACTAATTAAATGTATTAGTTAGAAAGATATACATATAAAATCAATTAAATGGAAAAATATTGTTATTGCCACCGGCATTCGAAACTGGATCTATTTCCAATCCGGAGAAGGTGTATTAACCAACCATGCTACAGCAGACAGTACTTTTGACGACAAATTTTCGAACCCATACGTTACACTTTTCAAATGAATACATCTGTCGTTCCATTATTTGAAAGCCGTCTACTTTGTTTTTGCGGAATCTCAGATTTGATTAGTATTTAAAAATATCACATACCTATGTTCTGAATAATTACAACTTCACAATGTGAATGTGTTCTGCTTAATAATATTTTTTTTTGTTTCTGTGCAGCTTTCTAATTTTATTTTTATTCAAATACATACATTTACATGTGAAGTATGTATTTAACATTTTTATATATTTCTGCATTCTTTGTTTTCCTGCATTCATAGTTTATTTCAAGAGGTTACTTCAAAAACGATAGATAGAGGTTTCACTGTACATACCTATACATACGTTGGGTTATTTTGTCACTACTCTAGAGTCGATCGTCATCCCAATATATTTTTTATTTTTATTAATATTAAAAATATAATACAATTTCAATAATCAGTGGATATATATATATATATTAACATTTGTTTCTTCTCTATGAGAGTAAGACTCGTGTATAGAGAAGGAGTATATTCGAGTTAATTTATGTTTCAGTTAGTCTGTGTACATATTTTTTTAACTTCAGTTTCAAATTTATGATAGTCCGTAATTTTTCTAATTGTGATGGGGAGATTGTTAAAAAATTTGATACCTTGATAAATATATTGATTTTGAGTTGCGGTATATTTTAGTTTTGGGATATCAATTTGATCTCTATATCTTGTAGATCGGAATTCGCTTCTAAAATTTAATTGATTTTTAATTTTGAAAATTTTAATTATTGATTTTTTTTGTATATGTGTATTATTTTAGGTACTTTGAAATCTGTGAAAAGTTGTATTCTTGGATAGTTTTTTTTTTTTTTTTTAAATAATTTTTATTATCATTTTTTGGGTGATATCTAATTGTGACATTGAAGTTTTATATGCACCTCCCCATCCAATAATACCGTATTGCAAATGTGACTGTACAAACGCTTAATATATTATTTTCAGATCAGTAAGTGATAAGATGTCTGATGTGTCTAAAAAATATGTAGGCAGTTTTCCTTATTTTGTTATTTAAATCTAAACTAAACACAGCTTAGTGTTGACCTGTTTGGGTCATCATTCATCATCGTCAACGGACATAACCAGTATAAGTAATGATACATTTCGGTCATTACAAAAATCCACCAACCGAACTCTCCAGATATGAAATCCCAGGTTTAATACCTTCAACATAACAAAGCTTCTCGGGCCATTCCGAATGGGTATCTAAACAATGAAACACGAATATACTTCGCGGTTAAATAAGAAAGCAGTCCCACTGTTTTATAACTGTACTACTTTCAAATTGTTGGACCACTTAAGTGTCCACTGACCTTTACACACAACATAAATAATAAAATAAAAAATGTATAAATGAAACGAAATTCCTATGAATAAAATTCACTAATCTATTGCTGTTTTAAGTAATCGCTAGAATATAGGGTTATCCAACAAGCGTGATAGAATTAAATAGAAAATAACACGTTTTCGTAATATCGAGAAAATCAAGCAAAACCACACCAATTTAATTCCAGGTATTATTGTTTTTTTATAAAATATATTAATTACTTTCATCTTAAATAAAATTATTTTGTATTTATGTTTTTTTTTTACGAAAATATGGGTTTTTATTATTCATTTATATCAGAAGTTATACACCAGATTTGACTTTTTTTTAAAATTATTCATTAGATAGGACCTTTATATTCATTTAAAACTAATAAACTGAATGTTATTTGAC